>CM032644.1:19872385-19952622 GCA_019097785.1 Fraxinus excelsior
TCAAGCTTCTAGAGCATTGCATAGTTAGTTAGCAAAGGGGTAAAATGGAGAATAGAAATATAGTAGAATATCTATAAATGTAATAGGAGGCAAGGGAGAAAGCAGGCAAAAATATTGAGTAAATTGGTTGATCCAATTAGGAGAGATCCAGCCTCTCGAAAGCTTGGAATTTATCTTTCATTTTCAGTGTAATTCAGTACTATTTCTGAATTGTTATTTTCATATAATCAGGTTCCTATCAAATTGGGAATTCAAATTGCTGTAATTGAGAGCTAGTCTTCTTAACATTCCTGGCAGCTTTAGTTTGCATTTAATATAATTTGCTTGAATGATTCCTTTGGACCCAATGAGTTTTGCATCGTCAGGCATATATATCAACTCGTGCTTTTGTCAAGTTTTTGTCTGATCTCATAGTGTTTGAGATATTCAGATATAAACTCTGTATCATCTCCGATCAAGAAAGGACGCAAGCAAAGAATTGGATATGCCTTGCAATTCCGCATATTATTTGTAAAATGGATTCATTTACTTCCATTCCAGCTACTTAGAGGCCCGAAATGGATACCGACTGTTCTCAATTCTGTGGCTGACATTTTATCATCAATGGCAACATCCTGTAAATTACTTAACTCGTGCTGACCTTCCTATTCCTTTCTTTTTCTTCATCCTCTTCCTCTCCATCTTCAAATTTTGGCCCGAGTATAAGCAATTGCAGGCCATGGAGCAAATCATAAGGTTGCTGCCGTTGGAGCCAGGGGCCGACCCAGGAAATTTTTCCAGTACGGACGATATCTTAAAAAGAAAAAAAAATAAAATATTTATATATATGTATAATACAAACATTATATTAAAATGAAATACCTTACAATTGTTCTTTACGAGTTTTCATACTTTGATATAAAATATTTCCATGACTAACTGTAATAAAGGAACAAGATTATAAACGAGACAATAAAATAAGGAAAGTGAGCGGGTATAAACAAAACAAGAGTAATTCTTATGTAAGTAGCATTATGGAAGACTGGTTATCTCAAATCTATTGACTCATTCCAGTGGCTGAAATGGACCCATTGTTTTTCACTAAACCATCTTTAGTCCCCTTAAATAATTCCTCTAATCTCTCTTTTTTCCCTACTCCAAAGTCTAGAGTCCAAACTTCCTTTCATCACTATCAAGTCTCAATTTCTCTAAAAACAAATCTTCTACTTTCTGTCTCTATAACCAAAGAAATGGGGAAGATCAATGTTGTTTTTTAATATATATTTTCTGTAATTTTTTTTGGGCACTCTCACTCACATGAGGCAGAACTCGAAGAACTCTTGAGGTTCTGGCTATGCTTCTTAAAAAAGAAATTCCATAGATTTGGGAAAAGTCTCAAAGCACCTGCTAGGCAGACAACGAGAACACATAAATGTAAGGAATCACTTGAGAATGGAGGAAAATTAGGTATAATGAGCCTCAAAATGCAACGCCCATTTTTTTGAAGACAAATAAAAGGGAGGAAGCAATTATAGCTTATTCTCAAAGGGGTCGAATAGAAGGGTTATAACAAACGAAATTGAAACAGGGAGCAAAAGGGAAGAATCACCCTACTTCAGGTTTCAATAAACAATAAGTGGTAGAATTTGTTTCAAAATTATTCCTATTTCGTATTTCCTCCCAATCCCAATCCCAGCCATTAGCCATCAGCCACCGCCGGCCATCCAACAGTGACTTGGTTTCAAAATTTTCCCCAAACAATCAAACATAAAACATCCAATACACTACAGACCAACAGTGAACAACCCACCAACAGGCAACGGAAACAATAGTTAAGACTTGTAGCAGATGAATACCAATAGAAATTACAGAAAGCTCACCTACAGGGGCGTGCGGCGTGGATGCAGGGGTGTACGGCAGCAGCGTCTCATGGAGTCACGAAGCCAGACTCTTCTCTGTTGATGCGGTGGATGCGGGCATAGTTAACTCAATTAATTGGTTATGGCATGGGTTTCAATTTGGGGGGTTTTTTACTTTTTATCACACATTTTGGGCCAATTTATTAGGCTATTTTTTTTTTAAAAGGATTGGGTCTCTAAAAATTTTGGGCAGCCCAAAGCCCAGTGCAGGCAGATGTCTGCACTGGGCTTAAGCTGGGTCCGCCCCTGGTTGGAGCTGATTAACTCTTGATGCAAATACCTTTCTAGAAAGCCATTGCAATAATGGTCTAGAGGGGTGAGTTTCTTGTGCAGGTAATAATATAAATTCATACCTTTGGGTTTTGTTAAATGACAACGATGATAAAATGATGTCAGATAATTTTATTGACACCATAGGATGGCTCGATCCAGAAACAACCTACACTTTGTGGATGAATAGTATTATTGAGTTGGATGGCTTTTGTTAGTTGGCCCATTTATTGATAAGTTGGGACTTGATATTAGCCCATTTATTCTTGGTTAAGTGGCAGGCCATTTACATGAGTCCTAGCACAATTGACTGACTTCATTTGATTAACAATATATACCGATTCCCTACCTCTTCCCAGTTGCCTGTGTGAAGCAGTAGAGAGAGAATAGAGCAGCCGAGTGGTGAGAGGAATTCAGAGCTTTGCTTGAGCTATGTATCTTCCTACTTCTATCCCTTTGTGTTATTTCAAACCTGATAGAAAATATATTAAGGATTATTGATCTAAAACAATCAATAATCAACCTTGTAATCATCCATGTTGAAATTATGAAAATATCGAAATGAAAACAGAAGCGTACCTTGAACCATAGATCCATAGGTGTCTGATTCTTCGCCGGAATTGGTTATGATCTTCCAATTGATTGGTGATCTTATGATTTTCCAATTGATTGGTGATCTTCTTATCAAATTTGCTCTCCATTGATGGGGATGTAGAGAAGCTTGAAGAACCACAACAATTGGAGACCATAACCCCTCTAAAAGGAATAAGACAATGAATGGTCATTATCTTTCATTTGATTCAAATCAGCCCCTCATTAATTTGAAACAAATATCCGGTCTCTACACTTTCATTTCATGAAACTTAATACCCATTAGTCAAAATTCATCTTTGGTAGATCACTTTAATTGACTAATAAACTTTAAATAATAGCACCACACATTTTAATACGTTACGTGTGGCCCCAATTATGTTAGAATTTTTCAACAATCTCCCACTGGGCCAAACGTGTAATCTTTCAAATGTGCACAACCTTATGAGCTCAAATTTTTTTGCTATTATTATTATTATAGGTATTGCAAACAATCTCGTCCATCAGTCATATTGATATAGGATCAAAGCGATTTTCGTCAAATTTAACTTGACTAAATCCATCAATGGTCACGTACACCCATATAACCAAATGACATAGATCAATCATGGAAGTGTAGCATGAAAATTACATGTTATGTGATCCAACATGTCTATTTCCAACTGGTCCAACCTTATTTCTTAAGTGAGACCAACCATAAAGTTTAATTAGAGTGAAACTGAACTGAATACTTTATTTCTGAAATTAACCGAATATCCATGGATAAAATATGTGTCTAAAATAGACAACATCCAAATACAAACTCCCACTGGACTGGCATATCATCAAAAGATGAATCACCCATGTGAGCAATATACTCATGAAAGACCTTTGGTGGTATCCATTTAGTAAATGGATTCATGATTATGGAGTTTGTCCTTATATGCTTTATAGAAATCTAACCACTCTGATTTCTTTCCTTAACAACTAGGAACTTAATGTCTTTAGACTTTGACATCGTCATGTTCCCGTTGGAATACAAGACTGCTATTGTCACATAATAACTTAACTTAAATGGCCTTTCAATTCTATCCAAAATATGCAGCCCAGTGACAATATTTTGCAGTCAATCCATGATCATAATCAGATTATCCAACGATCTCCAATTGGTCTGATTTTCCTGAATGTGATCATGTAATCTTTAGTTCTCTATAAACACTGAATAACATTATTGCTGCTTTCCAAATTTCCATCCCGAAATTTAGTTAAATACCTGTCTAGCATTCCAATGAATGTTATATCCGGATGTGTATAAACATGAGTGTACATTAAATTCTCAATTGTTGAAACATAGAGAATTTTACGTATTTCATTTTCTTTAAATTTATCCTTGAAGCATTAATTGAGACTAAATTTGTCTCCCTTAGCAATAGGGGTATCAACTGACTTACAGTCCTGCATGCCAAACCTTTTAAATACTTTATCGATATAGCTCTTTTGTAACAATCCAAGAATACCTCGAAAGTAATCTCGATATATCCAAATCCTTAATACAAAAGAGACGTCGCCAAGATTTTTCATCTCAAAATTACTTGATGAAAATCTCTTAGTTTCGTGCAACATGTCTATATCATTAGTGGCAAACAGTATGTCATAAACATACAAAATCAGGAAAATACGTTTACTCCCACTGAACTTGTGATACACACAATCACCAACAACATTCATCTCGAAACCAAATGAGACAATTACTTGATGAAACTTGTGATACCATTAACGGGAAACTCACTTAAGCCCATAGATGGATTTCTTTAATTTTCAAACCATATTCTTTGGGTCTCCTGACACAAAGTTTTCTGGTTGTACCATATAGATCGTTTCATCAATGTTACCATTGAAAAAAGTCGTCTTAACATCCATCTGTTGTAGCTCAAGATCAAAATGTGCAACAAGTGCCATAATTGTCCTGAAAGAGTCTTTCATTGAAACTAAAGAGAAAGCCTATTTGTAGTCAATGCCCTCCTTTTGAATAAAGTCTCTAGCCACAAGACGAGCCTTATATCTTTTCACATTACCATTCGAATCCCTTTTGATTTTAAATATCCATTTGCAACCAATGGGTTTCGCACCTTCTGGTAATGGGACAAGATCCCAAACTTTATTGTCTTGTAAAGACTTATACTCCTTATTCATGACATCAATCCACTTTTGAGAGTTATTACTTTGCATTATTTGATGAAAGTTGATTGATTAGATCTTCTTTCACCAATTCATGTCATCCTTATTTTATTGGAGAGAGACTATAAAAATATCCAAAATTGTCTTTCTCCCTTTTATAGTGGATTTCCTTAATGATGTTTGTTGTTGAGTTTGAATTTCTGGAACAATCTCTTGATTGTGTATAGGGGATTTTGTAATGAAGTCTTGATCTGAAATCGCTTCTTGAACAAGATCTGGAGCAAGAATTTGTCCCTGAACCTGATCATTGTCAATTGCAACAGAAGAAATATGTATCATACTTCATTCAAGACAAAATCATTACCCTTACAACTTTATCTCCCCCCGCAAACTCTACATCGTCAAGGAACCGAACATTTCCCGTTTGAAAATTGACTTGATAGTGGGATCTTTAAAAATATTGTAACCCCTTAAAAATTGCTTTATTTGGAACTGTGTTCAGAATTTAAGCTGCAGTCTTTACTGATCTTTACTAGAAAGATTCTGATGTATCGTGGAATGATTCCACATTCCTCTAGGAATTTTAGCAAAAGGCCTTGGACGTTGTTCTCCTGATTCATCATATCTATCATAGTATTCACCACTATGGTAAGATCTGACTTAATAAATTCTTTTACTGAGTTGATTTTCAATCTCAGTCTTGTATGCCTTGAACATGTCCAATGTTTGGGATTCCTCATAAATGAGATATAGGTAGCCATAGTGAGAAAATTCGTCTATGAACTTAATAAATAACTGTTGACCATTCCAAGAAACCGAAGGAAATGGTCCATAGTTCTAAGACGTCCGAAGTCATATGGCACTTAATCTCCTTATGTTTGTTTATTTTTCCTTAATGCAATTGATATAGACACTTAAGTCTGAAAAATAAGGAAATCAAGAATTCCTTCTAACATAAGATTTTTCATTCTCTTTTGAGAGAAGTGACCTTATTGCTTGTGCCAAAACAAAGCAGAATTCTCATTGGTTAATTTATGTTCAATACCATGCGGATTCACATACAAAATTTCTTTATAAGAGGCAACTGTATTAAACTGATATAGGTTATCAGAAAAAGATCAACCTGACTATTTCAAATTGAACAAGAGTAACCAAATTTGTCCAATATAGAAATAGAAACCTAATTCCGTCCAAAAGACGGTACCGTAAATGTCTTTTTCAAATTCAAATAATAACCAGCCTTTAATAATAACCTAAAGTCAATATAGCCTCAACCTTAACTGATTTGCCATCACCCCAAATAGATGAATCTTTCAGCATCAATTGGTTTTGGCAGATCAGACAACCCCGCATATACACACTTATTTGAATAGTAGTACCGAAATATAGTCACTAAGTGTGTCTAGGTATTGACATTAAATTTACCTCAAAACAAATCAAAATGAGAAGTGTACTTTTCTTTACACGCTAAGCGTTATATTTAGTACAGTATCTCTTTATATATCCCAGATTTTCACAAAAGTTACAGCAAAATTAATCATTATCAGGCTTTTGCTGTTTATTTTAAACCGAACTGAATGCAACTTTGTTATTCTTTATTATTCTTAGAAGTACTTGCCAAGTGAGTAATGTCAATTTTATTTTACTTTAGTATTTCTTCTTCTTGCACATAATATGGAAATGAGCTCATTAAGAGTCCACTTTCCCCTTTTGACAGTTGTAACTGCTCTTAATCAACAGAATTGTGCAAGAAGCCAAATGTAAGAGCAAGTCATCAGACAGCTCGAGCTTTAGTGCCTTAAGCTTAGAAGCAATGTGAGACATCTTCATGATGTACTCCCTTATGTTTCCTTTGCCTTTATACTTTGTTGAAATCAAGATTTGCAAAAGCGTGCTTGTTTCAGCCTTATCGTTTTTCGCAAAACGTTTCTCATTTCGGCAAGAAATCACTGGCATTAGTTACTTCTTCAGATACTGTACCTCCAAAGGCTTCTAGAATGCCGCGCTTAATGATCATTAGACTCATGCGATTTGAGCGATCCCAATTCTCAAAGTTCCCTTTTTCCATCAGATGAACTTTCTTCCGTAAGAGAAACGGGTTACTCAATCCGAAGCGCATGATCTAGATCTTTGCAGCCAGAACAATTAATATGTTCTCTTTCCAATACTTGAAGTTCGTTCTGTTTAGCACTGGAATGGAGTTGATGTTAACAGATATAGCAGAAGTGGATGGATTAACTGAATAGAGAACTTATTCCCAATTAACATGTTCACATTTGAATCCGTATAAACAATTAAGTTATTCAAATAATGGTACGTCCCATCTCAAGATACCTAGCACATCATTAATATCAAGTCTTTGGACAGTAATATTAACTGTAAGTGGTACTCTTGATGTAGTGATCAAACACTGACAATAAATCCTGTCAAATAATAAACCCATCTTTGGATTGATTTATTATTCACATGGAAACCTTATAATTGTCACACGTTTACCACCACAAGTGTGCATACAATTCGGCCAAATATTAACCTTCCTTTGGGCCGGCTAATATTCGCATGAACAAGTATACACACGAATTCCTTCTAATATTCTAAATTAATTAATTTCCACAAGAGAGGTTGCTTTGGCAACATATTGCTTCAATCAATTCACTTTTGAATATTATATACTCAAATGAATCATTTATACCAAAATTTGAAAAGCTGAATACTTAATTGTATTTATCTTGAAACTTTAATGGCTTAAGGGTTAATAATTCAATACTTTAGGGGTCAAAATTAATTAATTCAAAACTTTAGGGACCAATAATTAATTATTGAAAACTTTAGGGACCCAAAACTTAATAGTTCAAAACTTTATGGGTCAATAATAAATTATTGGAAAGTTTAGAAGTCAAAAATCAATTATTAGAAACTTTAGAGGCCAATTTAAACCAATTATGAAAATTCAGGAGCTTAATTACAAAATTCAGAACTTAAATGGCCCAAATTAATTAATTTCAGAACTTCAGGGGTTGAATTATTAAACCCACAACTTTATAAAGCCCAATATGATGAACTTTAAACTTTAGGGGGTTGAGTAATTAAAACCCATAACCTTAAGGCCCAACTTGAATATACTTTAAACCTTAGGGGCTAAAACTTAAATTTTAACCCTAATCCTTAAATTGCAGCCAGGGGCCTAAACACTTCAAATTTGCAGCAGAAGGGCCCGCCCCCTCCAATCCCCCAAACCGAAAATGGAAGAGGCCCCTCCATCTTCCCTCTTGCACCGCCAAGGGCCGGAGCCGCCGCCTGAGTGCGGCGGCCATGCTGGCCGGAAATAGGTCGAAAATTTGCCCGGCTCGCTGCTGTGACCAGCAGCGTGGCGCTGCTGCCAGCCACGCTGCTGGTTGCAGCGTTTTTCTCGCTGCTGTACAGCAGCCCCGCTGCCGGCAGCCCACGCTGCTGGCAGCGTGAAGACGCTGCACCAGCAGCCCCGCTGCCGGCAGCCCACGCTGCTGGCAGCGTGAAGACGCTGCACCGGGAGCCCCGTCGCCACCGGCACGGTGGCTGCCACAAATTTTTTTTTTTTTTTAAAACTGAAACCTTAAACAGATCTGAAAAAATCTAATAGATCCTAAATTAAATCTTTATTTCAAATCCGAATTTTCTTGATAAAAAAGAAAACCTTAATATTATCAAGATCCACATAATTTCATGCTAGATTCATATACTAATAAATCTAAATTGCATAAAATAACAGGAAAATCATATAATCCATGAAATTCAGAATTTTAAAATTCAATTTCTCAATAATTCAACAATGGATCGGCTCTGATACCACTTGATAGAAAATATATTAAGGATTATTGATCTAAAACAATCAATAATCAACATTGTAATCATCCATGTTGAAATTATGAGAATATCGAAATGAAAACAAAAGCGTACCTTGAACCATAGATCTATAGGTGTCTGATTCTTTGCCGGAATTGGTTATGATCTTCCAATTGATTGGTGATCTTCTTATCAAATTTGCTCTCCATTGATGGGGATGTAGAGAAGGTTGAAGACCACAACAATTGGGGACCATAACCCCTCTAAAAGGAATAAGATAATGAATGATCATTATCTTTCATTTGATTCAAATCAGCCCTTCATTAATTTGAAACAAATATCCGGTCTCTTCAGGTTATAACAAACGAAATTAAAACAGGGAGCAAAAGGGAAGAATCACCCTACTTCAGGTTTCAATAAACAATAAGTGGTAGAATTTGTTTCAAAATTATTCCTATTTCGTATTTCCTCCCAATCCCAATCCCAGCCATTAGCCATCAGCCACCGCCGGCCATCCAACAGTGACTTGGTTTCAAAATTTTCCCCAAACAATCAAACATAAAACATCCAATACACTACAGACCAACAGTGAACAACCCACCAACAGGCAACGGAAACAATAGTTAAGACTTGTAGCAGATGAATACCAATAGAAATTACAGAAAGCTCACCTGCAGGGGCGTGCGGCGTGGATGCAGGGGTGTGCGGCAGCAGCGTCTCATGGAGTCACGAAGCCAGACTCTTTATGTTGATGCGGTGGATGCGGGCATAGTTAACTCAATTAATTGGTTATGGCATGGGTTTCAATTTGGGGGGTTTTTTACTTTTTATCACACATTTTGGGCCAATTTATTAGGCTATTTTTTTTTTTTTTTTTAAAAGGATTGGGTCTCTAAAAATTTTGGGCAGCCCAAAGCCCAGTGCAGGCAGATGCGTGCACTGGGCTTAAGCTGGGTCCGCCCCTGGTTGGAGCTGATTAACTCTTGATGCAAATACCTTTCTAGAAAGCCATTGCAATAATGGTCTAGAGGGGTGAGTTTCTTGTGCAGGTAATAATATAAATTCATACCTTTGGGTTTTGTTAAATGACAACGATGATAAAATGATGTCAGATAATTTTATTGACACCATAGGATGGCTCGATCCAGAAACAACCTACACTTTGTGGATGAATAGTATTATTGAGTTGGATGGCTTTTGTTAGTTGGCCCATTTATTGATAAGTTGGGACTTGATATTAGCCCATTTATTCTTGGTTAAGTGGCAGGCCATTTACATTAGTCCTGGCACAATTGACTGACTTAATTTGATTAACAATATATACCGATTCCCTACCTCTTCCCAGTTGCCTGTGTGAAGCAGTAGAGAGAGAATTTGGATGATTTGGATGATTTTTTCCTTAGACATTCGGGTGTTGAGTGTTGTTGAGCGGTTGCCGTAGTTGTTGAAAGCTTTGGGACGAATAGAGGTGGCTTGAAGTAGTGAGTTCATATCTCTTATTATTTACGGATTCGCAGATATAATCTGCTTGGTTTAGTGCTCTTTCCTTTTATTATTAAGTTACGACTATTGTGTGGAGTAGCTATTTACTTATCAAATAGAAGTCATCATACGATGTGACATTAGGTTTGAGGCTACCATGTAGAGTGATCATTACCTACTGTTAGACTTACGAATTATTTGTTAATTAATTGCCTTGAATATTTTTGTGACTTTGTTGTCAATTTGTGTAACGTCCGAATTCTAGCAACTCGATGAGTTACCAAACATGAATTTCTTAATGTGCTTAAAAACTTAATTTCAATATAATGACATATTCAATAAAATTGACAACTTTTAATAAAACGATATATTTATTATTAAAATATGTGAAACGTTTTGGGATCTCATCAAAATATCAATAAAAACTAGTTCAACAAATTATAATGTCGCTAAACCTAGGAGTAATTAAAATTATAATGTTACTTCTAAACTAATCAGAAATTCAACAAATAAGATCTTCGTGATGAGAATTCATTGGTCCAGTGGAACATCCATCTATTTACTGTCGTCCAGCAAACTAATTTTTACATGAAATTTATAAATAACGAGGGATGGGTATAATCAATTATTCTAAATGAGATTCTAGCAAGCGCTATAAAATAATGTAAACTCTAACTGATACCCGAATGCATGCTTTACAATATATCTTGATTTCTCCAGAAGGAGCCTGAATTGAAAGTATTTAAATTCATACATAACAACATATCTGAAAATATCTGAAAACTCAACTAATAGCACTAAGCACCTCAACTTTTAACTGTGAATTTGAAGAACAAAATAGTAGAAATCGAGATTCTTTATGGCAATCTAAATACTTTATAGACGACGCCCCTTTTCTTTGCAAAACGAATGTTGCCTGCAATAGAAGGACAGAGAGAGATAGAGGCGATTTGCTGTGGAGAATAGTTTACTGAAAGAAAAATTGACGTGATTTATTCTATCATTTAAGGTCACATCAGGCGAACTAACTCGTATAAGGCTGTTTCCCTTTACAATTAGGATTTATGATAGTTATCCTCTGACGTGTTGGTGTATAATTTAAATTTAAAAAATTGTTTCTTATCCTAACTGTCAAAATCTAATCCATTCTCAATAATTTAAAATTGGCCATAACTGATTAACCATAGGAAAGTAATTTCTCTAAAATTCCTTTAAAGATAATTTACTTTGGTCACCTCTAACTTAGTACGGTCTTATCCAAAGTAACTTCTTTCAATCCTAATATATACAATTAATTACGATCTATCAAAAGAGTACTATATTTCTATAGTAATTTGGTCTAAATCGATAATTAATGTTATTAACTAAGTAGTTTCCTTAATTGACACTAACTCAAGTTTAACTTATCCAAATTAACTTTTTTTTTTTTTTTTTTTTTTTTTTGAGTCCATAATTCAAAAATTATTGCGAGGTTAAAAAATGGGCCCAATATTGATAGGGTAATTATAACTCCTTCAATAGTTATCTATTTGGCCCAATTAAATAAAAATATAAGATTTAATAATTATTTTCCACTTTGGTCCCTCAACTATTAAGGAAAAAAGTTCATACATGTCCAAGTTAACTATTAAGTATAATAAATTGACTTTTATAAAGACTTGATTAGACATGACATTTTTATCAATTGGCAAATAAATTATAAGCAGCACAATTGTTAGGGTTCTACAATTGGTTTCCTCGCTATTAAATGCGTGTGATTTTAGAAAAGTTTATTTGATTATTATGTATGAATTGTGTCTGTGCTTTGCTTGTGATCATTACTTGTTGCATTTTATGTTTTTTACATTTTTAGTAATATGACAGTACATTTTGTTAGGTACAAATTATATAATTGGCAATTTCTAAAATTTTAACAATTTCCTTGGTCAAAACATGTGTTAGTTGAATTGTATTAGGAGTTAATTGAGTTGTAATCAAAGTCAAAATGAGAGTAATGAAATTGTAATTAAAGTAAAAATAGTAAGGGTTGGTAATATAGTCCTTGGAGTAGTCAAAGATGTCCAAGAAAATCACATATGATTAATGGAATGCAAATAGAAGTCAAATGAGTGTCAAAGTATTGTACAAGTTTTGCTCTAAATTCTCAGCCACAAGTTGTGATGCATTTTTCACATAGATAACATTTGAATGTGAAAATGCTACCTCTAGAAGAATTGTAGTCCCCACGAGTTAGATTTTCAACACACGTTGAATAACCTCAATCGAACAACATGAGAGAAAGTTATGACGAAAATACAATGATTGTTCAGATGCCACTTACTGGGGGCCCAATAGGCTCTAGAGCGGTGGCTCAATATGAGGAAAAGTAAAATTTGATTTTAAAGCTGATTTTGAATTCCTTTTCATCCCAAACACATCCATTATAAATATATAGTCCCATGAACATCTCAAGGTGCGTTGAATCATTATTTTGCCTTAGAGATCTCATTATTGAAGATCATAAATGCATTTTATTGATTCTATTTATTCAACCACAAAATATTTGTTCCTAAATTTGATGTCATATATTGATCCTTCATTAGTATAGCCTTATTATAAGTCAAGAATTTGTTCTTTGAAAGCTAAATACATATTTCAATATCTCTTGCATCAACCTACACATCAAAATACAAAAAGAGTAAATACTAAAACAAAATCATACCTTCGCCAATTAGCTTTCAGATTTCTAGAGTTTCGGAAAGAGGCACTTAGAGTTTTGGTAATAGAGAACGAGGTTCATTCTTGTCGATCCACGCAAGGAAAAAAGTGGTCCACAGTTCTGGGAAGTGCGAGAGTGCACAACTGAAGGAGTTCCTAGTTGATTTACAAATTAGATGCCCAGAATCAACTAAGGTTTAGTAGTGTTTAGACTAATTGTATATTAACCTTTCTAGTAATTTTACGGGCAAGTTTACCCAAAATTTTTTATTCAATTAGGGATTTCCTCCGTTATCATATTTAGTGCTCTTTGTTTATTTTATTTGATTGACAAATAGGATTAATTGCTTTAATCATCTAAAAACCAATTAATAAGTGGCTTGTTGCTTTTAATTGTTCCAATTCTGCATTGGGGTCTAAACAACTATAATTTTCAACAAGAGGTATTGGCTGGTACATACTTAGGAAATTTTTACATTTTGAGTTGTGTTTTTCTAATAGAAAAAAATGATGCCAATCCACATAGCAATTATAGATACGAACCCATGATAGATTAAATCAAACCCAAGAAAATCAAGAATCAACGTTTGAAATCTCGATCCAAAAAATTATTGAACCAAAGAATCAAGACAATTGAAATTAAAATCATGATCCCGTGATCACAAAACCTATGAACATCACTTAAATTGTTGAACGCAACAAGAAATTAATTCTTGACAACTTCGAGTTTAATTCAACAAAGAACCAGTTGAAAGCAATATGCCTCGCAATTATATCTCAATAATTGTAAATTTTTTACAATGAGTAAAAAATCCTATTTACAGGTAATCAATAAAACCTAGATAATCTCGAAATTATGGTAAAATTTACCAAAAAGAAGAATTGTAACAGAAATAGGAAACTAGAATAAAAATTATAAAAATCATAACAAAAATAGCACACTTAGGTGCAGTGGCATGGTAGGCTTTTTTTCTTCTTCTCGAGTTGGTTTTGATTGTTGGATGCCGCAACAAGCTTAATTACACCATTCAATCACATGGTTATCCGGAAGACCTTCCTCTTCCTTTCCTTGAATCAATAGTGCCCATCTTGGTTTTTCTTCCATGCTCAACATAAAACTTGATGGTTTGCTCGTTATATTCTAACTCTGGGCCCAGGCAACTTGAACAAGTATTCTCATGGCTTCTTTGATCTTCCTTGCTCACAATTTCTATTAGTCATTCTTCCAAAACCAATCGATATTTGCTATCCTTCGTCCTATGGTTCTCATCATTCTCTTCCTCTTGAAAAAGATTCATCATCGGATCTTTACCTGCATCAAATAGTGAAAGGTTGGAAACATTGAAAGTAGCAGAAATATTATACTTACATGAAAGATCCAATTTATAGGCATTGTCGTCGATCTTTTCAATCACTTGGAATGGTCCATCTCCTATGTTGTAATGTTGACATCCTTTGAGTTGGAAAACGTTATTTTCTCATATGCACCCAAACTTAATCACCTGGTTTAAATACACGCTTTCGTCCTTTATTTGCTAGTGAAGTATAATATTAGCTCATATTTCTTCTCAATTTGGCATCGTACCTTCTTATGGAGTGATTTTACCAACTTGGAAATCTTCTTTCTATATAAGCTACATCTTTCATCAATAAGTAAATGAATTAAATCCAAAGGTGTCAATGGATTAAAACCATAAACAATTTTAAATGGAGTATAAAAAGTAGTACAATGCATGGTCCTATTTTATGAAAATTCTATTAATGGAAAGTAATCCTCCCAACTCTTCAAATTTTAATTGACTATTGTACACAATAGTCGTATCATTATCCTATTAACAACCTCAATTTGCACATTCGTTTGTGGGTGGAAAGTAGTAGAAAATAATAGTTTAGTTCCTAACTTACTCCACAAAATCTTCCAAAAATGACTAAGGAACTTAACATCTCTATCCGATAGAATACTTCTAGGTACCTATTACAACAAAAACAACCTACGGCAACGTTCAAAAAATGTTGCCGTAGGCCTACGACAACGTTTGGACATGTGTTGTAAATCGAGGTGTTGTCGTAGAGTAGAGAGATACAACAACGTTTTTTGAACGTTGCCGAAAGTCTTCGGCAACGTTTTTTAAATGTTGTCGTATTTTTACGACAACGTTTGACAAATGTTGCGAAAGACAGCCTACGGCAACGTTTGGCAAACGTTGCCGTAGGCTGTCTTTCGCAACATTTGTCAAACGTTGTCGTAAAAATACGTTGCCGTAGGCTGTCTTTCGCAACATTTGTCAAACGTTGCCGTAAATAGATACAGTAACATTTGCCAAATGTTGCCGTAGTATTTTTTATATATTATATAACAACAACAATTTATGCAAATAGATTGACAAAATTGAAAATGCAACTTATAAACAAATTTGGAAATTTCATAAAAATTGATAATTTCATTACAAGTTTTTGAATCCACACTTGAACATTAGAATGTGATACAACACCACTTAAATAAAAATAAGTTTCAAAATGAAATAAAATAGTAAGGGAAAAACTCGATCATAAACGGAACACATAAACTACTCTCTTTCTTATTTCCAGATATTTTCACGGCTGTAACACGTTCTTCAGTGGCCTTCTTCTCTTCCTGAATCTCCTCACCAAACAAAATAAGCTGTACCTACAGTTAAGAATATGAAAATTTGGAATTTATTAGGCATATCAAACAATAGCTTCAATAGATTTTTATGTTGAATACGCTATACAATGGAGAGAAATTGGAGTCTCCCCACCAATTATAATCTATCATTCAGCACTAGTTATGATTAAAAACCCAGTCTGCCAGTCTTTTAGAGAAATTGGAGGGTAGAAATTACGGCTCAAAAATAAAATTAGACTCCCGTTAAAATGAGCAAGTTCAATGAATTCCAAGCTTATACTTCACCAGTACATATAAAATGCAAGAATTGCAAATGAAGTTCAAAGACATTATTCTATAAATAATTCCATTAAATGAAAAAGTCATCCCAAGTAAAACAAACTTCTCACCACATTCAACTCCTCATCTTCCTAACTAGTGGTTTGCAGCAAAGAAAAAAAAAGGACATAAATTTTTCTAAACTATATTCTTCCATAACGTCACACACCACGACTTTGAAACTACAATTCCCGATGGCAAAGACTATGCACCACGAGGGTTTGTAGGAGCATAGATATGAGAAGCCATAAATAATGAATAAATCACAAGGAGAAGTCAAATGTATAACCTTGATATAGATTTTAAACCAAGCATAGCAAAGAATGCATCAATTATAAGAGCACCATTGTACTTCAATCCATTATAATGATTTAACTACTAGATAAAAAATGATAATGGGCACAAATCAAGTTCTACCAATTTTGTAGGCAACCACATATATGAACCAATGGAACAATCTTTCCCGATCTTCAAGGTAAAAGAAGACTTCAAAGTTCCAAAAAGGCATCATAAGAATCCAAAGGAAGCAAAAGAAATACCTTAGGTGTTAAAGGAGTACTGCCCAAACCAATATTTTCAGGAAAACTACGACGATCATCATTAAAGGCTATATCGAAAGATGACATGAGACTTGAAGGTAAATTAATCTGCCCAAAAATAAATAATACAATGAGTCAAATGAGTGCCACATGACCTCTCAAGTAAGTTTAAATTGCTTTCTGAGCTAATGTACCTTAGTTAAAGAAACTGATGGAAACGAAACACCTATAAAGTATCCAAGCAGCATCCACCACTTTTGCATAAGTAAATTTGCACCTCACCGAGTAGAATTCCTGTCAACACACATTCAAGGAATAAATTAATACCAAATATTCACCCTCATATTCTAATTGATCGATTAATAACTATTCTCAATAACTTTTTAAATAGCCACATAAACTAAAGCAGCTTTGCATACCAAATTCTCTACAGTCGGATCCGTCACTACCGAGTCTGTCGTGGGATTCTGGCCATCTAGGACCGCGGCCTGCGGGTGGGAGACAAGAGAGAGAAGAGGAGAAATGTGGAATAAAGCTTAGAATCTGGCAAGACTGAAGTGGTGGATTGGTAGTGGCCGGTGGGAGAGTTTGAGACGGGAGAGTCCGAGAGAGAGAGAGCCTGTGGGATTTTTAGAGAGGAGTGGAGTGGAGAAATGAATAGAATTTCACGTTTTTCTATTTATTTGTAAAGAAGAAGGAAAACACATTTTTTGCAACACTTATCGAACGTTGTAAAAAGTGAATATTTTTTGCAACACTCAATAAACGTTGCGATAAACCATTTTTAGCAACATTTGTCAAACATTGTAAAAAGTGAGACTTTTCGCAACGTTCAATAAACGTTGCCAAAAGTGAGACTTTTCGCAACACTCAACAAACGTTGCAAAAAGTCTTACTTTTCACAACGTTTGTCAAACGTTGCGATAGACCCCTTTTTGCAACGTTAGTCAAACGTTCAGTAAACGTTGCCAAAAGTGAGACTTTTCGCAACACTCAACAAACGTCGCAAAAATGGGTATATTGCAACATTTTTCTAAAAAACGTTGCCAAAAGTCATTTATACTAATCAATGGCAACATTCATTTACTAAAATCAACAAATGTTTCCTTTTTAGTATTGCGAATGACTCTTTTTGTTGTAGTGACCCCATATAAACGCATTACTTCCTTAAAGAGTAAATCCGCAATATTAGTGGTATCATCAGTTTTATGACATGGAATAAAACGTGTCATATTACTAAATCTATCTACCACCACAATCATGAAATCTCTTCCTTTATTAGTCCTATGTAAATCCAACACAAAATCTATAGATACGTCAACCCAAGGCTCACTAGGAACGGGGGTAATGGTATATACAAATCATGTGGTAAAATCATAGACGAGCCTTTTTTACAAGTGATGCATCTATTACAAACTCGATTAACATTAACTTTCGTCTTAAGCCAATAAAAGTTTTCATTTAACATCTCTAAAGTTTTCTTAATCCTAAAGTGACCCATTAAATCTCCATTATGTGCTTCACTTATTAACAATTCTCTCATCGAACACCTAGGTATACATTATCCTGAATTAAATATCCATCATGCTTAAAGAATCTATCTATAGCACATAAAAGTCATGATCATTAGCATACATGTCCTCAACATATTCAAATTCTAGCAATTTGGCAGCTAAAGAAGTAAGAAGTACATACTTCTTTGATAATGCATCTGTGGTGTGCTGTCGTAGGCACCCAAAAATAGTCTTTAAACCTCTAAAACTAATGTAGTAGTGGAAGTAATGGTCGATCTCACGAAGAGTGTGTAATTCAATATTTTATGCTCCGTACAATGATTGGGGGTTTTTGTATGCAAACAATTGTAAATAACGCAATTAATAATAATGAAAATTAAATTAACGAAAACAATCAAAAGACTAACCTTAGTCCAAGTCAATATCCACCTTCGGAAATCCACAACTGATCATAGATGCAAGGATAATTCAATTCATATCTTGAATATTCACCGTTGGAATAATTTCATATTTCTTCTTAATTTTAGTTAGTTAGAAACCATCTAATTAACCCTAATTATTAAATAACCCCAGACCAGCGCTCAAGATTCAATTTAATAACAGCTTTAAACAATAGAGAAATCGATGAACTAGATAACACAAACACCAGCAGTTGCATTTAATCTATTTAAACATTCTTCTTAAGATTCAATAACCTCTATCGCAGAAAATCATCAAATCATAGTGTTTCACAAGTTAAAGGGATCAAACAATTACGGATTTGATATTTAACTCAGCGGTAGATTGCAACGAATAATAAACTAGTAGGCCTCGTAGTAATTAAACATAACAATCATAGAAATAAGTGCAGAAAAATATTCAATACTCAAAAACATGAATTAAATTAAGAAAAACCATTTAGATCTCACAATATGTGGTTCCGAGGCTTCAATCTCCTTCGACCAAGTGTAAAAGTTTAGTTACAATTCATGAATATAAGAGAAAAATAGAGAAGAATAGAGTTTGGAGGCGTTCTGGTCCGTTCTGGTTCTCTTCTAGGGTTTATAAAGTGTAGAAAGATTTGTTTTCATAAGTGTTTGATTGAAATTAGGAAACCAGAATTTTCGTCTCGGAAATGAACCATGCGGCCGCATGGTTTAGAGGCTTGCGGCCGCAAGGAACAAGTGAAATCAGCATTTTAACTTTCGGGAATGGTCTGTGCGGCCGCATGGTTTTACGAAACTTCCTCCGGATAGTGTTCAGTATTTTGGCCATAACTTCTTCTACCGATATCTGATTGAAGCGATTAAAGATGCATTGTAAAGATAACTCAAAGGGCTAAAACTTTTATTCAGAGACAATCTTCAAATTCGATCTTTTACCATGTCCAAAATGGGTCTCAATATGAGGCTGAAAACCGATGCAAAACTTTTCAGCTTGAAAGTTGATATGTAAAAATATCTTGGCCATATTTCATCCCTTCGGATTCTTTCTTCATCCAATTGACCTCTAACACTCTCGAATCTTCATCACAAGGTTAGACACAAGTTTAAAATATTTGCAATTTAGTCCTTGAACTTTCACTTTCTTTCATTTTGGTCCTTTTTTCACATATTTCTTCCAAATTACGCCATATCCATAGAATTGCCACCTAAATCAAAATATGAGCGTAATGAGTACATTTTGGCACAAAATAAACATACGAGCATATAAAATAAGGAGGGAAAAATATGCATTTTACATTCCTATCAATCTGTTACCATATTTTCCTTACTTTGTTTGTACCGAATAACATATGAAAAAGTCTAAATGAAATCCATCCACCTTGCATGCCTCTTTTTTAGTTTACCTTAACCCTTTAGATACTTCAAGGACTCATGGTCGTTGTGGATGACTAACTCGTTTGGGCATAAGTAGTGTTGCCATGTCTCTAAAGCTCGAACAATTGTATACAACTCCTTGTTATGTATAGGATAGTTGAGAGCTGCTCTACTTAGCTTTTTACTAAAGTAAGTTGTTGGCCTTCGTTCCTGCATCAAAACAATTCAAATACATATTCCTGAGGCTTTACATTCAATTTCAAAAGTATTGTAAAAGTTAAGTAGTGATAAAATCGGTGCGGTACACAACATATTCTTAATAGTGTTAAAAACATGCTCTTGTTCAATGCCCTAATGAAATCCAACACTTTTCTTTACATTATCCGTGAGTAGTATGACAATTGTTCTAAAGTCTCTAACGAAAAGCTTATAGAAGCTAGCCAAATTATGAAAACTCTTCACCTCAGTTATGTTTTCAGTTTTGGCCACTTTTTGATGACTTTGATTTTCTTATCATCCACTTCAATTCTTTTAAAACTAACAACATAACCAAGAAAAACAAGATTTTCCATACAAAATGCACAATTTTTAAAGTTAGTAAAAAATTGTTATAGTCTTAAGACTACAAGTACATATTTTAGATGTCCTATATACTCATTCAAATCCTCACTATATACCAAGATATCATCGAAGTAACTACTATGTATTTACCCATAAATGCACATAAGACATGATTCATTAACCTCAAAAAAGTGCTAGGTGCATTAGTAAGTTCAAATGGTATGACTAACCACTTGTATAAACCATACTCGGTCATAAAAGCAATATTTCACTCATCTCCCTCTCTAATCCGAATTTGATGATATCCACTTTTAAGATTTATTTTGCTAGACATGTATGATCAATGTAATTCATCTAACATATCATCCTAATTTGACGATATTTTACCGTTATGTTGTTGACTGTTCGACAGTTTACGCATATCCTCCAAGTTCCATCTTTCTTCAGCACAAATAACACGAGTACGACACATGGAATCATGCCTCCCCTCACATCCCCCTTTGATCATCGATCTTTCCACTTTCTATTGAAGCTCCTTTGTCTCGTCGAGATTACTTCTTTAAACTCGCCTATTTGGAATGATGGCTCGAGGTTTGAAGTCAATTTGATGCTCAATGGCTCCTCATAAACCAACAAAATCATCTATTAGTTTTCAACTGCTGCCAATTTCAACTCACTCTCCTTTGCCAAAAAAATAAAATCACTTTCGACTTTCTCTCTTCTCAGAAGACTCTTTTTTCTTAGGAATGTCAAATTAGGACATTATAAACAAGTCCTTAAACCTCACCCACACCTTTGGATAGATCTTGAAGGCTTTCTTCTTAAAAGTGTGGACTTCGTTTTGAATTTGATGAAGAATCCAGATTGCGGAAAGAACTTCGTAGTAGACTTTTGCATCATATCATTCTAAGACTTGATGCTCTTGACAGGTAACAAGCGGAGCCATTAGCTTGTGCTATATTTCACAGTGTTAATGAATAAACATATTCAAAAGGCATATACTAACATTTCCTCGTGACTGATAACTTTAGACAACATTAGAAAATCTTGTACATGTTTATGTGAATTCTCTATAGCTTTCTGGAAGAACCAAATGTTTTGATGATTTTAAAGACAGTTGATGACTTCCGACCAAAGGTGGAAGTCAACCTTTCCAATTCGAGATAAATGATAGCATGTTGTGCAGGTGCAGACTATTAATAGATTTACATAATCTCCAACTAATATTGGGCCCTTGTCTGTGAAAACTCTCTACTCAACTAGCTGTTGCAATTAAAGTGGATCCTTAACTTGACTCTGGTTTTAGTTTTGATTTTGATTCTCAGCCATTTCTCTTTCTTCTCTTCATTCTTGTCTGCATTGTTTAAGGTTCTTTCAACCTCGATTTATATTGGAGTGAGCTCGATTTTGTCAAAATCTTACATAAAATGTTGATTGCCTAAAAACAATAAGACACAAGAGAATAAGGTTGCGCGATTATAGCATAAAAACAAAAAGAACAATCAAATCTAATATGAACTAATAAACAGAGTTAAACAAATTATTCCTCAGCAACGACGTCGAAAACTTGTCCGCACAAAATTCACAAGTGTATGAGATCGTTGACAAGTATAACATGATGAGTTACGTGTATCATTCCATAAGGAATAAAATTCAACCATAGTTTACTGGTCATTTATCAAACTTGATGTATGTGACACAAAAGAGTTTCGATGTTTGTAATTATCTTATCTTAAGCTATTAACTATGTCAATGCATTGTTATCCATAAATTATAAAATGTACTTATTTTCAATTCTCGAATTATGTAGTTTAGTATTGCTCAAGTACTCGTGGCAATCGGTATTCTATATTATTTAACCTTCGTATCCAATATAAATCAAAACATATCCTAAGCACTACCAAAACATATTCATAGTCCGAAATCATATGTGAAGAGATGCATTTATTCACACCAAACGGGATTGCAAACGCCATAAATATTATTCCTAACACTTATTGCCCATGTATCAATTATGTAATGTCTAAACCTACTGCGAGTCTTCCACCACTATAATAAGCGACAAATTATCTAAATGTTGCACATGCATTTAAATAATAAAATAATCATGCATAACCAGTTAAGAACACGAGAAATCACCAAACTACATATTCTTTGAATTAAGAATAGATATCTAATGGTATCATCATCATACAATACACATAAAAGATTTAGCCAAGCATATTTGAATGTAAATTACACAAAAAAAAATTTAATAATAATAATAATAATAATAATAATGGATGGATGGACTTTACCCAAATGAAAGAATATAAGGAAGAACTCGAAACTTCAATTTCTTGGCCTTAAAACTTGAATCTAAGCTTTGCACGTCAAGATCTTGTGTTAAATTGCTTCTTGCCTCTTGTTAGACATCTTTTATGCAAGATAATATATGGTAGACTGCTATAGACAGCCTCATCTAAATTAAAAATGGTCTTTATCGTCATTTCTCAAAAGAATCGAGGCAAAAAGGAAATCAAATTTTCTAGACGGGATTGCAGGCTAATCTTGCGCATGTCTAGCCTACAGCCCATTCGTGTGCATGGTTCGTATTTTTGGATCAAATTTGCAATTTGGTCCCTAAAGTTTATTAAATGTGCCTTTTGATCCTTCTTCATTCCTTTTTATTCCCTTATCTTCTATTCTGGTCCAATTTACTCCTAGCACTCTCTAGTCTTCAACAAGAGATCCGATTCAAATTTTGAATATTTATACTTTAGCCCTCTGTTGCTTTTTTTTATATCGCAAGTGTACGATATCGAACAAGTAATATAGTGGACCTAAGAGTCCGGATTATCGTTCCCACGAAGACTATACTTTAGTATTGGATATATTTCTCCTACTACTATTTGATGAAATTAAACAAACTCTAAATTTAGATTATGATGAATGTGGGGTGTTTTTGAAAAACTAAATTCCTAGAAAGAATGACAATTGATGAACGAATATTGGAGACAAATAGATCAAAGATTTAAATATGCGAGAAGTATTAGGGCAGAACAATTTCACCTAATGATCACCTTAGTTATCACAATTCAAGATTCTAACCTAATGTAGTGTTCGGTCGAATTCTCCTACGATATTCAATTTACCCCTCTCGAGTTCTCATTGAGCCTATTTAACTAAATCAATTCCATATCTCTATGCAAATTCTCCTTAGTTAAACGAATTAAGGTACTAGGAATTCATATAACGACCGCAGCACTTAGTATAGGTATCTCTACACGTTATACCTCGTTACCGGATTTTATTACACGTTCTAAGTTTCGAACTCACCTCTCGACTCGTAAGAAACTCAATAAATCATCAAATTATTGGCCAGATAATTTAAAGCATTGCACTCATAATAAAATCAACACATGGAAGAATAAAACTCAAGAATTCATGAATTTAATAACTAAGGGTTTCAAAAGATTACATTGTTCGCCCTAATAAATAAATTAGCTACTCATAATCAAAGTAATGAAATAAATGACAAAAGTTGAATACATCACCGGATTTAAATGATACAAAAGTTGGAAAAGAATTATTTCTTGCACCAAGATCTTCTTCCGCTTCCAATTCTTGATTTTGATTCGAATCCTTGATGCAAATCTTCTCGCAAATCCACGTTTATCTTGTCTTTTTCTCTCTATTTTGCAAGGTGTGGAACCCCTATTTCGTGCCTCTCTTAGCCTATATACACTTCTCATACATCCTTGGCCAATTTGGAGTCCTTTTTGTGAGCTTTTTCGTAGCCCAAAAAAACCTAATTTTCTTCGCGGCGCGGCGCTTGAGCGCTAGGTTGCAGCGCTTGAGCGCCGCGAAACGGACCAGAGTAGCGCTTGAGCGCTACACCGTTGTAGAATTTCGTCCAATTTTGTTTTTTCGGCGCTTGGGCGCTATTTCCGGGCGCTTGAGCGCCAAATTCCTGTTTCCTTCTTTGTTCATTTTGCTTCAAAACTCTTTTTCATCCTTTCATCATTCCTTCAACCAAAACACTAGCAAACACATTAAATTCGTTCGATAATCAACATATTAATCAAGCAAATGAGGCTCCAATGGTACAAAATTCATGTGCCAAACACACTCATCAAATACCCCCAAAATTAACATTTTGCTAGTCCTCGAGCAAACTCATACACAAACAAAATAAACTAAAAGAGAACACATCACCCAACTTAGTTAGATAGCCTGTCGTTACTCAGGACTGAGATCAATGTATCACATCTATGAATGACTTCAAAATTACATAACAAGAGTCAATTTTCACTTATCCCATGCAAACGGGTGTGTGTGTGTGTGTAAATCAAGTATAGCGTTGACATTCACAATTTGGTTCAGTTCCCATCCCGAATGGACTATTCTTTCCTTACATCGCTCGTTAGATTCACACACCCCCAAACTTGTTTTCTTTTACGCTCTCCCAATGGTGTATTCCTAAGCTCAGTTTCATTCTTTTATGTCCTTACACCTCTCCAATTTGGATTTATTTAACTGAAAATATCAACAATCTATTCATGTGATGATCCTCCCAAAAGTGAGTGTTCAACAAACTAGCTTACGCTAAGTGATTCAAACCCACTAGTTATCTAAAGCCCCGAAAACAAACATCAAAATATTCCATTTTTGTTAGCCCTTTATTAACCTCACCCATATTTCTCTTCTTGACCCATGTAGCGAGCTTTTAGTCGGTAACTCCCCAACTTTTGAATGCCAAAAGGGTACCAGGTCATAAGATACCCTGCTGACTTAATCACTCGAGTCAAAAAGGTGCCGGCGTGAGACATAAGCTAAATTAGAGCAGTTTTTTTGTAACTCAGAACACAATAGCAGGGGGTTAGATTCCTAGCATACGATCATCACGAAGTATCCACTAGAGAGTCGAAACACTCCACACAAATTTTATAACAAGCACGGAATCATCACAATCCTAAACCATTTCCTTCACCAGTTAAAATGTTCCAAACATAGTTTAGTCAAGGGATTTGGTGAATAGTGAAATATGGGGTTAAGCCTCTAGGTCATGTCTCTAACTTAAGCATGTGAATCTCATGTTCGTGTACAACGCTATACCT
The DNA here is from genome assembly GCA_019097785.1 of Fraxinus excelsior. Lineage (NCBI taxonomy): Eukaryota > Viridiplantae > Streptophyta > Magnoliopsida > Lamiales > Oleaceae > Fraxinus > Fraxinus excelsior. Next base: position 19,897,780 of record CM032644.1, read on the forward strand.
CAATTCAGTGCATCAAAATCTTCACATTTGTCATGGATAAACGAAAATCACGACTCAAGCACATAATTTATCATCATTCACAAACTAATTCATTTTCTCAGCTATATTCATCATGGATGTACGACTATCCAACTCACACAAGCACACAAAAGTTGTAAATTCATAAAGAAAATGCAGTTTTTTTTTAATAAGGCACACAAATCAATCACACAATCACAAAAACACATAAGTCAAAAATAAAATAAAATGCATAAACTAAAGAAAATGCCCCCAAACTTAATATAAACATTGTCCCCAATGTTAAAAAGAAGAATAGAACGGGGGACTTACCTGAGAAGACATTAGGTGTCTTCGACATCATCAGCGGCATCTCGAGTAGGAGCCGAGTGGGGAGAAGGAGCAGGTAAATGAGGCAGGTGAGGGAATGTGTGGTCCGAATAGATGGAGGCTAAGACAGAATTGAAGGCATTCTGATACTCAAACTGCGCATGCATAGAATGTTGCATCAAGTCCAGCTGTAGTTGCATCATACCCAACTGAGAAGCAAGGTCTGAGGGAGAGTCACCGGACGGCCGTGATCGACGGGAACGGGATGGCTGTCCGACAAAAGTAGGAGGTGAGGTACTTGGGGGCTCTGTCCGACTGAAGAATCTCCACACACGCTCTCGTGTAATTACTGGTCTCGGGTGAATAACCTCCTCAGATGGGTGGGTGACAATCCCCCTTTCAAACATAACTCATAGATCATAGATGGGTGCCCACAACCACCCGTAGTGGACCCGCGCAGGGTATGCAATATACTGTTATGAATAATCTGCCCCACATCAATAGACAACCCCCGTTGAATTGCATAGTTTAAGGTGGCCCGTTCCTTCGTGACCTCACTCAGATTACGACTTGGCAGCAATTTGGCGGAGATAAAATGATGCCACGCCTTACATTCTGGTGACATACCTGCCGCGGGGAAATTGATTACATCATCACCCGATCGCTTCCATGAAGTTCCCGACCTTGCTAAAAATCCAATAACCTCATCCGGGTCAACGCCCATTTGTTGGAACTGAGAATAGTCATCCCCATCAATGTCAGAGAGATTATAGAATTGATTGATTGAGGTGCGATCAAAAGGTATCCATTTCTCCCGTACAAATGCCCGGAAGTTCCTGTGTTCTTTAGCATTGGCATAGAATTCCCGAACTACAGGAATTAAGGCAGGGCGTGGTTGCATAGAAAAAATCTCCCAATGTCGTTGCGCAATTCGTTCCTGCATATAATTCTCAAAACCACGCTTCGGGATACACGGTTTGTGCACGACCATAGTGTTATAATGTTCGGAGGCCTCGGTACTAATGAACGTGCTCCGATCAAAGGAGCTGGAAGAAGAGGATGCGGCGGCTTTAGAACGCTTCTTAGGTGGCATTGTACCTGAGAAGACAAAAGTGAGACTTTAGTGCACTTATAGAGAACCATGAATGAACAACTATAGAATAGGTCTGATAAATGACCACAATGCAAACAGCACACTTAAGAATGAAACGTATCGAGACCGCAAGTATTGTCCCCCATTTGACATGGTGTGGGAAGCAAAACAACTAGATAGAAAAATTGGCCACAACGATGTCCATGAAGTGCATCACCGAAAATAAACCAAAATATAAGGCAACAACCAAAAGGGGTAGGTTTTATTTCCAAGGAAAACAAGAAAATTCACATGGGCCATTCATCAAACACCTAGAGGGCATAACTCATACTTCAAATGGAAGAAGGCATGGGGTGTAAAGTAATCAAACCCATAAACACATCACAACAATGCCCTCAATAGATACTAGCAAAAGGCATATAAATAACAAAAGAACTCCGAAAAAATCATACCTTGCAATTGTAAAGGGGGGCACAATTGAACACAACCACAATAACCACAAGTGAGAAAACCACAACCAATGCCCAAGATGTTGGAAGTATGGTGTTGGAGGGAACCAAGTTGAAGAAGAGAGAGAGTATTAGAAGGGAGAGGGGGAGGGGGTGGGGGGGGAGGGATTGTGAGAAAGGGAGAAAGAAAATAGGGAAGAGGGGAGGGGGTTTGTGTTAAAAGAATTTTTTTTTTTTTTTTGTATGTGTGAACCGGGAGTCAGCGCTTGGGCGCTGCGAACGCAGCTCCTGAGCGCTGCCTCGCTGAAGAAATTTGCCAATTTTTTTTTTTTTTTTTTGTAGCGCCTGGGCGCTATAATATCAACGCCTAGGCGCTAGAATTCTGTAAAACAAAAAAATTTGGTTTTTTTTTAATAGCATAATACAGGTACCTTACAATGCCCCTTTAGATGTATACTCCTTAGCATGGTTGGATGGATTGTGCATCTCCGTTCCGTCACAATTGTTCGTACCCTCCAGTTGTGAACAATTCCTACAATTCAACGAGAATGACCAAAAACACAAATATGCATCATTAAGAATCCCACAAGAAAATAAATAAATGATATAAAGTAAAAATAAATAAATAAAGGGATAGAGCTTGGGTTGCCTCCCAAGGAGCGCTTCGTTATAGTCATTAGCTGGACTTTGCCCTGTGATTATTCTGGTACAACTAGATCAATGGTTTCTGTAGCAGTTGGGAAGTCTTCAACGTAGTGCTTGATGCGATGTCCATTGACCTTGAAATTACCCTTTGTTGGGTGGTACAACTCAACTGTGCCATAGAAGAACACCTGGGATATCGTGAAAGGGCCAGACCATCGAGATTTCAACTTTCCTGGGAATAGCTTGAGCCTGGAATTGTACAAGAGTACTTGATCCCCGATCTTGAAAATGCGTTGCTGGATGTTTTTATCATGCCACTGCTTTGTTCGTTCTTTGTAGATTGAGGCATTTTTATACGCTTCCCTTCTAAACTCCTCCAATTCATGAAGCTGTAGGATCCTTGTTTCTCCAGCCTTCTCAAGATCCATATTCAGCTGCTTCAATGCCCAGTAAGCCTTATGCTCAAATTCAACTGGTAATTGGCATGCTTTCCCAAATACTATTCTGTAAGGTGACATACCAATTGGTGTTTTAAAAGCAGTGCGATATGCCCATAAAGCATCATCCAGCTTTTTAGACCAATCTTTTCGTGAGGAATTCACTGTGAGCTCTAGGATCCTTTTCAACTGCCTATTTGAGGTTTCCACCTGTCCACTAGTCTGCGGGTGATAAGGTGTGGCTATGCGATGCTGGACCCCATATTTTGCAAGAACCGTCTGAAATAGTCGATTACGGAAATGAGTCCTCCCGTCACTGATTATGGCTCTTGGTGCTCCATAGCGATTGAATATGTTCTTACGTATAAAACCCACTACTACCTTTGCATCATTTGTGGGTAACGCCTTCGCTTCCACCCATTTGAACAAATACTCTACTGCCACAAGTATGTATCGATTGTTATAGGACGATGGAAATGGCCCCATAAAATCGATACCCCAAACATCAAATATTTCTACTTCCAGAATGTTGTTCAAAGGCATCTCATGTCGGGCAGAAATGTTACCTGTTCGCTGACATTTATCACAAGATCTACAGAAACTGTGGCAATCCTTAAATAGTGTCGGCCAATAAAATCCTCACTGAAGCACCTTCGCTACAGTTTTTGTTGGCCCGAAGTGACCTCCATATGCCGAAGCATGAACTCTGGACAGTATTGGTTTCATCTCAACTTCTGGAACACACCTTCTGATAATCTGATCAGCCCCTCTTCTGTACAAGTGTGGATCATCCCAATAATAAAACCTTGCTTCATGGAGAAGTTTCTTCTTCTGTTGATAAGTGAATTCAGGGTCCACATGCCCGCTTGCTAAATAATTTACAATGTCAGCATACCACGGTGCTTTCTCCACCTGCAGAAGTTGCTCATCAGGAAAGATTTCATTGATATCCAAGCCATCAAACTCTTCAACTTGTTCCAGCCGTGATAAATGGTCTGCTACCTGATTTTCTGTCCCATTTTTATCACGAATTTCGATGTCAAACTCTTGTAGTAACAGTACCCAACGAATTAGCCTGTGCTTAGCATCCTTTTTTTCAAACAAGTATTTCAAGGCTGAATGATCTGTGTATACAATCACCTTGGACCCTATCAGATATGAACGGAATTTGTCAAATGCGAACACCACTGCAAGCAGTTCCTTTTCAGTTGTTGCATAGTTGATTTGAGCGTCTGTCAATGTTTTGCTGGCATAATAGATGATGTGCAAAACTTTACCCTTTCGTTGCCCCAACACTGCTCTCACAGCAAAATCACTCGCATCACACATGAGTTCAAATGGCAGTTCCCAGTCTGGTGCTACTATAACCGGTGCAGAAGTTAACTTCTCCTTTAGAGTGTTAAAAGCAACCAAACACTCCTTGGAAAAGATAAACGGTACGTCCTTCTCCAACAAGTTACATAAGGGCTTTGTAATCTTTGAAAAATCTTGAATAAATCTTCTATAAAACCCTGCATGACCCAGAAAACTCCGAATTTCCTTGACTGAAGTTGGTGGCTGTAGCTTTTCAATCACTTGTATTTTTGCTTTGTCAACTTCGATACCCTGTGTTGAAATTCGATGACCCAACACAATCCCCTCTTTGACCATGAAGTGGTACTTTTCCCAGTTAAGCACCAAATGTTTATCCTCACACCTTTGTAACACAAGTGCCAAATGCTCTAGACAATTATCAAACGAGTCCCCAAAATTGAGAAGTCATCCATAAATACCTCGATGTACTTTTCAACCATGTCTGAGAATATTGCCATCATACACCTTTGAAAGGTTGCAGGTGCATTGCATAGACCAAAGGGCATTCGTCTGAAGGCAAAAGTACCGTATGGGCATGTGAACGTTGTTTTCTCCTGGTCTTCTGGGGCTATTGCTATCTGGTTGTATCCCGAATAACCATCCAAAAAGCAGTAGTGTGAATGTCCCGCTAATCGCTCCAACATCTGATCAATAAATGGTAGTGGAAAGCGATCCTTTCTGGTGGCATTATTTAGTTTCCTGTAATCTATGCAGACCCTCCACCCCGTTACTAATCTTGTTGGAATAAGCTCATTGTTCTCATTCTTTTCTACTGTAATTCCACCCTTCTTAGGCACCACATGGACCGGACTGACCCAAGAACTATCTGAAATGGGGTAGATAATTCCTACATCAAGTAACTTTAATACCTCTTTCCTTACCACTTCCTTTAAATTTGGGTTCAATCTGCGCTGCCCCTCCACTGATGGCTTGGACTCATCCTCCATCAAAATTTTGTGCATACAAAGAGTGGGACTGATTTCCTGGATGTCAGCTATTATCCATCCAATTGCAGTTTTATGTTCCCGAAGTACACCCAATAGCTTATTTTCCTCTTCAGTTGTAATATCACTGGCAATGATCACTGGCAAGGTTGAGGCATCTCCCAAATATGCATAACGGAGGTGTGATGGCAAGGGTTTTAACTCCAAGGTGGGTGCTTTCTCCACTGATGGTACTGGTGGTGTGGGATTGGATCCAAGAGACTCATATTGCCAATGTCTCATTGCAGTTGATCGTTCAGCCAAGTTCACCACACATTCTGTTTCTTCTGACTTTTCTCCCTCAAGTTGTGCATCGTCTGCTTCATGTTCATTCTCTGGATGTGTTTCATGGAAAACATCTGTCACAAGTTGGTCAAGTGCATCCACCTGACAGCAGGTGTCTGAAATTAGTGGATGTTTCATTGCTTTGAACATGTTGAAGATGATTTGTTCATTGTCCATGCGAAGGATCATTTTGCCATCATAAACATCAATCAATGCTCACCCCGTAGCTAAGAACGGTCTCCCCATGATAAAAGGAATATTGGAATCCTCTTCCATATCAAGAATGATAAAATCAGCTGGGAAAATAAATTTATCAACCTTGACCAACACATCTTCTACAATTCCCTTTGGCCTTTTAATAGATCGATCAGCGAGTTGTAGAGAAATTGTTGTAGGTTTAGCTTCTCCCAATCCAAGAGACCTGTAAACAGAGAGTGGCATCAAGTTAACACTGGCACCTAAATCACATAAAGAATGTTCAAAATAATTAGACCCAATTGTGCATGGTATAGTAAAACTCCTTGGATCTTTGAGTTTAGGAGGTAGCTTTTTAAGGAGTATGGCACCGCATCCTTCATTCAAGCACATTGTCTCATGTTCTTCCAGTTTTCTCTTGTTGGCCAGGATCTCTTTTAGAAACTTTGCATAACTTGGCATCTGTGCAATTGCATCGGCAAACGATATGTTGATGTGGAGTTTCTTGAAAATTTCACCAAACTTGGCGAATTGCTTGTCCAGCCTCCTCTTTTGCAGCTTTTAAGGGAAAGGGATCGGTGGTACGTAAGCCTTGACAGGGCTTGGTGCTCTAACTGCTTCTCTTCTTTCTTCACTTTCGGCATGAGCATGTGTTCCAGCTGTCCCTTTCTCCTGTATCCCATCTACTTTCATTTCATTTTCTCTTCTATCCGGCCTTTTCGCATGTATTTCGGGTAATTGTACCCCACTTCTAGTTGTGATGGCTTGCACTTGCTCCTTTGGATTTATCATTGTGTTCCCTGGCAATGTCCCTTGGGGTCTTTCTGCCAACTGCTGAGCTATCTGACCAATTTGTGTTTCCAATTTTTTTATCGAAGCCTGTTGATTCTGAAAGTTTGTATCAATTTGTTGGAAAACCTTATCTGTCTTTTGCATGTACTGATTGAACATCTCCCCCAAACTTGGTTTCTTCTCCTGCTGAGTATTATTTGGAACCTGTCCTGACTGGTTTTCAAACCATCTGAAATTTGGGTGCTGTCTCCACCCTGGATTGTAAGTCTGAGAATACGGGTTAAAATTGCGGGATCCATTTTGAATGAAGTTGACTTGTTCCTCCGGAAAACCCATGTACATACAGCTCTCTGTTGCATGATTAGCTCCACAATTTTCGCAAGTTGGACTACTTATTATAGCACGTGCTCCTCTCGTCTGTGCCTTCACTAACAGTTCCACCTGCTTTGTCAACGCTGCAATTTGGGCATTAGTGGATGTAGGGTGATCCACTTCATACACTCCAGGTGCTCGGGGTGGTGCCACTCTTTCTGAAGAAAACATTGAGTTCGAGGTAGCAATGAGCTCAAACAAATCCGTGCTTCTTGTACTAATTTTCCCATGACTGATCCTCCCGCAGAACAATCTACCTGAGCTCTCGACATTGGTAAGAGTCCTGAGTAAAAGTACCGCACCTGATCACCATTTGGAATTCCATGATTTGGGCATCTTCGCATTAGCCCTTTGAATCTGTTCCATACATCGTTAAAGCTCTCTCCATCATGTTGTTGGAAGGTTTGGATCTCTAACCTCAATTTGGCTACTTTAGCAGGTGGGAAGAATTTGTTGCAAAATTTTCTGGTGAGATCTTCCCAAGTTGATATACTTGCATGAGGTTCAGCATCTAACCACTCCAATGCGGCATCTCGAAGTGTGTAAGGAAATAACCGCAATTTGATGGCATCTTCATTGACTCCCGGGGCATAGAAGTTCTGGTAGTTTCGGAGAAATCTGTCTAAGTGTGTATTTGGATTCTCATGGGGCAACCCATAGAATTGAAGAGTGTTGCTCATCAGATTTATCCATTCTGCCCTTATCTGAAAATTGTTGACTCCAAAATCTGGGTACACAATACTAGACCGCGCAGGTGAAGCAACTGGTGTCAAGAACATGGCAACGGGTAAATCTCCTTCATTTATTTCCCTTAGAACCTGTGGCTGATTTGGTGGTGCAGCTGCTCTGGCCGCAGCTGGTCCTATTGGCTGAATGTGAACTGGAACGTTCTGATCATCCGCCATTTGATATTGCTGTTTTTGTTTGTGTTCCTTGCGTCTCTGTCGAAAGGTGCGTTCCATCTCCGAGTCAAACGGTTCAAGTGCGTCGCCTTGAGCACGGAGCATACAATGAACACCGTTTTCTGTAAAGGAAAAATAAAAACAAAACACACTGAAATAGAAAGGAGATAATAATGAATAAATAAAAGAGAGTGAACAAATCAAACAACAGTAAACAAAAATAAATCCAAACTAAAAGTAAATAGTCCCCGGCAACGGCGCCAAAAGCTTGTTGCTTTTTTTTATATCGCAAGTGTACGATATCAAACAAGTAATATAGTGGACCTAAGAGTCCGGATTATCGTTCCCACGAAGACTATACTTTAGTATTGGATATATTTCTCCTACTACTATTTGATGAAATTAAACAAACTCTAAATTTAGATTATGATGAATGTGGGGTGTTTTTGAAAAACTAAATTCCTAGAAAGAATGAAAATTGATGAACGAATATTGGAGACAAATAGATCAAAGATTTAAATATGCGAGAAGTATTAGGGCAGAACAATTTCACCTAATGATCACCTTAGTTATCACAATTCAAGATTCTAACCTAATGTAGTGTTCGGTCGAATTCTCCTACGATATTCAATTTACCCCTCTCGAGTTCTCATTGAGCCTATTTAACTAAATCAATTTCATATCTCTATGCAAATTCTCCTTAGTTAAACGAATTAAGGTACTAGGAATTCATATAACGACCGCAGCACTTAGTATAGGTATCTCTACACGTTATACCTCGTTACCGGATTTTATTACACGTTTTAAGTTTCGAACTCACCTCTCGACTCGTAAGAAACTCAATAAATCATCAAATTATTGGCCAGATAATTTAAAGCATTGCACTCATAATAAAATCAACACATGGAAGAATAAAACTCAAGAATTCATGAATTTAATAACTAAGGGTTTCAAAAGATTACATTGTTCGCCCTAATAAATAAATTAGCTACTCATAATCAAAGCAATGAAATAAATGACAAAAGTTGAATACATCGCCGGATTTAAATGATACAAAAGTTGGAAAAGAATTATTTCTTGCACCAAGATCTTCTTCCGCTTCCAATTCTTGATTTTGATTCGAATCCTTGATGTAAATCTTCTCGCAAATCCACGTTTATCTTGTGTTTTTTTCTCTATTTTGCAAGGTGTGAAACCCCTATTTCGTGCCTCTCTTGGCCTATATATACTTCTCATACATCCTTGGCCAATTTGGAGTCCTTTTTGTGGGCTTTTTCGTAGCCTAAAAAAACCTAATTTTCTTCGCGGCGCGGCGCTTGAGCGCTAGGTTGCAGCGCTTGAGCGCCGCGAAACGGACCAGAGTAGCGCTTGAGCGCTACACCCAGCGCTTGAGCGCTACACCGCTGTAGAATTTCGTCCAATTTTGTTTTTTCAGCGCTTGGGCGCTATTTCCGGGCGCTTGAGCGCCAAATTCCTGTTTCCTTCTTTGTTCATTTTGCTTCAAAACTCTTTTTCATCCTTTCATCATTCCTTCAACCAAAACACTAGCAAACACATTAAATTCGTTCGATAATCAACATATTAATCAAGCAAATGAGGTTCCAATGGTACAAAATTCATGTGCCAAACACACTCATCACCCTCAAATTGTAAACATCTTACAATTTAGCCATTTTCATTCGTTTTCTCCATTTTTGTTTATTACATCGGTCTTTACCTGAAAAATATAATATACACGGAATTAACTCACAATTCATTAAAATATCCAACAAATATTTCAATTTAAAGGCCGAAAGAGTTGTACAAAATATACCATCGACTTTGCTAAATTTTACCGACAGTGCTTGAATTTAAGGGCCGAAGCAAGGGTTGAGAAAGGGGGCCTTGGATATCCTGCCTACCCCTAGGTCACCCCCCCCCCCCCCCCCCCGTTTTCCTAAACAATTACTCGTGGACTAAATTTTCTCTTCTTTGTTTTTATAATATTTATGTATATTAGTGAGCTGAGTTAAATTGAATTTTAATTGAACTCATTTAAAAAAAATTGAAATAGAATCGAATTACTAAATTTAATTCTAGTAGTCGTCTTTGACTTGCTATTTGAAACTCATCATTCAACAATTTTTCAACCACAAGTTGCATTGCAAAGTTTGCCATGAATAATTTGAAATGGAACCCATAACCTACCCTGTTGAGTTAATATAGCCAAAGAATAAGTAAAAACATGTGACATCATAATGGGAATTAAAAGATAAAAAGTTAGTTCCTGAATCCATTTCTAATAGCCATTTGTGTTTCGTTAGTGTGAATTCGTCGTTAATAGTTTTTCATTTGGAAATATGTAGTACGAAGTTTTCCATGAATGCCTTAATATGGTACAAGAGCCTACCTTGACGAGGAAAAAATACGGTCCAAAAATAAGTCGGAGATGTGACATCAAAAATGAAAATTAAAAAATAAAATAATAGTTCTAGTAATCATCTTTGGCTTAGTAATTATGAACTTCTTATTTAACGAAAGTTGTGTTTCAGATTTATTATTAATGTTTTGAAATGTCTACCAAGAACCTACATGAATGAGTAATAAAAATAATCTGAAAATAATTCAAAAGATGTGACATTAAAAAGAGAATTAAAAATTATTGTTAAACTAATTTTGGAAAATTTCTCTCTAATCGCAAGTGGAAAATTTCCTAGCTCCTTCATTGGGCTGAAATACAAAATAAGAATTTAAAAAATATTAAATTAAAAAAAAAGAACAGTATTTTGAGAACAAAGTTTAAAAGTAAGTTCAGAATTCATATATTTTTTAATGTATTCGAGAATTATTACCAAATTTTAATTTCCATATTTCTTTTAATTATATTCATTGGTACTAAGTTCAATTTAGAATATCATTTAACTCAATAAGACCTAAACTTCGTCTAATGGACGAGAAGCGATCAAGCGCAAGGGGTTTGGTGAAAATATCGGTCAATTTGTTTTCAGTGTCAACAAATTCAAGTGAGATATCGACATTTTTAACATGATCTCTAAGAAAGTGATGTCTTATTGATATGACATTTTTAACCCGACCTTGCGCCGGAGCCGTTATCTTACGTACTGTCCGCTTCGGGAGAGCCTAGATCCATCTTACCCCACACGGCTTTCTAATGCGTCTCGTAGGATTCGAACCCAAGACCTCCATCATATGTGAGACTTAAGTTGAATCATGGTACCAATTGAGCAAGTATGGGAGACTTAAGTTGAATCCTAGTATTAATTGAGCAAGTTGCTCAATTGGTACCAGGATTCAACTTAAGTCTCTCATATGATGGAGGTCTTGGGTTCGAATCATAGGGGACGCATCAGAAAGTCGTGAGGGGTAAGATGGGCCTAGGCTCTCCCGAAGCGGACAATACGTAAGATAACGGCTCCGGCGCGAGGTCAGGTCGTTACAAAAAATGCAACGCGTTCCCAATGATTCGAACCCATGACCTCCATCATATAGGAGACTTAAGTTGAATCCTGGTACCAATTGAGGACGCGTCATAAAGCCGTGAGGGGTAAGATGGGCCTAGGCTCTCCCGAAGTGGACAGTACGTAAACGGCTCCAGCGCGAGGTCGGGTCGTTACAAAATTCCTTATCACTAAAGGAATGACTCAAGACCTCTATAAAAGGAGGAGAGGTATTTTGAAGAAGGCATCGAATCCCAGATTGACATCTAAAATTCTCTTCTTTGTAATCTGTATACACCAATTGTATTCAGAAATATTATTAGATAGTTTGAAGATAGCAAAACTTGTAATAAGGTAATCACTTATGGAGTTCTAAACTTCATAAGGTGAATACCAAAGGTATGTAAATATAGTATGTAAGCATGTACTATTTCAATTTATGAATACAAAGATGAAGTTTGTTATGTTTAACAAAGCTTTCATAAAAGGATTTCGTTAAGATTCTCATGATTCCTCGACAGTACAGAAAGAGATTTTAAAAGATTTTCAAAACAATGTTTTTGAATGGATGTTAGCCCTACCGAAGTACCCATCTTTGATGAATGTTTTAGGGGAAAATGGCAGATTTCTAACAAAATTGTAGCACCTTGTGTGTGAGTTTATCTTTTAAAATTCCGTTCTAAGTAAGAACTTGTTTCTAAAAAGAATTTGGATAGAGGTGAAAACAAAGACTCTGAATACTGTGAGATAGCGTATGTGGAAACACGGCTAGTTCTCTAGAGTGAGAAATGCAACCTTAATTGAAAAGTCTTTTGCGGAAGCAGTTGTGAACCCAAATGATTTCAAAACATTTTAAATATTCATCTGATTCAGAAGATTGATCAAGTACATGCAAAACAACTATAAAGACGTACTGGAGGGAAAGCCTGATTATTTCCATTGATTATTGTAAGTTATTTACATGCTTTTATATGCTTATCTTTACATGCTTCTGATTTGACTGTTATTAATTTGCATGAGTACTTCACAAGCATCCACATCTAATAATGATAGCCTTAAGCTATATTTAAATAATGTAGATATTTAGTTTTTACTAAGATTAGTGAAAAAATCTGAAAAAATATTTCCTACTGGCTAAGAAAAACTCGAAAAAATATATCTTGCAAACATAATATAGGATTTGATCCTGTAGGAACTAGTAGAGAAATAAAGAAGGTAGAAGATATCATAATTGAATATAAAGATATAGAAGAAGAAGTTTCAGAAGGAATTGTACTTGGATATATAACTCAAAAAGATAAACCAAAAACCTTTAAAAAATTAATAAAATATAGAGAATACCTAGGACAAATTGAAAAGTTTAAGAAAATATTAAATAATCCTGATTAAATTAATGAACCACGAAGAAAGAGAAGAATTCGAAAGATTTAGAAGAATTCAAGATAATACTAGTGAATTAAGATCTAGAGAAGTTAGAGTACTCCTTGAAGAACTTAAAAGAGAGGAAAATCAAGAAAGGTGGGACAAAATAAGAACAACTATAAGATATCACCAATTTGAGCAACAACAATACTTGATTTGATTACAAGAAAATACTGAATTAAGATTCTCAGGTCTAGTTCTAAGAACCTACGACCCAAATAGAAGGAACGAAAGAAATAATCCTGAAAGACCTAATAACTAAAAGATATGGGACATATCTTGCAATTTATTTCATTAAGGGCAAAATAGACATTTTAAATCTTTCTGTCAACTTTCTGACAAAATTCTTCTGTACGTCTAGCATTACTCTTGTGTGTTTTATGTGGGTTCTTTTTTCTGTACATGTAGGCTGGAATAATTGGCATTCATATGGCCAGCCTATTTAAGTGAAGACTTTTAGGACAAAATCTGACTTATACGAGTCAGACCTCAGAACTGTACAACCTCACGACTGACGGCATATAGGAGGTGGCACTGACCGGATATTATATGTTTCCAATCTCCAAGTATACTCACGCCTAAGCAGATTAGTTACGGATTTAATTTCTCAGTAGACGAAAACTCAAATGAAAGATTTACATTAGTGGCTTTTATGACAAAAATCCCTATTTGTGGTTCGATATCAATTAGCATAACATTGATATACCATATTACCATTGCGAAAATGCGTTGTTGCACAACTTCAATTTGTTGGTGAAAACGAGCAGAATTAAATTACAAATTCAGAAAGTTGAGGTGATTTATATGAATTTTAGATATTATATTGGCAAATGTTTGGTTGTGTTATGAGTTGGGTGGATGAGAAATCTGAATTAACGTGTGGGTCATTTGAAATATATCTATAAAATATAACATTTTCATTGAGCATGCGTTGATTATGAACTGAATGATGAATCACTTCTCGCATATTTAACCAACTATTATCGAAAAGTTCCTTGTTATATATCTCATAAAGTTTTTATTTCCCTCCTTTTCTTTTCTTCTAAATTTAACCACAACTTGAATGAATTTGCAACAAAAGACATAAAATTTTGTGATCAAAATGTAAATAAACAAAAAGTCAATGAAATTGTTGTTTGGCACAGAACAAAATCTGCGAAGCATATAACCATACGCGAAGTGAAAGCCCACATGCGAAGGGAGCAAAAAGATAGAAGGCTCGCACAAAGATCCAAAATCACTCGCCAAATAAAGATTGGCTATAGGCTGTCAAAGAAGAGCACATGGGCGAGTCAATAAAACGTGACTTTTAATCAAATCGGTTATAAGACTACCACCACCTAGCACAGCACAAGAATTACCAAACTTTACCAAAACTTGGAGTTTGTTGACCTCGAAAAATGTAACGGCAAGGTGGACAATAGATGTCGGACCCACTCAAGCCAACCTAAGCAAATTCCAGTGTGTTTCGACCGGTGTAACGGTGGGAGTGGGTTAACATGTGAACACGAGATATGCTTTCACAGCACGAGACAAAAATGTTTGAACACCGGCATTATTGACTAAAGTGATTGCGCTAACAAATAATCATGACAAATATGTAAATAACCTAACATCCAAACTATCAATAAAAGATTAAGCAAGAATGTATATGGAGAATGCTCGTGTATATTATCTTTTCAATGTTCAAACACTCATCTCTATTTATGTAAAAAGACCACATATTATATACTTCTGGCCGACGTAGTGACCGTTCGATCAATCTCTATAATGGGTTCACGGCCAGCATAAGATGGGGGGCTTCTTCTTTGCCTTTGACCATCCCTAGGTACCTCTCCATCATTGTCCTTCCTTCGAGAGACGTCATCTCCATTGGGGTGCCTCGACTCACTATCCCTAGGTGTCTGGCTCTTCGTGGACTGTTGTTATGGGGGTACATTGCAATGTCCTTACACCCAGCAGTGTTACGGCTATAAGAGTGGTGGTATGTGCAATAGAGCGGTAATTCATCCCTATTTCTAGGTTCAGCGCCTCGCTCCCTGCCCTTTCTATTTGGGGAAACCATTTGGGAGGGCTTCCTTGGTACATTTCAACACTAGGATTCACTTTCTCATAGGGCAAAGTGGGCACTACACTTAATGTTGCTGCGGCCAATGATTGTCTTGGGTTGAGAATGGTCGACTTTTCGACCTAGTGGTTCATCAAGCGTGAGGTTGGGCCTCTTTCCCATTGCCTTTGAGGAGGCGGGAGCCTTTGGTTTGTCCTATTTATGTGATCTCTCAATTCTTCATTGATGATCTCCTACCTTAACATTTCCAGTAAGGCATCATAGCTGGTAGGGTCTTGGTTTTTAACATCCCTCCAAAAGAGAGAGTTCATGTCTAGTCCTTCCCTTAGGGCTGTTAAAGTTTTCCTACTATCATTTGTTCGTAGTATGTCATTTCGTGAGTGAAGCGAGGTGGGAAGTTCTTCAATGATTCGCCATGATGTTGTCTCATGTCATGTAGCACTGTATTAGCCCTTTACCCTATTTGCTTGTTGCAACACTTCAAGAAAGTTTTCTTAAAGTCTGGCCAACTTCAGATGCTCCTTTCTGGCAATCTGTTGTACCATATTCAGCCGATCCACTTAAGGTCAAGTGGAAGGCTCTACACTTCATGACTGGTGTGGCTCCTCTTAGGCTTATGTGAGTACTGGAGTTGTTAAGATAATTTGCATGATCAGCTCTCCCATTGTACTTGGAAATTTTGGGGAACACTATTTAGCACAGCGGCGTTTCTAATCGCTTTCGGGAATGGTGAGTTGTAGTCATCATCATCAAGGTCACAGGAGCTCTATAGATTATCTGAATCTTCCTCCTCCCCAACCTGAGTCTCTAGAGGTGGTTGGGAAGGCCTTGGTTGGTTCTTAGCTTGGTTCCGCTATTATCTAACACTTATTTCTAGGGAAAGGATTCCAATGCACTTCATCATAACCCTACTTGCGCTTTCCAAATTGGGGAAGTCCTTTCAGCCTATTTCTAGGTACAGGAGGAGGAGGTTGAGCCTGCCTATTTCGAAGCACATGGAAAGGTTGAGCTCTTCTATTTCTGGGAAGCTTTGGGCTCAATCTGTCAAACGCACTTACCAACCTCTGGGGCATGCGTATGGAACTTCAGTGGGTCGGTTAGTTGTGTAATTGGTGGGTGTGTCCACTTTAACTTCCCTTTTGAGTTGATCGGATATAGTGATGTAGATTGGGCTGGATGTGAGGACACTCGTCGCTCAATCACAGGTTGGTGCAAGTTTCTTGGAGGTGCACTAATTTCCTGGCGCAGCAAGAAACATGATCGTGTTTCTAAATCTTCCACTGAATCTGAGTATCGTGCTATGTCTTCTTCTTGCTCTGAGATCATTTGGTTACGAGGTCTTTTATCGGAGCTTGGTTGTCCTCAGCTTGGGCCTACTCTACTATATGCTGATAATTCAAGTTCCATTCAGATTGCTGCTAATCCTGTATTTCATGAGCACACTAAACACATTGTAGTGGATCGTTACTCCATCCGCGAGGCTTATGATGGTCGTATTATTTCTCTTCCACACATCACCACTTTAGCGACCAAGAATTTTAAATTTATATTAAATTATTTTTCTCGAAAAACGTGTTGCTAAATTTTACACCCTAACCTTAAAGTGAAAACGTGTTCGTCTAGCCGTTATAAACGAATTTAAATTATTTTGAATCAATTTCATTTCCGAATAATTTTAAAGTATATATTTCTTACTATTTTTGTTTTAAATCCGAATTTTAGGTAAAATTTAAGTGATATATATATATATATATATATATGTGTGTGTGTGTGTGTATGTCCAATTAGATAAGCCCAAAATCGAAATTATATTCTTTTTAGTCCAATTCATTTGGGTCCAATGCAATTAAGTTTCAATTATAATTTATTTTCCCAAAAGCCCAACTGTTTGACCCAATTACCCACCTAGAAGTTTGTGCCCTAATTTTCTACTATTCATATACCTTCATTTCCCTCCCATCATCACCATTCTAGTAGCCTGGGTAAGAAACTCCACCTCCCCAATTTTCTATCTATGCAGTTTCACTCACGAGAATCATGTTGATGCTAGAATTTCGATTTCTAGCACCAACAACATTTCTCTCAAATTGGAAGCTCACATTGATGCTAAGAGTCTCAGTTTCCATCACCAACCCACCAACATTTCACTCACAGACCTCACTGCAAAACATCAACAACCAAGCTCCAACCCGAGAGCAACCACACCACCAACACATCCACCTCGAGCCACCATCACCAAACTAACACTCACACTGCCAAGCTCCTGCAAAACAACAACATCACCTCAATACCCAACTCAAAGACCGAACCACCAAACTTCATACCGATTCGAACCACCACCTCCAACCACCATTCGAGACCACCACCATCCCCACGGCCCAAAACTGCAACCCAATCAACACCACTAGAACCTCCATCTCCAAAGCTCCACATGCAGCCACCACAATCACAAAACCACCCCTAAACTCACTGTCCTAAAACCGAACCCACCACCATCATTCATGCCCCAATTCGACCCCATAAAGCTACTCAATCAAGAAACAAAACCCATCCCACCTACCCCACTAGCTCCGGCGCCACCACACATGGTGGCGCTGCCACCGACCAAACAGTCGGTGGTGGAATCGGAGGGAGCTTCCTCCCGTCGCTCCCTCTCGTTTCTCTTTCTCTCTCTCTCTCTCTCTGTAAATGAGAGAGAAAGAAGAGGAATTGATTATTTATTTATTTATTTTGATTTTAGAAATTCTCCTTTTGGCCCTTAGTTTTAAAAGTTATTCATTTTAGTCTCGTAGTTGAGAAAATTTCATTTTCAATTCTTAAGTTTTTCTAATTTGAATTACGGTTTCATAAAACTTTCAATTAAGCCCCTGAACTTTACTTTATCATTTTAAGTTATTTATTTCAGTTTTAACAGATTTTCAATTAAGTCCCTAAATTCTAAAAAGTTACTATTTCAGCCTTTAAGTTTTATTTTCAGTTTTAAGAGATTTTTCAATTGAGTCCCTAATTTCTAAAAGTTTATTTTCAGCCCTTAAACGTTTATTTTCAGTTTTAATAAACTTCTAATTTAGTCCCTAAACTTTATTTTATCACTTTAAAACTTTAAAGTTTCGAAATACTAATTCAAAACTTATTTTCTATGTTAGCTAGACGAAACATACGGACGATTAAGGGCTTGAGATTACTTTCCGTTCCATTTTGCACATAACTCGGGATTATTGAGGTAGACTCGCCTCCATTAATTAGTTTAAATTATAATTGCATATCTTACGTGAATTTACGTGATTTATATGCTTTAATGCATGTGATGAAAATGTGTCATATAAAATATATGATGTTGTTATGTTTGCCATAACTTATATGCTTTAATGCATGAGAAGAGACGAATATCTCTTATGAGATAAGATGAGAATGTTATGCATAACTTATGTGCTTAAATGCATGAGACGAAACTACCCACACCCTATGATTTTAAAGAGCCTATGATTTTCAAGAAAATGAGCCTATGAAGATGATGATGATGATGTTACGTTATATATTGCATAAGTATGTGTTCAATTATTCTGTAAATTAATTATCGACAATGAGTCTACTGAGTATTTTTTCGAAATACTCATCCCGTTATTTTAATATATTTGCAGATTTCGGAGACGGTCGAGTGTGATAGGCAGTGGTGGCATAAATTGAAAGTCGTAGTTATTTACTTACGAAATTTCCGTACGTTGAACACTATTAACATACATTGTTATTTCGTTTATTTCAAAAACTTGAGATTGGAATTTTAAAACGATTATTCTAAGTGATTTAAATGAGTTTTGTTGCCGACGATATTTACCGTTATGAATGTGATATGATTTTAAAAATTAGGTTATTTCCTGCAAATTTGATTATTAAAATTAGGGCAAAAGACGAAGACGTGACAATCCGATTCACGGAACTCGGGGTGCTACAATCACTGATGATTAGATCACTGATATGTTTACTAAGGCAATGACTCGACAGCATCATCAGGAAATTGATGCTTCTAGATCGTCCAACATCAATTTGATGGGGGTATCAATAAGATTGAAGACCCACAAAGATTTCGGAGATTACGTCTACCATAAATACCAATATAATTGATTGTAAATTATTGTAATTAGTCTTATTACCATATTTAGGTTGTACACATTCTATATAATGAGAGGATCCTCAAATGGGGAAAGACATTCAGCCTAATTTTGTCATTTTGCATCATCTTTGGGAACTTTTAGAAAATCCAAATTCCATTTAGGGTAAAAGTATATGATAGTGTCGTGCACTTTATTTTCTATATCTTGCATAGATTTTCAACTAACTTTGCCTTGCAAGCCATTGCTTGAGATAAATTAGAGTCTACGATAACCAGTTCCGCATCAGCATTTTTCAATTTATCGCGCAGTGCATCTATTTCATTCCTTATATGATGTAGTTCTCTAAGAGCAGCTTCATGCTAAGACTTAGTCTTGTGGAACTCATTTTTAAGACGTGAAGCATCGTGCTCAGTCCTACCAACATATACTGATTGTTTGTTCTTCATTGAATCCAAATCAAATGAGATCCTTATGGCATCATCCAACAATGAAGTTTCATTTGCTGCAAAAGCATTAGTACCTTCGCTCATCCCTTTAAATTCATCCCTCGCATCGCCTACTTCCTTCAACCTTTTCTAAAAGAATAACATTTCTTCGCTAGGGCGCCATCCTTTTTCTCCAAGATAGCAACCTTTGAGGTACAAGCTTTATAATCTAATTGCTGATATTGAGATAAAAATATCATCCATTGAAAATGGACGTCAATCATTTTTCCCTTTTTAGTTGGGATAAGTTTCTCCGCCAGCTTTTTCCATGTGGAATTGAAGTAGATAAAAACAACCTCCATTGTGCAAGAAATAAAAGAATGAAGTAAAGATAGAGCACATGTACCAAATGAACCCTCGTGAAAAGAAACAAGGACTTCAAACGTGGGGCAGGACCCTAGGGTGATTAGGAGCTCTTCATATCAGACATAAATATAGACCTACCAAGAGTTTTCCCTTTTTAAGAAACCTCGACCGGATCCACAAAAGAAGGGTTTGCAAGCGAAGACCTCAAAGTTCCAACAAAAGGAGTCTGTGGCTGGGTTCATGGGGAGTGAAGTATTAACTAGCTGCAAAAGACTTTCCTTCGAACTTTTCGAGCCCTTGCGAGGCTATTTCTTCGAAATAATAATAGCAATGGATTTTTTTGCATTTAGAGGTTGCTGGGGACGTGGCATACAAATCTGTTCGCATATTAGAAGAAACAAATAAATTAAATACTTCCCAAATAGAACGAACCTTGTATTAAAGAAAAGACATCAACTCATCCGGAATGATCTAAAGTTCGCTATCACGAAATTTGGGATTAGAGAAGCTCGATAACCACTCAACATCGTGAACCTCATTGCCAAAGGGTGGTACTCCCTAAGAGCTTGACCTTGAAGAGGAGTGCAATTTTTCTGACAAACATAGTACAATAAAAAATCCTAATAGCATACACGAACTACAAAAAAATCAAAATACTTACTGAAACAAATGTAAAAGCATGGCATTGTCACTTCAGGATGGGGATCATTAGGCTATAACCCCTAGTTCCCATGAGCAAAGAAAAAGCTTTCCTTCCAATCATGAATATGATTGAGAGTAGTGAGAAGTTTTGGGCATGTTTTGGGAGAATGGGAAGTAAAATAATATCCCTTTTAAGGATGTGTGTGGTCGTCCTCACTTTTATCAAATTATAAATAGAAAGAAAAATGCTTGGAGGAAGCTCCCCATTCAAACCAACAATGTTCCACAACAAAATTGATCCAGTCATATGGCCCCATTCCTGGTAAGTTGTGTAGGAGCAATGTTCAAAGAGGAAAAAATGATGCGAAAGATAGAGTAACAAGAAAGCCTAAACCCCATCTCCATCGACAATTTATGGATTCAATAAAAAGGAAGGCATTCTATATAGTCTAAAACTACTTAGGGCAAATCAACTCTATATCACTAGGGATGCCAAAGTGGTCTAGGATATTAACCAACTCTTTCTCAAAGATATTTGAGAATATCTTAGAGACCTCAATGGTCTTTCCATGGCTAAACTTTCAGGAACCTTGACAATCTTTGGGTAGAAACTGCCACTTTGGTTGGGTAGCCATGGAAAATGAAAGATTCGTCAAAAGGCACGATTGCACCACGAGAGATTGAGACCCATGGAAGAAGATAAGTCAAAAGATAAATCTGTTAGTTGAGAATCTTCGACTTCAAATCTCTGGAAATATTTTGGGAATCGCTTTGAGAAGACATGGCGGTGAAAGGAAAATATGAAAGGGAAGTAAGAAGGAAAACCACCAAAAGAGGCAACATATTTATAAGTTCCACGGAAGATAATGAGCCGTTAAATCGTACTCTTTAAAAAATCACAGCCAGTCAAATTACATGATAATTGAAATTGAATATTATGAAACATCCAATTCAAAATTCAAAAGATGATGGGTTCAATTAAGCTAATCTGATACGAGCATTAAATGCGTATAGGCCACCAGCCTAGAAACATGCAACAAATGACTCATAACACATGTAAATACCTGCAACAATCATAGTCTAGCTCTTCAGAATAACCCCATCATCCGTCATAAATGAAGAAAGTATATAAAAAGTCATGGGTTCGCAATACATAAAATGAGACAATAAGTCCTAATAATTAATACAAATATTAGTACCAAAACAAAATCTGCGATTGTATATAACTATTGGTGAAGTGAAAGGCCATATGCGAAGGAAAGAAAATGATAGAAAGCTCGCATAAAGATGCTAAACCATTCACAGAGTAAAGATTGACTATAGGCTGTCAAAGAAGAACACATGGGCAAGTAAATAAAATATAGTTCTTAGGTTATAAGACTATCAAGTAGGGCAGCCACTTGGCACAATGCAAGAATTACTAAACTACCCCAATGCTTAGAGAGAAATCTATAAATATATCCCTCTATTTGAAGAAAGACATGCAATTCAAATATTTCCATCTCAAATAGTTGTTTTCTCAATTGTTCTAGTTTACGCATCTAGACTAGTAGATTTAGGAAGTCAAACTTATGGTTAGATGAGAGGATTTGTTGATTATATTTACATTAATTTTTTAATCCAATTTTTACCGTCAACAGTTGTAGTATTGTATAACATCACTTGTTTCTATTTGTCAGCAACAATTCGTGGGGATATGAGTCAATTATGTAATAGATTTTGTTAAAGAATAAATTAAAGCGAGTGCAGTCAGTTTGGAACCACTTATAGCTCAAATTTGTTAATGGGATAAGTATTTTTTCTGTTGTTATAGGTCTACATTGATTTATCACAGTTTCTCTGAGTTGGGATGTGTTGAACTCCATTTCGTGAGCCTAAGCATACACGTGAAGAGAAAAGGAATTGGCGATAGATTGGTAGCAAAGGATAAGATGATGGCTGAGTATCTCGCAGAGATCATAAAGCTATTCCAATACTACGACAAGTTTGAACTCATTCAAATTCCAAGAGAGGAAAATGAACATGCAGACACTTTGTCAAAGTTAACAAGTTCAAAAGATGCAGACCTACTTAAGACAATCCCAGTAGAACTACTACCTAAGCCTTTAGTTGGCCCAAAAAGGGAGAAAGTCCTATAGATTCAAGATAGGGCATCGTGGATGCAGGATATTGTATCTTATCTAAAAGATGGAATACTTCTTGATGAATGAAAGATGGCCCATAAACTATAAGAAAGATCTGCAAGATACACATTGGAGGTTGATATCTTATTCAAGGGAGGGTATACAGTTCCCTGCTTAGGTGTATAAGCGAGGATGATTTAGTATACATAATGAAGCAAATCCTTGAAGGCATGTGTAAATAATGTTAGCAAACATTCTTTAGGATAAAAACCCCTAAAATAAAAATATTACTGGCCTATCATGACGAAGGATGTAATAAACTTTGCCAGAAAATGTAAAAGATGCAAAACGTTCGCATCGATACCCAAGCAGCCAGTATAAGGGTGGTAACTAACAATGGACCATGGCCCTTTGCTAAATGGTGAATTGATTTTCCAACATGTGACTCACAATTGTAGACAAGTTGCACCAAATCCTTCATTCTTACTGAATCACTACAAAGACCACTACTAGAGAAACTCCTTTCTCCTTAACATTTGGAATGGAAGCTATGGTACCAATAGAAATCGGTGTCGATGAGGAACAAAACAAAGAATGTATAAAAGAAAACTTAGATTTCCTAGAGGAAAGGTGAGATGATTCTTAAGTTAAGCTTGCAACATATCAGAAAAGGATGGGAAAGTATTTTAATGCAAAGGTTCATAGAAAAACCTTCAAAGTAGGGGACTTAGTCCTAAAGAATGTATTTTTCACTGACATGGAAATGAGTTCGTCAAAAATAGGAAGGGCTATATACAATAATCAAAGTTGTAGGAACAAGAATATACATGCTCACAGGAAAGGATGACAAACCCCCTAAGCATCCTTGGAATGACACGTATTTGTGAAGGTTTTATCAATAAATTGAGTATGCATTTTGTTAAGAAGTCCTTGTGATTTATCCAGATATTAGGAAAAAGGTTATATGTTCGTACGTGAAGTCAATAGAGCTGATTGTTTATTGAGCAATTCGACAGATAAAAAAATAGGGAATCAAAAATGATAAAAGTAAAGCTTAGATTAATGAAGAAAGATTACAAAGTAAGTCACTTTAAGAATGTTTCAGAGTTCTGATTTTCCCATTTGATATCTCTTCGAGTAGAAGATAAGGAAAAGATTGAGAACAAAAGGGAGGAGATAAGGGGAAGACCAAAGACAGAAAATCAATTCATTTGCTCAAAGCAGATTCCAAAAGTTGGTTAAGCATCCAACGGTCACATCACAATATGTGGAACTATGCCGGGTATAATAACTCTTCTCAAATACTTATCCAATGAAGATGCAAAGAGTGGCAATGGCCAACATGGACACTTTGTAGATGCATTCATAGCTGTTAAGGAGCCCCTTCGTAGAGCCAAGGATCTTGTATCCCCGTCCCAAGTTTTGAGATAGATGTAAGATCGTGAAGATGTGGCTGCAATACATCTGACACATTACGATGTAGTTGAAATCTTGTATCTTTGTATAAGGTAATGGAAAAAAGCCTACGAGTGATTCTTCAAGAAAATATGAGGGAAACAGAAGCGAGGATGAATCAATGGCAATAATTCAGGGAAGGGAAAATGATTCCCTTCGGGATCCACAATCAAGAATGTGCCTAGAAATATATTTATCTTCAAACGGTTAAGAAAAAAAATGGATTCATGGTGTATATATTTAATGATACAAGAGGCTTATCGTAACCATAGAATCAGAAAAGAATAATAACTTGAAGAGACATTTGAAATCAATAGTTGAAAGCGAAAGGCATAAAGACAACACATTGAATAGCCTTTAATAGCCAAAACGGTCCACCTAGCCAAAAGCATTAATTGCCACTGTCATAACAATATGAAAGCTTGTAAACCCAAAATAATTTTTAACAAAAGCCCTATATTTAATATAAATAATAAAATAGGACTTTGGGAGCTATTTGTTAAACAACAATTTGAGAGCCTAATCATATATGCGAAGGGAAAAGGAATTAAAAGTGATCGCCCCAAATCGGTGAACCTCTCTCCCTCCTAAGTTGGCGACAGGTTGGCAAACAAGTACAATGGGCTAATAAAAAACAAGTGACTTACTTAACTGAATTAATTATGAGGAAGCCAATGAAGAGCTGCCACCTGTCTTCCTCTAAATTACCAAAGCACTCCAAGGCTTGAGGGGAAGTCTATAAATATCCCCTTGATTCGAAGATGAAAACATACAATAAAAATATCTCCATCTCAAATAGTTATTTCTCTTATTATTCTAGCTTTAGCATTAAAGCTAGGAAGGGAAAATACTAGTTAGGTGAGACGATTTGTTGATTATACTTATCATCAATCAATTGTAATTCAATTGTAATTCGATAACAGTTTTATTGTATTTTATTTTAAGCATTTTTGTTGATTGGATAACTCTTGCAGCTGCTAACAACAAAACAGTTTATTTATTGCTATTCTTTAGGGAATAAATAAGTTAAATGACTGTTAGGATTATGATCATTTTATCATGCTATTTTGATATGCTCAATGTGTAGCAGATTTTCCTGCATTTCAGTTTTCATTATACTATATAAATAGATGTCTTCTTGATCAATAAAAATATAGTTTTCTGCAGTCTCATAATATCTGAGCTCTTGTTATCTTTGCACTTCTTTTTAATAATCAACAGATTGGTATCAAAGCTGATATCTTTAGGGACCAATGAGATTGAGTGAGTCCAATCACAATTCCTAAACACTTATCACCTATCTGTGCACAAACACAAAAACCTACAACCTATTCAGAAGCTTCATTCACTGCAATTGCACCTCTAGTGTTTGATTGAATAAATTATCTAGTATGGGCTATTAGAATGGAAGCCTATCTTGATGATAATGATCTATGGGAAGCTGTTGAACAAGTATATGAAGTTCCATCCTTGCCAAACAATCCATCAACTGCACAAATCAAAAATCAAAAGGAGAAGAAGCAAAGAAAATCAAAAGCAAGAGCAACCTTTTTTGCAGCAATCTCATCCACCATTTTCACCAGAATAATGACACTGAAAACAGCCAAGGAAATTTGGGATTTTTTGAAGTAAGAATATGGAGGAAATGAAAGGGTCAAATGAATGCAAGTGCTGAATTTGATTCGAGAATTCGAGATGCAAAAAATAAAAGAATTAGAGGCAGTCAAGGAATATTCTAACAGAGTTCTTGGCATTGTCAACAAAGGAAGACTCTTTCGTACTGAGTTTTCTGATTCTAGAATAGTTCAAAAGATTTTAGTCACAATTCCTGAAAAGTTTGAGGCCACAATCTCATCTTTGGAAAACTTAAAAGATCTGTCAAGCGTCACCTTAGCAGAGTTGTTGAATGCTTTGCAGACACGGGAACAAAGGAGGCATATGAGGCAATAAGGATTTGTGGAAGGCTCTTTTCAAGACAAATCACAGAACATTGCTAGCAAAAATAAGAGAAATAAGTAGAACATCAACAAGCAACCTAGAAGTTATAGAAATAACAAAAATAACCAAAGTAACAATACTCAAGTCTTTCCACCTTGCCCTTATTGCAAAAAAACCAATCATCCACAGAAAAAGTGTTGATGGAGGCCAGATGCAAGATGTCACAAGTGTGGTCAGTTAGGGCACATGGAAAGGATATGCAAGACTCAAGTGCAACAATAGAAAGTCAAGGCTGGTGAGGGTCTACCTCAAGAGATCATGCT
Organism: Fraxinus excelsior; assembly: GCA_019097785.1. Classification (NCBI taxonomy): domain Eukaryota; kingdom Viridiplantae; phylum Streptophyta; class Magnoliopsida; order Lamiales; family Oleaceae; genus Fraxinus; species Fraxinus excelsior. The sequence goes on from CM032644.1 coordinate 19,923,924, forward strand.
TTGCCACCAATAGCTCCACATAAAGCTGGCTTAAAGATAATGGTTGTACAAACCACAGACTTATGATCGAGAGCTCTTTAGAGAGCTTGATAAATTTCTAAAGTCAAAATTGGAAATGGAGCACACATTGCAGTAAAAGGCAAAGGAACAGTGACAATTGAAGGCCACACAATTTTGAAATTAATTTTCGATGTTTTATATGTTACTAAAATTAATCAAAACCTTTTGAATGCTACTCAGTTGTTGGAAAAAGGCTATAAGGTGCTATTTGAAGATAAAATCTGCGTGATTAAAGATACAAAAGGCACAGAGGTGTTCAAATTTCAAATGAAAGGCAAAAGCTTTACCTTGGATTTGATGAAAGAGGAAGATGCTGGAGTACACAAAGAATATAGCAATACAGTGCTTTGATACAAGAGATTGAGGCATTTCCATGATGTTGCTATAATATTCATGAAGAAAAACAATCTGGTTAAATGCTTGCCTTTATTAGGAGAGGAGCTTCGTACATGTGTTGCCTGTCACTATGGGAAGCAGATAAGTCTTCTTTTTCAACAAAAAAAGCTTGGAGAGCTACACAGAAGCTGCAATTAACATACACAGATGTAGGAGGGCCTATAAAAACACCATCACTGAATGGTAGTAAGTATTATATTGCTTTCATTGATGATCACACAAGAATGTGTTGGATTTATTTTATGAAGCTTAAATATGAGGTTGCTGACATCTTCGGGAAGTTTAAAGCTTAGGTTGAAACTCAAAGTGGGTGATGGAACTGAATATACTTCTGAAAAATTTAACAAGTTTTGTGAAGATGCAGGCATTGAACACCGGTTGACTGCACCTTACACTCCTCAACAGAATGGCGTTGTTGAGAGAAAAAATAGGAAAATTATGGAGATGTGTGGGTGCTTGCTTTATGACGAAAGGTTGCCAAAGAAATTTTGGGCTGAGATTGCAAACAAGGCTGTTTTTTTTTTTGTTAAATAGATTACCAACAAAAGCTTTGCAGAAAATGACTTCATTTGAAGCATGGTATGGCTACAAACCAAAATCGATTAATCTAAAGACATTTGGTTGCATTTGTTTCTCTTATATTCCTCAGGTTAAGAGAGACAAATTGGACAAGAAAGTAGAATCCGTGATTTTTGTGGACTATAGCTTAGTTTCAAAGGCCTACAGGATTTACTTACCATAAAGCAACAAAGTAATTTCTGGCAGAGATGTCCAATTCATTGAGTTTGATAGCTGGAGTTAGGAGTGTTAGCCCAAGAATAACTAACCAAGAGAGGGTGAATTGGTTTTTAAAACTTTTTCGACATTTAGTCTCAAAACTATTCAATACATAAGATATAAATGCAAAGTGTAATATAACAAGTAAATATACAAATATGATAACTTAATTCAAGTATGGATATAGCACAATATAAATGGCAATGTAAAGTAAAGTGCAATAATGTAAAGATAACAAACCAATTTAATGGGGTTCGATACACAATGTGTTCTACGTCCCCGTTACCAAGCTCTCCGTCACGAGTAAGGCCAAATGCACTATAATGGTAACTTACAACAAGGAGTACCAATCCTTAAGTGACTTACAACAAGGAGCACTTATCCTTAGGTGACTTACAATAAGGAGCACCTACCCTTAAGTGACTTACAACAAGGAACACTTATCCTTGAGTGACTTACAACAAGGAGCACTTATCCTTAGGTTACTTACAACAAGGAGCACCTATCCTTATAATCGAGTTTTCACAAGGCTCTCGAAACCGTCAAGTATAAATGATAGTTTTACAATTGAAGAAACTCTCTTAACCAATGATATAATCAAGTTAAGTATTTGAGAGTTAGGATAACACTTCAATAAACAGCAAATAGTAAAGTTCAAGTGTTAATATTATAAACTTTGATGAATGATAGATGATAAAATAGTTTGTATCTTTGTATCAAAGTTTCTAACCAATGATCTCTCTTAACAAATAATACAAGTTAAGTATGAAGAGAGATTTTACACTTTAATAAAAGTGTTGGCAAATAAAATTTCTACAAAAAAATGAAGAATAGATGAGATTGTGAGAAGTTCTTTGCAAAATAGAATTCTTGATAGAATGGATAAAAACTAGTTTTGATCAATCAAGGAATTCTTTGTATCAAAGTTTCCAAACCAATGATCTCTCTTAACAAATAATACAAGTTAAGTATGAAGAGAGATTTACACTTAAATCAAAGTGTTGGCAAAGAAAACTTTATCAAGAATGAAGAATAGATGAAGTTGTGAAAAGACCTTTGCTAAAAAGATTTCTTGTTAAGATGAATGAAATAAGTTGAATCAATCAAGAAATTCTTTTGTAATAAATGAAATAGAATTTAGACTCAAGTAATCTCAATGATTTCTAATAAATAATCTCTTAAAAAATCTCTTGTAAGTTGGTTGGATTGAATGGAAAAGAGTTGGGTATTTATAGAGCAAAAATAGACGCTCTCGGGTAAGTTCGGTTGAGCAAGTTCGGTCTATCGGAATGTTTGGTTGATCAAAATATAGCCGTTGCAAATCAGACCGTTATAATTTCGAAACGGTGACTTTCGGTCGACCGGAACGTTTCAGACATGTTGAACAGTTTTCAGTATTTTGATCATATCTTTATCTCCCGTTATCCGATTAAGGTGATTCAAAATGTGGTGTAAACTTAACTCAAAGGGCTACAACTTTACTTCATAAATTATCTTCAAATTAGATCATATTCCATGTCAAACATCTGTCCCAATATGAGATTGAAAACCAGAGTATAACTTTTTGATTGAAAGTTGAAGTGTGATCTTTTGAGGGACATTTGAAAATGATTTTTCAAGGTTTTTGATATATTAGAAATGTTCATTTTTCCAAGATCATTTTCATGCCAAAACAATTTATGCAAGTGATGAATTTATGAGAAATACTTGAGCTTTATGCACTTGCTAAACATTGACGAGTTATACCTTTATATATATAAATGAGGTTCGATAAATAACTCTATCTTCAATGTTCTTGATATCTTCGAGCCTTTTTTTGACTTGTATCTCGAATGATTTGTCTTGAATGCTCGTTTAACCTTTACTTGTACTTCATTTGAGTGTGAATAATAATCTTTATAACTTTGAAGGCTTAAACACTCAATTCAATTTGTTAGTAAATAAGATGGGCTTGTTTGTTATAATCAAAACATTAAGGTCATGATCAACCATAGGTCAACAATTTCCCCCTTTTTGATTATGATAAACAAGATAATTTTCAATATAAATAGTGAACAAATTGATATAAAGTTTAAGCATAAGTTCATCCTATCAACATGCATATATCAAGTTTGAGCATGAATCCTTGTTTACAATTAGCAAGCATAATTATCTACATCTCTTCCCCCTTTTGACATAAGCAAAAAGGTAGCACATAGAGGAGCAAGGGTATGGTATTTATGATCACAGTTTTCCAAATCAACTATAGGCACATGTATTTCAATGGAATTCTCCCTTTTGTTTATACATGTATTCCCCCTTTCAATAATCAAATTAAGCATATATCACAAGTTTAAATTGCTCTTTTGATATTCCCCCTTTCAAACATAATCATTTAATTGATTTTCCTTCTTTTGGCATAGGTTAAAAGAATAGCATACATGGGATGAAGATAAGATCAAAACCATAAAATATATTCCTCCTCAATTTTGAACAAGAAGCCAAGTTTGAAAATAATCATCACTTCTATAAAATAATGATCATATGTTCAAAGTATATATCAAGGCATGCATAATTGTGTATTCAAAGCATATTATATCAAGGCATGCATATCTCACATCCTTTCCAAGGTATAGTATTTAAGATCAAGAGATAACCATAGGAAACAATAAAAATTTCATTTGCAATGTTTTTCAAAGTTTCTTACTCAAATTTTTCTTTTAGAATTTGCAAAATGATAACACATATGAGAGGAAGATAAGATCAAAACTATAATAATATATTCCCCCTCAATTGATCACAAGATGCCAAGTTTATGCAAATTTAAAAATAATCATCACTTTTTGGTAGAGACTTAATCAAAGTATGGGTGATGAAATGTTGAAAGTAAAATCATTTGAATAATGTTTAAAATTCCCCTTTTCAACATTATCGAAAGGAATTGAGGTCTATATCATTTTTCATAAAAAGTTAGCATAACATTTTAAGTACATGCATTTCTTCAATAATATATCACATTTGAAGTCATCACAACTCATAGAGAAAATTCAAGTCACAATTTATGATAGCAATCACATTTACTTTCTATCATGCATCAATGGGAATACTTGTATAACCAAGTTTGTGTCTATTTCTTATTTCATATAAAGATAGTATAACATTTCCATAATTCATTGAATAAACAGATCACGTCACTAAAACTCATAGTAGCAATTCATATTTCCTCAATACACTGAAATAATTAATCACATTTAAAAGTTATCATACTTTATAGAGATAATTCCAGTTTGATCATGCATGATAAACAAATTTAGCACATAATCACATACTAACTATAATATCGACTTTACTTGTAATTAAAAAAAAAGGAGTTGATCATACCTCGATATTTTTGTTATGCATATAAAAGTACATTGATTATCCTTTGTCCACTTGATTGATGAGCTCATATGAGTGTTTATTTCTGGGATCTTTCTCATTGTCGATTGCCATGAAGCACATGTTGGTAATTTCTTCTTGACTTTTATCTTCATCTTGATCATCATCATCGCTTTCATTCCACGTAGCTTGGAGTGTCTTCTTGACTTTCATCTTCTTTTGAAATTTTCGATTGTTTCGAGAACCTCTCAATTTTTTGACAAGACGGACTAAATTATCGAGCTCTTCATCGCTCATGTTATTTGTTTTTCCTTCATCATTCATATTTTTGCTCGAAGTACTTTCATCAACAATGGAATTGAAAGCAACTTGACGTTTTTCCTCTTCTATGCTTTTCAACGTTTTCTCCTTCGTCTCGGTGCGATTTAACTCATATGTCATCAATGTTCCATAGAGCTCTTCCAATGGATATGTGTTGATATCTTTGGTGTTTTCTATCAACATTTTTAATGGACTCCATTTTTCCGAGAGCGACCTAAGAATTTTATTTACAAGTTCACCATTAGTAAATTCACGATCAAAGCCTTTGAGGCTATTAGTAATCTTGGTGAAGCGAGTAATCATGTCAACAATAGGTTCATTCTTTTTCATGAAGAAATTCTCAAAAACTTTAACTAAGTGATTTATCTTAGTTTCTTTTACTTTACTAGTTCCAACATGAGTAATTTCCAAAGTATGCCAAATATCATAAGCCGATTCACATGTACTAATACGATTAAATTCATTTCTATCTAATGCACAATAAATTATATTTTGGCTCTAGCATTTAAAGACAATTTTCTTCTATCTTCTTCATTGTATTCTTCTATAGGTTTAGAAATTATTTGATCCGATTTTCCATCAACTTTAATAACTTTAGTAAGCTTATGAGGAACAAATTCAATAACTTCCCAAATATTATAATATATGGATTGAATAAATATTGTCATCCTAGTTTTCCAATAGTTATAATTTGTACCATCAAATAATGGAGAACGATTTGTAGAACACCCTTCAAGAGTTTGGAAAATGTGGTTAGTCATTACTCAAAATTGTGAAATCTTTAAAAATGAGCACATTGCTCTGATACCAATTGTTAGCCTAAGAATAACTAACCAAGAGGGGGGTGAATTGGTTTTTGAAACTTTTTCGACACTTAGTCTCAAAACTATTCAATACAAAAGATATAAATGCAAAGTGTAATATAACAAGTAAATATACAAATATGATAACTTAATTCAAGTATGGATACAGCACAATATAAATGGCAATGTAAAGTAAAGTGAAATAATGTAAAGATAACAAACTAATTTAGTGGGGTTTGATACACAATGTGTTCTACGTCCACGTTACCAAACTCTCCGTCACGAGCAATGCCAAATGCACTATAATGGTAACTTACAACAAAGAGTACCAATCCTTAAGTGACTTACAACAAGAAGCACTTATCCTTAGGTGACTTACACAAGGAGCACCTACCCTTAAGTGACTTACAACATGGAGCACTTATCCTTAAGTGACTTACAACAAGGAGCACCTACCCTTCAGTGACTTACAACAAGGGGCACTTATCCTTAAGTGACTTACAACAAGGAGCACTTATCCTTAGGTGACTTACAACAAGGAGCACATATCCTTACAATCGAGTTTTCACAAGGCTCTCGAAACCGTCAAGTATAAATGATAGTTTTACAATTGAAGAAACTCTCTTAACCAATGATATAATCAAGTTAAATATTTGAGAGTTAGGATAACACTTCAATAAATAGCAAATAGTAAAGCTCAAGTGTTAATGTTGTAAACTTTAATGAATGATGGATGATAAAATAGTTTGTAACTTTTTATCAAAGTTTCCAACCAATGATCTCTCTTAACAAATAATACAAGTTAAGTATGAAGAGAGATTTTACATTTTTAATAAAAGTGTTGGCAAATAAAACTTTTACAAAAAAATGAAGAATAGATAAGATTGTGAGAAGTTCTTTGCAAAATAGAATTCTTGATAGAATGGATAAAAAACTAGTTTTGATCAATCAAGAAATTCTTTGTATCACTTAACAAATAATACAAGTTAAGTATGAAGAGAGATTTACACTTAAATCAAAGTGTTGGCAAAGAAAACTTTATCAAGAATGAAGAATAGATGAAGTTGTGAAAAGATCTTTGCTAAAAAGATTTCTTGTTAAGATGAATGAAATAAGTTGAATCAATCAAGAAATTCTTTTGTAATAAATGAAATAGAATTTAGACTCAAGTAATCTCAATCATTTCTAATAAATAATCTCTTAAAAAATCTCTTGTAAGTTGGTTGAATTGAATGGAAAAGAGTTTGGTATTTATAGAGCAAAAATAGACGCTCTCGGGTAACTTCGGTTGAACAAGTTCGGTCGATCGGAATGTTCGGTTGATCAAAATATAGCCGTTGTAAATCAGACCGTTATAATTTTGAAACGGTGACTTTCGGTCGACCGAAGTCAACTTTCGGTAGACCAGAACGTTTCAGACAGGTCGAACAGTTTTCAGTATTTTGATCATATCTTTCTCTCCCGATGTTCGATTAAGGTGATTCAAAATGTATTGGAAAGTTAACTCAAAGGGCTACAACGTTGCATCAGAAATCATCTTCAAATCAGATCATCTTCCATGTCAAAAATCTGTCCCAATATGAGATTGAAAACCAGAGTATAACTTTTTGATTGAAAGTTGAAGTGTGATCTTTTGAGGGACGTTTGAAAATGATTTTTCAAGGTTTTTGATATATTAATCAAGGTTTTTGATATATTAGAAATGTTCATTTTTCCAAGATCATTTTCATGCCAAAACAATTTATGCAAGTGATGAATTTATGAGAAATACTTGAGCTTTATGTACTTGCTAAACATTGACGAGTTATACCTTTATATATATAAATGAGGTTTGATAAATAACTCTATCTTCAATGTTCTTGATCTTTTCGAGCCTTTCTTTGACTTGTATCTCGAATGATTTGTCTTGAATGCTCGTTTAACCTTCACTTGTACTTCATTTGAGTGTGAATAATAATCTTTATAACTTTGAAGGCTTAAACACTCAATTCAATTTGTTAGTAAACAAGATGGGATTGTTTGTTATAATCAAAACATTAAGATCATGATCAACCATAGGTCAACAGGGAGAATGATAAGAAACTTGAGTTTCAGAGGAAGAATGATGATGTTGATGAAGAACCTGTTAGAGAAACCAAATCACTCTCTAACATTTATCAGAGGTGTAACGTTGTTGTAATGGAGCCTGCATGATATGAAGAAGCTATAACTGATCAGAAATGGGTAGATGCAATGGAGGAGGAGCTCAATATGATTGAAAAGAACCAAACATGGGAGTTGGTGAACAGACCTAAACAAAAAGCTAGAGGATTTAGGTGGGTTTAAAGAACCAAGCTCAACACTGATGGTTCTGTAAACAAGTACAAGGCAAACCTTGTTGTCAAGGGATGTGCACAAATGTTTGGGGTGGATTTCTCTGAAATACTTGCCCTAGTGGCTAGGTTGGATACCATATGGATGTTGTTGGCTCTTACTGCACAAAAAGGCTGGGTTATACACCAAATGGATGTCAAATTAACATTTTTAAATGGATACTTGGAGGAAGAAATTTTCGTGGAGCAACCTAGAGGATTTTTTGTTCAAGAACAAAAGAAGAAGGTATATCGACTGAAAAATGCCCTTTATGGTTTAAAACAAGCACCAAGGTCCTGGTACAGAAGAATTGATGCACACTTGATGAAATTGGCTTTGAAAAAAGTCTAAGTGGATTTACTTTATATATCATGATGGTTGATGATGAAATACTTGTGGTGTCCTTGTATGTTGATGATCTACTTGTCACAGGAAGCAATGAGGAGCTCATTAACAAGTTTAAAGAAGGAATGAAAGAAGCTTTTGAAATGACTGATCTTGGAAAAATGACATTCCTCCTTGGTATGTTGGTGCAGCATAATCATTGTGAAATCTTTGTAAGTCAGAAAAAATATGCAAAGGAAATTCTCAGAAAATTCAAAATGGAGGAATGCAAGTCAACAACTCCAATGAATCAAAAAGAGAAGTTTAGCAAAGAAGATGGAGCCGCAAGAGTTGATGAAGGGCTATACACAAGCTTAATAGGCTGCTTAATGTACTTAAGCGCTACTAGGCTAGACATTATGCATGTAGTGAGTCTGCTATCGAGATACATGCATAGTGCAAGTGAAATTCACTTTCAGGCAGCCAAAAGAATCCTCATATATGTGAAGGGCACAGTTGATTATGGAATAAGATTCCAACAAGTAAAAATTTCGGTCTTCATGGCTTTTCTGAGAGTGATTGGGTCGGATGGACTGATGATATGAAAAGCACTTCAGGTTATTGTTTTAGCTTTGGTTCTGGAATTTTTTTCATGGTGTTCAAAGAAACAATAAGTCATAGCACAATCTACAGCAGAAGCAGAATATATAGCAGCTGCATCAATTGTGAATTAGGCTCTTTAGATCAGAAAACTCATGACCGATTTACATATGGAGCGAAAGGAGTGTACACAAATTTTTGTAGATAATCAAGCTGCAATTTCAATTGCTAACAATCCTGTGTTTCATGGCAAAACAAAACACTTCAAGATAAAATTTTATTTTCTAAGAGAAGTACAAAAGCAAGGAGAAATGCGGCTAATTCATTGCAAGACGGAGAATGAAAATGCTAATGTTCTAACAAAAGCACTTCCTAAAGCAAGATTTGAATTTCTCAGACAAAGACTTGGGGTATGCAGCTTTGGAGTCAAGGAGGAGTGTTGATTGGATAACTCTTGAAGCTGCTAACAAAAAAAAAACAGTTTATTTGTTGCTTTTCTTTAGGCAATAAAGAAGTCAATGACGGTTAGGATTATAATCGTTTTATCATGCTATTTTGATATGCTCAATCTGTAGCAGATTTTTCTGCATTTCACTTTTCATTATGTTGTATAAATAGATGTCTTCTTGATCGATAAAAATATAGTTTTCTACAGCTCATAATATCCGAGCTCTTGTTATCTTTGCACCTCTTTTTAATAACCAACAATTTTTCAATAGAAATTGTTTAATCATATTTGTATCGTCAACATGATACATGCGAGTTCGATGAAATGATGAGCAATTTAACTTGACACTATCAAGAAATATCTGACCAAAATTTCAGAATCTTTTGTTGGTCCTTGCGGTGAGAAAGAAAATGGCTGATGCATTGATCTCTGTATATGTACAGAATAAATGGGCTGTTTTTTTTACGAGAATTTCAAACAAATTTAGTTCTTGATATAAAGAAAAGAATTCAGGATGTACAAGCGAAGCTAAATCTGTGGCTTCCTATATTAAAAGAACTAGATGCGAGAAAAAGTGAGGAGTCTAGTTTACTTTATAACCTTGAAATAGACACTAGAGACCTTGTTTCTAGACTTCAGAATGTCCATGAAACTTATTTCAACGAGGTCCAACTCAGAAGAGGCAGAAGCATAATTAGAAAATTCACTGATGTTTTCAAATCCTTCCAGACGGTTGATTTAGAGGTTAAAGATATTAATTTCCAGATACTAATAATCATAGATAAATTAATTACTGTATCAGCACTCACTAGAGAAAAGAAGAAAGATATCACTCAGCAAATGAGAATCCAGAAACTGAGAACCAACAAAAGTTGAGGAAAAGCGTCTATGATGACTCTCGAGAAAACCATATTGTTAGGATGGATGAACAAATTACAGCTCTAAAATATGTTCTGCTTGATGGCAAACACGGAGCTACTTGCATAAACGGAAGTGGTGGCATAGGTAAGACCACACTTGCCCTTAAGTTATATGGTGATCCCTTTGTTCAGAACCACTTTTACATTTGTGCTCAGGTGGAAATTGGCCAGAACTTTTCACCAAGAAATGTTCTTCGAAGTATTTTAGAACAAATTCCCGAAGGGAAAGAGAGAATAAAGCGCTCAGAGTCTGATCTAACTCTTGAAACTTGCAGAATATTTTAACAAATATGCGAAAGGTATGAGATACTTGTTAATTTTGGATGACATACGGTCACTGGACGATTGGAAATTCTTGCATATAATTTTCCCACATGATCAAAATGGTAGCAAACTAATGTTGACAACTTGGTTAAGCGAAGTAGCTTTATTTGTGGATGGATTTGTACATAGGATGCGGCCTTTAAGCCCATCTGACTCTTTGGAGTTATTTCAGAAGACAGCATCCTCGGTGGACGGTAAGTTTCTCTTCCACAATATTCATCCAAATCTGAGCTCCGTTATATTCACCATCTGCCTTATCCTCTATTCTAGGCTATTCTTGATAAAAAAAAAAAAATATCTTACGTGATGTGAAACCTTCACACCTATAATAGAGTTAATGTTAGTCGACATCTACATTATGAATAAAATGATTGGTGATAGATGACATACTACTAATCATTGTATATTAGAGAGCATTCATTAATCTATAATACTTCGTATCATATATCCACTTAGTTTAAGAAATGCACTCTTATTTTATTTATCATACAAAGTTAAAATATGTCTGAATTGGTAATGTAACGAACAAGACCACCACAAACCCCGAAAATCTATCCAGGAATAAACTGTAGAAAGGAATTTGGACAACATGTAAGTCATTTTATGTGGTTCTGTTTCACGGGTTTTATCGCTAACAATTAAAAAGAGATTAGAAGATTGTGTAAGGAACAGACATCTTGAGACAAAGTCCCAAAAATTGGTGTTTTATTGGCATTACAATCGGAAACAAACAAAATGCCTCCAAAGGGCGCAAACACACGAGTACTAACAAAAAATGTTTTAAAATTAAATTAAGAAATTGAAATTACATATTCTCTGTTGAGAATTTTTAATTCACGGCCTTTCTTCTATGCCTTCACTTCCTTTTTATATTTCCTTGATAACCTCTGGGTGACAAACCGTCTGGAACTGCTCAGTTGCTCCATAACTACCCACTTTCTTCACGATGGCCGACTTGTCGGGGAATGGTTATCTCATAACTGTTGCCATTACTCTTGCCTTTTAACTCCCCTCTACTGGATTCCTTGGATTGTGGGGTGTGATACATTGGTCTAATAACCGCTTCTATAACTGCTGAATTAGATGACCATAACGCCTTAGATTCGTTAAATTCCTGGGCGACTTGAAGGTTTAGACGAGGACATGATCATCGCCCTGGGCGATCATACGACGCTTCATCCGCTCAAATTCTGGGTGTCTTGCAAGTTTGGGCGATGATGTTTCTTTGCTTTTTGGGCCTTTACTAGATTCATCAATGGTTCTATCTATGCCCTTATCTTGGACTTCCAAATTGAGCTTTACTCTTAGGCCTTTTATCTTGGGATGCACTTTTAGTGTGTCAATAATTATCCTCCAATATGGCAGAATTAATACCAATTATTAATCTTTGCCATATTCACTTTGTATTTTTCCAGCAATATTTGAAATTCCCGAGAATTTCAATCATTACATAATTTTATCACCTGAAGGGTTGCAACGTTACAAACCCTTATAATCCCAAAGGACATGCCATTTCATCACACCTAAATTACGTTTCTATATTTCGCGCTTCTTCCTCACCATTTTACTTCCTAGTTGGGCGACCATTTTCCATACCTTGGATCTTTGCTATCCAAAAGGAGTATTGTTTTCCAAACCAATTCGCCCAGAATAAAAGACTTGGCTATGACTTTCTTATTATAAAACCTAGCCATTCTCTGTTTTTGAACTTGCAATCTATCTAGGACGTCCAATTTTAATTCATCTAACTCCAACAAGTTTTGAACTAATGATTCGGTATAATCCCCATTGCTTAACTTATGTTGCAAACGCACACTAATTGATTGCACATTAATTTCCATCGGTAAAATGGCCTCTTGTCCATAAGTAAGTTGGAAATGAGTAATTTTGGTACTTGACCGAGGCAACGTCCTATACGCCCATAAGGCCATATTCAAACATTCGTGCCAATTTTTGGCGTTTTCATCTATCATTTTCCTTATGATAGTTTTTAGAATCTTATTAGAAGACTCTGCCTGCCCGTTGGATTGAGCATAATAAGGCATGGAGTTTACTAACTTAACTCCAAACTCATTTAAAAATTCCTTCACTTGATCTCCATTCAAGAAAGTTCTGTGATCCACCATCAAAGTTTGTGGAATCTCAAATCTATAAATAATATGATCACAGATAAATTCTATGACATTCTTTTGGGTGAATTCCTTCAAATGTATCGTTTTCACCCATTTAGTAAAGAAATCTGTTGCAACTATAATAAATGTATGTTGCTTGGACGATGGGGGATAAATCTTCCCTATCAAGTCTATCGCCCAACCTTTGAACGGCCAATGTTTGATAATAAGTGTCATTTCTCTTGCTGGCGCTCTTTGTATCAGACCATGCTTTTGGCATGCTAAACAACTCTTCGCATATTGAGCACATGATTATCCTATCTTGGGCTAGAAGTATCCATTCCTAATAATCAACCATCTCATCCTTGGCCGGCTTGATAAGCTCCACATACCCCTTTATACATTTCAGCCATGATCGTTCTGGCTTCTTGCAAACTCACACACTTTAGTAAGATATTATCAGAGCATTTCTTAAACAGCTCTTCATCTATCAATGTATAGTTTAGCACACGCAACTTTGTTTTTCCACTACTTCCTTGATTAGGTTTTTTAAGGAACCTCTTAATTTCTGCCCTCCAATCTAATGCATCTCCATCTTTTATGCAATGAATCTCAATCCTTCTCACCATTCTTTAGACTGCGGACAATATTACCCCATATTCACAAGTAGATTCCCAGTTTAAAATCTTTGAATACCCTGAGGGTATCTAGACCAACGCATTCACTATGTCATTGTATATCCTATTAACACATTGAAGCTCTACTTGGTCGAACTCTTCCAACAATTCTTGGGCGATTTCGTATTAACTTATAATGGAATCACGTTGGCACTTAAAGTCACCAACCAATTGGTGAATTACCAATTGAGAATCGCCCCTAATAATCACATTCTTTATGTCGATATCTATAATCAATTCCAAACCTACAATTAAGGCTTCGTATTCAGCTTGATTGTTAGTACACATCATATCCAAAGTGAATGCGAACTTACAACAAATTCCTTAAGGGTTTATCAATGCTACTCCTACCCCTGCACCGTTGGAAGTTTTGGATCCATCGAAGTATAAGATCCATGGTTTCAATTCGAAAGAATCAATTTCTAATTCAATTTCTTCAGGCGTGTCAAAGCATGGATGATCGGCCAGAAAATAAGCCAAAGCCTGATTTTTAACCGCCTTTTGGGGTATATACTTTATTTCAAATTCTGACAATGCTAACGTCCAAAGGCCTACTCTTTGGTGTAAAATAGGGTGAGAGAACATGTACTTAAAAATTTAATTTAGAAATCAAATAAACTGTTACAGGCCATAAATAGGCCATTAATTTTGTACACGTGAAATATAATGCAATACATAATTTCTCAATAGCAGAATAATTACATTCGCATTTTGTCAACCGTCTACTTAAGTAGTAAATCACCATTTCTTCACCAAATTAGTCTTTTTATGCGACCATCCTGACTATCGATTCTTGTTCAGCCGATACATACAACTTCATTGGATATCCTTGGATTGGTGACACCAACACTGGTGGACTTGTTAAATATGCCTTCAGGCTTTCAAAAGCCTTTTGATACTCTTCTTTCCAGACGAATTCGTCCTGACTTTTCAGCTTTAAAAGAAGCGATAAAGCTTTCGTTCGCCCTGCATAATTAGAAATAAAGCGTCTTAAAAAGTTTACTTGACCTAGAAACCTTTGCAATTCTTTTTTGTTACTAGGAGGTTTAGCCTCTAAAATGGCTTTCACTTTGTTTTTATCGAGTTCAATCCTCTTTTTGTGCACTAGAAAACCAAGAAAATTTCCTGTATTAACACAAAATGCACATTTCAAGGGATTCAACTTTAGTTTATGCTGCCTCATTCGCTCAAATGAACATCTAAGTTGTTCAAAGTGGTCTTCTTCTTTAATGGATTTGACCACTATATCATCTACATAGACTTCTACAAACTTACCTATCATATCATGAAAAATCAAGTTCATCGCTCTTTGATAAGTCGCCCCTACATTTTTCAGGCCAAAAGGTATGACTACCCACTCAAAACATCATAAAGATCCAGGATATCTAAAGGCAGTTTTGTGTATGTCTTCATCAGCTATGTAAATTTGATTGTATCCTAAATACCCATCCATAAAGGAATATATTACGTGCCTGACAGTTGAGTCTACTAAAGAATCTACTATGGGCATTAGGTATTTATCTTTAGGCGTGGCTAAATTCAAATTCCTAAAATCTATACACACCCTTAATTTGCCATTCTTTTTTAGTACTGGCACTATATTAGATAGCCATTCAACATACCTGGTCGTTCTAATAAAACCTATTTTTAATAATCGCTCTATTTCTTTCTTAATTTCAGGAAGTACATTAGGAGCAAAACGCCTAGGAGGTTGCTTATGAGGCTTAAAGCTTGGCTTAGTTGGCAATCTATGTTTCCCCAAATTTCTATCTAAATCAGGCATATGTTCGTATTCCCAAGCAAAATAATCTTTATACTCTTTTAATAAAATGATTAATTTAGCACTAATCTCTTGATTGAGCATTTGGCTAATAAATGTTGGGCGATCCTGCCCTTCATCACCAACATTCACCTTGATCAGAGGGTCCTGTGCTTCAGCATATCCAGGCTTGCTATTACTTCATCGTCCACATTCCTCATAGGCATCTCTTCTTCTAAATAGTCCACTTTATTAACTTCTCGGCCAACAATCTGTTCCAACTCAAACACTGCTATTTGTTTCCCAATGTTTTTAATGCTGCTTCTTCTTTCATCATGTCTCTACATTCTTTATTGAAAGCCATTAACTTAGCTTTGAAGGTCTGGATGTCGGCCATTTGCCTTTGTTGTTGACAACTCATCTAAAGTTCTTTGATTAGCCTTTTGCCAGTCACTGGCTCTTCTAAGGCCACTATATTTGACCTCATTTAACTGAACATTTCAATGAGTGCATCCACTCAAAACGGCTCTTCACTCTATGCGACAATTTGAACTCCCTCTCCATCCTAGACAACTCTCACTGGTCCATAATTCCCTTCGTACATGAACCTTTCCACTGAGTTTGCTTTTGCAACAAAAGGTCTATGATATGCCTGCACCACTTCTACTTCACGCTTATCATTCCAGAAGACCAGGAATTGATGGAGCGATGAAGGTATACAGCGACTTTCATGTATCCAATCCCTTCATAATAACATATTGTAACTAGTAGGTCCATCTATTACGAATAAAACTGTGGTCCTAGTACTTGTCCATATCGTTATGTTCAATGGCATAACCCCTTTGGCTGAAGTTGCTCCTCCATTGAAACTTGTAAGGATGACCTCTGTTGGGATCATGTCACTTTCCGTCTTTGCAAATTTCCTTATCATCCTAGATGGAATGATGTTTATAGTTGCTCCATTATCAATGAGTACTTTCGCCACAGGTATACCGTTGATTAAAGCCTTAACGTACAATAGCCTTAGGTGTTTAGTTAACTTCATGGCAGGTCTTTTAAAAATAACATTTTCGGCGGCATCAATTTCCACTCCATGCTTGTTCTCTGTTGAAATATCTTTTTGTGATAAGTTAACGTGTAGTACGTCGCATGGAACTTCTGCTACCTAAATTCCCTTTTTATCGTTTCCTAATGCTCCTTCTTATGTTACCCAACCTATAGGAGGAGACATTATTCTTAGCGGTGATCCATATGTTTCAGAGTGAAGTACTCTCCTTTTCCTTTTGGGCGTCCCATACAACACATAAAAATCGAAAGAACGCCCAGATGGTTCTCCCAACAAGTCTACTTCACGAACTCCTTCTCAATGTAGTTGCTTCAACAGGGTATTGCGCGATACTCATTTTTTCCTTCTCTCTGCTTCCAGATCAATTTCCTCTTCAATGTCAGTCATACAATCATCATCTTCTTCATCGTATGCCACTTTAGATGTTTGGCCTTTGTCACAGTCCAGCACACATGTTTCCTCTTCGTTATCCTCCTTTTCTTGATCTTATTTCACTTTATTCTTGAACTCGTCGGCTAGTAAATAATTATTAGCCATGACAGGAGGTAACGTACCAAACTGAATAGTGAGGGACTGATCTGGATCTTCTTCATCCCTTCTGCCTCGCTCAAACTTTGACCTTCCAGAAGAACTTTCAGGCAATTCTTCCATTGATTCATTTGTACCGGTTTCTTCACTATCATTGAGAACGTTTTAGTTGGCTACTTCAAGTATTTTAGGCGCTTTAGGATGCATTTTTCCTTGTTACCTCATCATTCGTCCATAATTCCATTGGAAACGCCTTTGTTGTGTTCTAGTCATCTCATTGAAGGGTATCACTCTTCCTGCGTTATACTGGAATGAATGCCATACATTTGGTTGGCGAGGTTGCAGCCTGAATGTTCTCCCCTGATTGATTGGCCTGAACTGCCTCTCCCAAGGCGGTCCCCCATATAATGACGTACCTTGCCCTCTAACAGGCTGAGCGTTTGGAACAAAATCAGGGTGATAGTGATGTTGCCATATCCCTGTTTGCCCTGTGTTTACTCTTACTTATCCTTTACATCTTGCACATAAGACATCTTCGTCCTTCTTAGGCTCCTTCCCTTTGATACGCTAAAAAATGCTAGGATGTGGCCCAGAGTCTTCTTTTCTATCATCAATAACCAATTTGAATTTTGGCAACTTTTTTTTGAAATCGGTTGTCACCATGTTCACCTCAAGTAGCTGTGGGAAACGGTTTTCATCCACTACCATTTTCTTCTTTTCTTCAAACGTGATTCGTCCTAATTCAATGGCATCTTGTAATACATGGTGAAAAACCAAACAGCTGTTAGTCAAATGTGACCATGCATTATGCCACTTACAATATTTTTTGCCCTTAATCTCTTCAGGGCTTGGCAACTTATGTTTATCGCTCAGCTTTATCTGCTTATCCTTATATATCTTGTCAAATATAAGGTCAGCTTTGGTTACATCAAACGAGAACGTTCTAGCCTTTTTATTTTCACCTTTTATAGGCTCATCCTTGCCCAACGATTGAGGTTTACCCATTTTAGGACACGCATACGCATCTCCTTTGATTAATTCGGCCAAACACATTTCGGTTTGATCGTAATACTCGTCATTAATGGTATGAACATCAAAATTTGGGTCTCTATAATAAGTCCCTTTACTAGAATTTTTTACTTGCTCTTCTTTTCTTATTAATCATTCATACCTAATCAAGTTTATCCTCAATTGGAAAAAATCAGGGAATTCGCTATCTTGGAACTTCTTTTTCAGATCAAAGCTTAGACAACTTTGAGCGATTTTGACAAACTCCTTTTCGGGTAAAGGCACAAAACATTTACTTCTTGCTGTCTTGAGCCTTTGAAGAAAACCTTATGCCCATTCATTTGGCATTTGACGTAGATTCGTCAAATTAGCCAAAGTAACTTCAGACTCAGTCTTATAAAACTGAGCATGGAATAATTGTTTCAATTGCTGCCATGTTTGAACAGAGTTCGCTGGCAAATTGATGAACCAGGAGAAAGCTACTCATGTTATTGAAATGGGGAACAACCTCATTTTATGATAGTCTGTCACTTCACCACTTTGCAGCGTGAATCGCCCTATATGTTCTAGAGTAGACACTTCTCCTAAGCTAGTGAAAAATGAAAACTTTGGCACCTTATACCCTCTAGGCCATGGATATGCTTGATCCACCCAATCAGGATATGGCTTCGTGTAAGTAGGCCTAATGACAGGACGTATCCCAAGAGCCATTTGATCCTGCACTATCTCCATGATTTGATTCCTCGACATGACATTAGGATCATATGGAAATCCTACAGGTTGGTTCAATGGTTGATTTTCTTGAGGCCTAATGTTTGGTCCTTGGTCGATGACAAAATTGCCATTGTTTAGACCATTATTATCGTTAAACTGAGTGTTCAAACCATTATTAACGCGCGGGACGTTCTGTCCATT
The DNA here is from genome assembly GCA_019097785.1 of Fraxinus excelsior. Classification (NCBI taxonomy): domain Eukaryota; kingdom Viridiplantae; phylum Streptophyta; class Magnoliopsida; order Lamiales; family Oleaceae; genus Fraxinus; species Fraxinus excelsior. Next base: position 19,942,670 of record CM032644.1, read on the forward strand.
AAACTGAGTATTCAAATCATTAACACACGAGACATTCTGTCAATTATTTTGAGTATTCAAACCATCATTAACAGGTGGGACATTCTGTCCATTATTCTGGACATTGTCTCTCATATTTGGATTACCCCCAAGTTTGTAGTCACATTATCACCACTCAAGTTTAGTGCTCTGTTACCCTCTTGGTTCGAAGTAGAGGGACCGAAAAGTGGTTTTAAATTTTGACATGGGTTCAAACCAGGGGAAGTATGTTGTGAAGTATGTCCCTATAGGTACAACTGGCTGACATATTTGGCTTACTAACTTGTTCATGTTTTCATTTAAAGTATTTAGTTGTTTAGCCATATTCTCATAATGTACATTTCCATTTTGGATAATCTTTCCATAATGTGAACGTTCCGTAAATTTACCTGCTCAACGACATCTTGCGTCAGTTCCCCAAGCAATGCACGCAGAGTGAGATGACTCAATTCTGTCATTGGCTCGTAATGACTATGACTGCTCTGACTTGTCCCTCTGTTCGTGGAGAGTTTTGCTGCTCCTCATATTGCTCGATCAAAGACTGGACTACTCCTTGACTTGCTGGTTCCTTATCAGAATTCTTATGAAGCATAATGTTTCACTTTTCATATACTCAATCACCAAAAACCAATGTCCCACTGGGTGTGCCAAATTGTTTCGCGGGTTTTGTCGCTAACAATTAAAAAGGGATCAGACGATTGTGTAAGGAACATACCTCTTGAGACAAAGTCCTAAAAATTGGTGTTTTATTGGCGAAGATTTACAATCGAAAACAAACAAAATGCCTCCAAGGGGCGTAAGCACACGAGTACTAACAAAAAGTGTTTTAAAATTAAACTAAGAAATTAAAATTACATATTCTCTGTTGAGAATTTTTAATTCGCGGCCTTTCTTCTATGCCTTCACTTCATTTTTATATTTCCTTGATAACCTCTGGGTGACAAACCGTCTGGAACTGCTCAGTTGCTCTATAACTACCGATGGGCGACTTGTCGGGGAATGATTATCTCATAACCGTTGCCATTACTCTTGCCTTTTAACTCCCCTCTACTGGATTCCTTAGATTGTGGAGTGTGATACATTGGTCTAATTACTGCTTTCATAACTGTTGAATTAGATGACCATAACACCTTATATTCGTTAAATTCCTAGGCGACTTGAAGGTTTGGGCGAGGCTATGATCATCACCTTAGGCGATCATACAACGCTTCATTCACTCAAATTTTGGGCGTCTTGCAAACTTGTGCGATGATGTTTCTTTGCTTTTTTGGGCCTCTACTAGATTCATCAATGGCTCTATTTAGACCCTTATCCTGAACTTCCGAATTGGGCTTCACTCTTTAGTCCTTTTATCTTGGGGTGTACTTTTAGTGTGTCAACAGGTTCAGTAAATTCCTCACATTCACGATGGGACCAAATCTATTTATTTCATCCTATTCTTGACAGTAAATTACAGAGTTCTCTCCATTGTTAAATATATTGAAGTCTGAAAAATGATCACCACCTTAAAGGAAGAATCCAGATTTCTCTAGGTATTTCATCTACTGTCTTCCCACTTGTCTCTTTATTTATATTGTTTATCTTATTTTGTTACTCTTCTTGTCGAAATGCCAAGCAGATTCTGGACTTCACCAGCCTTAGTTTTGACTTCTATACTAGACGTCTCTAGCTATAAATAAGTCAGTTATTCATCTGTTTATAGCAATTATAAATAGGACATTACGATGACAAGATATGAGCACACAGTTGCTTTAATGAGGTGGAGCGTTCTTTCTGGAGAGATTAATTAAGGACTGTCCCAGTGCAAATCTAACAAGAATAAATTGTACAATTTTTTTAATAATGAAAAACGTTTTCTTATTTCTCTATTATTTGTGAGAAACTCAACAAAGACCGGCTATGGTAGTGTGTTAAGAAATGGAAGAAATAAATTCGAAAATAATATGAGCAATATAAAAATAATGGATTACACAAGAACATAAGATTTATGTGATATCCAAATCCGTGAAATTCACGAGCAGATGAGGAGAATTTCAATATACCAAGAAACTAAAATTCTTTTACAAAATTTGATACTCTCAATCTAATATAAGCAATCCTCTAAACTTTCTAATGTATATAACAATTATATAATTGTTACTTGAGCCTCTGAAAAACCTACACCACATGGAGTATACATAGGAGCCCGATCTTGGCATTTTGGATGAAGTAAAACGCAAGAATCTTGATCAAAATCAAATTCGGAGTCTTTTTGTCCGTACTAGTGGCACATCAGTGCCACCCGACCGGCACAATACTAAGGCCACAGTGCCAGTCATCTGACGCTCCAATGTCGAGCTGGCTACTGTTGCCCTTTTCGTTGGCCGATGCTTAGCACCGTGACCCGTCTCAGTTCCAATGCTTCCGAACACTTTTTCATCAATTTTAAAGTTCTTTTTCTAATCGAATTCTCAATACTTGATGAAATTTGATTACTATGAGTCCAAATTCTCAAACAAAAATTACCTACACTTCTTTCATGAACCAAAATTCCAAATCACATGGAATTTGAGCCATAACATAATAAAATACACATTGACACAAATCACATAGCAAGGAATTAAGTCTTCACTCTTCAATAAGTCATTCTCTACCTCTTCTACCATGCCCCTTACGGGTATACTTTGTAATTGTAAACAAAATTCAAACCCTATTTACCAGCTGAACATCCTTAGGTCCGAAACATGTTAGAATCATCATGTTCACTATTAAATCCAAATAAGTTACCAAAACCACTTGAATTATCTCCATGAGGAATATGATCAACAAGTACTTGTAGGTTCTCCAATATCATTGTTCGAATACTACGAGCAACCCGAACCCAATCAACTCTATCTGAGTTACCATTTATCAAATCATAATCAAAATCCAATTGAGTAAAACCTGCTCACATCTTAATATGTCACAAAGAAATTCTATTGTTCAAACCTCATTTTAATAACCAATTGGCCCTCCCAGAACCGTCAAAACCTTGGCTTTGATACAGTTCTTGAGAATTGAAACAAATAAAGACAAGAATAATATGAGTAATATGAAAATAATGGATCACACAAAAGCACAAGATTTACGTGGAACCCAAATAAAGATGAGAATGATATGAATACTATGAAAATAATGGATCACACAAAAACACAACATTTACGTGGATCCCAAATTGGGGAAATCCACAAGCAGAAGAGGAGAATTTCAATATACCAAGAAACTAAAATTATTTTACTAGATTTGATACTCTCAATCTAAATCTCAAACAATCATTTCAAGTTTCTAATGTGTATAACAATGATTTTATTGTTACTTGAGCCTCTAAAGATCCTATACCACAAAGAGTATATATAGAAGCCCAGTCTTCATGTTTTGGATGAAGTAGAAATCAAATTCGGGGTCTTTTTATCATGGGCGCCCCCTCGACTGACTCCCGGCTTTAGGCTACTATTGCCCTTTTCGTTAGACGACGCTGGGACACTGGTAGACGTCTCGGTTCTAATGCTTTCGAAACACTTTTTCATCAATTTCAAAGTGTTTTTCCAATCAAACTCTCAATCATTGATGAAATTTGATCCCTTATCAATCCAAACTTCCAAATTAGAATTATCGAAACTTCCTCTATGAACCAAACTTTCAAATCAAATATAACTTAAGTCACAACATAACAAACTCCAACTTGACACAAATCCCATAGCAACGAATTAAGTCCTCACTTGTCAACAAGTCATTCTCTACCTCTTCCAACATGCCCCTTACGAGTATACTCAGCAATTGAAAACAAAATTCAAACCCTGCTTACCACCAGAACATCCTTGGGTCCGAAACCTGCTAGAATCATCATGTTCATGATAAGTGCGTTTCACACACTTATTGTAGGCTACAAACATGAATAATTGTTAATAAATATGTGGAACATAGCTTCATTCAATGTAATTTATGTTTTACAGGACAACAATGATGAATACGGTGGAAATTAGAAGAAAAATGGAAAGAAAATACCAAAACGAATGAAAACTAAAGTTCAGGGACCAATGTGCAAATAATCGAAAGATAACCCAAAAGAAGAATCGGAGACATAAAGATGTCGAGGACGAATTGAGTATTGGAATAACACATTGGAAGAGAAAGACGTGGAAAAAAAGGTCGAGATTGGCGAGGCAAAGTTCGAGGACTAAACCGCAAGAATTTGTAAAAGTAACATCTCTATGCTGTCGCATAGCGTAAAAAGATATGCGGCCACATAGATACCTTCAGCAAAAATAAAAAGGAATTCTAACTCTTCTATGCGACCACATAGAAGTATACTATGTGGTGACATAGTACAAATATTGGGCGAAAATTCTAGTTTCCTTTTTCGAATCAACTACCTATGAAAACAAGTCTTAGGTCATGTATTTATATGATCTTATTTTCTCCATAATTATAGTGCAAGATAATTGTATGAGTTTGGTGATTTGTTTCATACATTCGAGAGAAGGAAAAAAAAAATTCGACATATATAAATCATCATAATGTCCGATATGGGATAAAAATGTCACCATGCCTTATGTAAATCTTTAAGTGTTCATAAAAACTTATGCATTCTTATATGTTTGCATCCATCATAGAAATATAGTTGGGTCACATATGAGAATAGGCTTGACATTGCTAGAGAGAGATTGTTGAATATTTTAGGAATATTGATTTGTCAATATTGCAATCGTGTGTCAAGGTGTAGAACTAGGATTTAAAAAAATTATTACTTAGGAATTCGTGATCCTAGTACGCTCATCACACATTAGAAAACACTTCAATTTACATTCATCGCCAATTTGCATTTAGTTAATTAATTCATTCATACTTGCATACTTATCATTAATTCAGTTATAATTTCCTCAAAACAAACACTCTCTTTTATTTGTTTCGATTAAGGTCACGATAATTAGAATTAAAAATAACCAATCCTTGTGGGTATGATATTCGGACTCAAAAAGTCCACTTTATTACTTTTAATGAACCGTACACTTGCGGTAATTTTAATTCAAAATATATTTTTGCGTGACAGTTCACTATCAAATCCAACGGAGTTACCAACTCTACTCGAATTATCCCCAAGAGGAATATGATCAACAAAATAAAAAATAGCTCCATCTGAGCTATTAGCATGTTCTCCAATATCATTGCTTGAATAACTACGAGCAACCGGATCACAATCAACTCTATTCGAGTTACCATTTATCGAATCAGAAGATGTAGTTGCATCCAAAGTGACTGTCAAACCCTCCAAAACATATAATCGAGATTTTCTCAACCTCTTTAACATAACTCTGGTACCCTTGATAACTTTAGGACTTCACCTCCCCTGGTATACATGTACCCTTTTAAATCAAGAGTACTCAACAGATAAAAAATTTGTTTAAACATGGAAAATGTCCGACTAAACCAAGTGTACTGACCGTCCCATCAAACATTTTGATTCTGACCTCACCAATACCAGCTATTCTACATGATTCATTATTCCACGAAACCCCTAGTAACTATTTCTTATGATAAATCCAATACGGGTTAGAACGTATATAAAAAGTGCAAGCCGTATCAAGAATTCAATCCTCGTCAAGTTTGGAGTCACCTTAAAAAATCACCAAAAGATCTTTATCGCTGCACTCTTCTTCTGCAAGAATAATATGACCCGAATTTCCTCATTATCCCTCCTGATCTGTAGTAGCAAACTTATTCACGTTTCACCACTCATATCAATCCTTCTTCAATTGTTCTTTGTTATTGCAATACCAACAACTTTACCACTGTTGTTATTCTTGACCCTGCTACTTCCTTGACCACCAGTCTTCCTCTCAAGAACAACAAGACCATTTTCTAAGGCCTCACATCCAATGCCCAGCTGATTCATCTTATCCATAGAATAAGTTGCATCATATACCTCATCAATAGTGAAAGTGTCTCTACTATACAAGATGGTTTCCCGGAATGTCATATATGAAATAGGTAATAAACATAACAATATCGACCTTCAATCCTCTTCATCGTACTTGACCTTCATAATCTCCATATGAGTGACGATTACCTTGAACACCGATAGATTATCTTCCAAATATCTACTTTCTATTAAGAGAGGAGAATATAAGCGTTGCTGATGAATTTTTGAATCAAAGAGTGGAACTTACCGAATTTATACTTGGCTTACCGGATATGCAAAGCACTTACCGGATTTTCCAAAGGAAATTCTGTTTTAATGTAAAACAGAGTGCTTACGGGATTTACACTGAGGTTACCGTATTTGCACTCTTCTTACCGTATATTCTTAATACTTACTGGGATTGCTAGTTCTGTTTTCTCGCCTAAGTAAATACTCTGTTTTTTCTCTAATTTTCAGGAAGAAGATTGAAACTATTTTTCATTACAATACAAGTAGTATTTATAGATTTTACGAAGACAAATTTTTCACCTCCTAATCTAACAAACCGTCTATAAAAAAGATCTAACAATGATAACTTTTACAAGGATTAAGTTATCAAATTGAACAATTAAACTTAAGACTTAAGATACAAAATATCTAGCCTACTAAAACAAAAATCTAGAAGTAAGAATGTCAACTATATTCAACATTCATCCTTGACGTTTTTACTGGAAACACCAAAATTGTATCTCAATGTTTCAAATTTCGATTTGCTTAAAGATTTTGTCAAAATGTCAGCCAGTGGATCATCCGTTTTGCAATGTACCAGCTTTATCTCCTTTTGTTCTTGAGCTTCTCTGATTAAATGGTATTTGATTTTGATATGTTTGGTTCTACCATGGAAGACTGGATTCTTTACTATTGCGACTGTAGATTGATTATCACAATAAATAACTGTGGCTTCTTCTTGTTTAAACTTCAGATCTTCTAACACTTTTCTAGCCAAATTGCTTGATTTTTGGCCTCTAAAGCAACTATATACTCAGCTTCAGTTGTTGATTGTGCCACGGTTTTCTGCTTCATTGAATTTCAGTATATGATACTTGAACCAACATAAAATATTTAGCCAGAAGTACTTTTCATGTCTTCAAAACTTCTAGCCCAATCACTATCAGTGTAGCCAGTTTGCATAATTCTGACTTCTTGAACCAAATTCCCATTTCATCAGTTCCTTTGACATATCTCAAGACTCTTTTTGCGGCTTGAAAATGCAATTCACTAGGCTCTTGTCTAAACCTTAATAGTAGATTTACAGCATAAGTGATATCAGGTCTGGTAGCAGTTAAATACAATAAACAACCAGTCAAACTTCTGTAAATATTTGCATCAACCTGTTTTGCACCATCTTCTTTTAACAACTTTTCATTTTGAACTAATGGAGTGCTAACAGGTTTGCAATTTTCCATGTTGAATCGCCTTGGTAAATCCTTAGCAAACTTCTTTTAACTGATAAAAAGCTTTTGCTAATCTTGATAAATCTCCATTCCAAGGAAGTAGTTCATTTCACCTAGATCTATCATTTCAAAAAAATTCTTAAATTTATCAATCACTTCTCTAATTGTTCTTTTGCTATTGCCAATGATCAAGAGATCATCAACATAAAGTGATATGATAACCATTTCTGTTTTCACTTGTTTTACATACAGAGTTTGTTCATTTAAACTCTTTGTAAAACCTAGACAACCAAAGGTGATCATCTATTCGACTATACCAGGCTCTTGGAGCCTGTTTCAATCCATATAAGGCTTTCTTCAAAAGGTAGACTTTATCTTCACTATCTTCTAATTGAAAACCTTCAGGTTGCTCTATGAAAATCTCCTCATTTAGATAGCCATTTAGGAAATCTGATTTGACATCTAACTGATAGATTTTTAAGCTATTTTGAACTGTAATTGCCATAAGCAATCTGATTGTTTTATACCTTGCAACTGGAGCAAAGGTATCTGTGTAATCCACTCCAATTTTTTGAGCATATCATTTGACAACTAGCCTTGCTTTCAGTTTGTTAACTGAACCATCTGGATTTAATTTAGTCCTATATACACATTTTACTCCAATGACTTTCTTGTCCAGTGGTCTTTCAACTAGCTCCCAAGTTTCATTTTTTCATATTGATCTCTTCTTCCATTGCTTTCATCCAGTTAGAAGATTTTACAGCTTCATCAAAGCTTACAAGTTCAACTATAGTAGCATTACACCTTGTATAAATATCTGTTAGAGGTCTCAATCTTACTCTATCTTCTTCTATTTCTGAATCAATATCATTGGCATCGGGTTCCAATTCTTCCTCTTCACTTTCTTCATTTCTGATCTGAGGAATTATATCATTGGCTTTTTCTTTAACTTCTAAACTTTCATCCCAGTTCCAAGTAGCATCTTCATCCACCTTGATGTCTCTACTGGAGGTTACTTTTTTGGTTTGAAGATTGAACACTCTATATCCTTTAGCATTGTTGCCATAGTCAAGCAATATTCCAACTTCAGCCTTTTCACTTTGTTTTATCCCTTTTTGTATCAAGAATATGAGTGTAACAAACACTCCCAAACACTTTTAAGTGTGAGATATTTGGTTTGACATCATACCAAGCTTCATATGAGGTTTTCTTCTCTAAAGCTCTTGATGGCAAATGATTTAGAAAATAAACAACAGTGTTAACTACCTCAGACCAAAATTCTTTTAGTACCTTTTTTTCAATTAACAAGCACCTAGCCATTTCTATAACTGTCCTATTTTTCATTTCACTAGCTCCATTCTGTTGAGGAGAATAGGGAATAGTTAACTGATGCTTGACACCTTCAGTTCTACAAAAATCATCAAATTGCATGCAGCTATAATCAGTGCCATTGTCGTAAAGAAGTTTTATTTTCTTCAGCTAAACATGCTTGTGTAGTATCATTTTTCCAATTTATAGGAAAGCTCATATTTCTCATTTGAACTATCATCAACTCATTTCCATCTTTATCTAATATAGTGCAGGCTTTTTCTTTGAACATTAAAGAATGATTTTTCTCTAACAATTGCCCTACACTTATTAGATTTTGATCTATCTCAGGCATATATAAAACATCAAGAATGTGCTTAATACATGTTGAAGTCTGAACAACAATCACTCCACTGCCTTTTACTTCTACAAAGTCACCATTTCCCACTTTAACTCTGGATTTATAGGCTTTGTTCATCTCCACAAAGATACTTAAGTCTACAGTCATGTGATGAGTGTAACCACTATCCAATAGCCAAGTTTCAACCTTGCTACAAGTCTTAATAGCACAGAACAGATGCCCTTCTAGCCCTTCTCCCTGTTTTTTTGCTATTTTTGCTTGTTGATGTGGTTGATTTATTCTTTTGTTTTTGCACACCATCTCAATATGACCAAATTGTTTACAGCCTCTACATTGAACTCCCGGCCTATACCAACAAAATTTTGGAGAATGGCCTTTTATTTTACAATGAGGATAAAGTGCAAATTTGTCCTCTTTGTTTTCATTCCTAATGCCTTCGGGTTTTCTTATCTGAACATGAGGTTTTTTCACACCAAAGCTCTTTTTAGCCTTGTATTTTTCTTTAGCAAATAAGGCACCTTCTGATTGTTCCTCCTGCCTCATTAGCCTTCTTTGTTCAGTTGCTTGCAAAATATTCACCAATTCAGCTAAAGTCATGGTTGACAGGTCTCTAGAATCCTCTAATGAAGATATCTTGGATTCAAATTTTTCAAGTAGGCTAATTAAAACCTTTTCCAACACTCTTTTATTAGGCAACTCATCTCCCAAAAGTCTGATTTGATTTACTATCTTCATCATCCTATCTGAAAAATCTTTGACAACTTTCGTCTCCTTCATCTTCAAAGTCTCAAACTCTCTTCTTAAGTTGAGAACTTGCATTTGTCTTGTTTTTTCATTATCTTGATATTCTTCTTTTTGAACATCCCAGGCTTCTTTTACAGTTTCACAAGTCACG
>CM032644.1:19952632-20025315 GCA_019097785.1 Fraxinus excelsior
AGATCCCCGGCGCCGCTAAGTTTTGTGAGGATCAAGCTTACTTTGAGTCTTTAGAACATGATAGGAAGATGTTCGAGGTGCTCGATCCTCTGGTGCTGGATATGAAGGCCATCCTCGGGGATGAAGTGTTAGATCTTGCTGATGTGAGAGGCGTCGAGGGTAGGGCTTAACTCTTTATATCCTCGTGTTTATATTCATGATGATGTAATCGGTCTAATTACTTACTTTTTTTTTTCTTCCAGGAATGTCTTTTGACCTATCTGCCCTCGTAAATTTGTAAATACCAAGGCCAAGGTACCTCAGCCTCAGGCTGCACCCTTGATGAAGGGGAAAAAGAGGCCTAGCATCTCTAAACGTGATGATGCAATGCGGGGGCTCGGAGAGACCTCCCAACATCGACGATCGGAGTCGAGCCCAAAGCTACCTCGACAACTAACATCATCACGTATGGAGCTTCTCCCTCATCGTATCCCCAAGGTTGTAGACCTAATGGATTACCGTATTCCCTCTGTGGCCTCAGTCATCAAAGCCTTCGAGCGGTGTCACCTAGTGCCGAGCAATGTGGTAAAATACCAAGGAGACGTGGGGTTCGACGAGGGGATGAAGCCCTCGAGTTCCTGACTTTGAAGGTATAAAGTTTAGATTGTGCTATGAATTTATTCTATGTATTTACCTCGATGCTAATATGTGTTCGTTCATTCGACACAGATCCTTAGTGTTTCCCAAGGCCTATCTTTGCAAGGGATGGATGAATCCTACAAGATGGTCGGGCTCGTGGAGGCAGTCGAGCTCAAGGACCAAAAACTGGCAGACCTTAAGGCTGAGCGCGAGGCCATTCTGAAAGAGCATGATGATGCCAGGAACAAGTTGCAACGAGCTTGGGATAAGATTGCGGTCGCCAAAGACGAGCTCGAGGAAGCAAAGCTAGAGCTCGAGGATAAATGTAAAGAATATGAGGCGAAGATGACGGAGGCCAAGGCTCGAGCATGGGAAGAGTTTAAAACGTCCGAGGATTGTGATAAGCTCAAAGCTGAGTATGCCTCGAGGGCCTACCTTCATGCTTTCAAAGAAGCCAGTGCCTATCTTCGTGCTAAGCTGCCCGATGTCCATCCCAACGATTTGAAATCCATCTCCGGTATAGCAGGCATCCTCGAGCTTTCTGAAAACAAAGATGCTGTCGAGGACAAGGTCGACCATGAAGTAGACGCAGCGACATCGGATCAGCCTCCTGAGCGTGACAATTTAGATTAGGACCTCCCCACCCTAGCACTGTTTTTGACGATGTAAATCTATGATATTTTGGTCCCATGTACATTCCCCGATGATATGGGCTTTTGTTTAAAGTTTGCAAGTTTGTGACTCGATCTATTTATTTTTGCATTTACCTATCTCAATCATTTAATTGTTAACTATATCGACGACTAAGTGAATAGTCTAGGCTCGGTGTCACCACAATTGGTTGCACTTGAGTCTCGTGCCTATGATCGAGGCTTTCCTTGATGTTAATAAAATTAATTAATCTTTTTCCCAAAGTTTCAGACTCGACGTCAACACAATCATTTGAGTCTTGTACCTAAGATCGAGGCTTTACTTGATGTTAATAAAATTAATTAATATTTTTCATAAAGTTTATGGCTCGACGTGAATACAACTTTATGGCAAAGTCTCGAGCTTGATGTAATTACATTGATTAATGGATATAATCACAAAGTATTTGGCTTGATCATAACATAATTAACATAGTTGCAAAGTATTAAGCCCACCATCATGTCGTGACCTGACATGAAAGTGGTCTCGAGGTCAATATTCTCGAGGAATTTTTTATCAAAGATTCTATTTTTTCAGAATGGTCATGCTTGAGGGCATGAATTTTAACAAAGCCTGCACGTGACAAGTCTTTGTGGTGCCTGCTCGTGACAGGTCTTTGATGGTGCATGCTCATGGCATGTCTTTGTGGTGCCTGCTTGTGACAAGTCTTTCAGGGTGTTCGAAACAAAGCCTGTTCGTGACAGGTCTTTAAGGGTGCATGCTCGTGGCATGTCTTCGAAACGAAGCCTATTCATGACAGGTCTTCGGGGTAAATACTTGGAGAAAAGTTTCGTTGCTTCATTCCTAACTGCTACTTATATGATATTTCCTACACATCTAAAAGACAATGTCATGATCACTACTTATAATAAATCTTAAGGTTGTCAGCATTCCAAGGCCTTGGCAATGGTCTTCCGGACATATCCCTTAAGCTGTATGCTCCTCTTCGGACTTGTTTAATAATCTCATATGGGCAGTCCAATTATGGGCCAAGTTTACTTGGGACATGACTTACGGTCTCGGCTCTTCTGAGCACTAAATCCCGAACCCTAAATCTCTTGGGTCTGACTTTGCTATTAAAATATTTGGCCGGGGCACGACTTGCGACCTCGACTCTTCTGAGCACTAGATCCCGAACCCTGGACTCTTGGGTCCGACCTTACTATTAAAATATTTGGGCATCCTATTCTGATAGGAGGCAACTCTCGGTGCAGCCTGTTTGCGGGCCTCCTGCAAGAGGTCAAGATGTTCCGTGGCATGTTCACAGCACTTTGCCCCAAACGCCTCGATGATGGAAGGCTAACTTCAATTGGAATAGTGGCCTTCAACCCGAAAGCTAGCATGAATGGGGTCTCACCTGTTATTGTCTTATACGAAGTCCTATAAGTACACGATATAGAGGGTAACTCATCGGGCCAGTTACCAATAGCACCTTCGATCCTTGTGCGGAGGTCTTGCAATATATCCGGTTAGTCACCTCGGCCAGGCCATTGTTCTGAAGGTATGAGGCCAATGTTTGGCGATTATCTGTCCAAGGTTGGTGGAAAAACTCTTGAACTGTGCATTGTCAAATTGTCTCCCATTGTTATAAGCACTTTAGGTATCCCGAACCTGCATATGACAGACTTCCAGATAAAAGGCCTTAGGTTCGATTCCTAGATAGTTGCTAGAGGTTCTGCTTCTGTCCACTTTGTAAAGTACACTATAGCCACAGCCACGAGCTTTAACTGTTCTCTTACCATTGGAAAGGGCCCTAGAATGTAACTCCACATTGTTCGAAAGGAGTCGAACAGTTTACAAGGGTGAGCTCTTCAGTGGGAATATGAATCATGTTCCCGAATCTCTGGAACTTATCACACCTCTTCACATAGTCTGGGGTATCTTTCTTCATTATCTGCCAATAGTATTCGTACCTTATAAGCTTAAAGGCTAGGGCTCATGCTCCTCGATGATTACCATATATTTCTTCATGAACCTCTGCTAGAGCTTTGCCGATTTCGAGGGCCTGGAGCATTTGAGATATGGAATTGTAAAACTTATGTGGAAGAGAACTCCTTCAATGATACAGTATCTGGGTGCTCTAGATCGGACACTCCTAACCACCTTTGGATCCTTGGGGAGGTTCTCATTATTTATGAACTCAATTATGGGGTCTATCCATGATGGCTCATTTTCGATGTCCATGACACTCAGTTCCTGACCTATGCTTGACTCTGTAACCATTTTGATGTGGGCTGTCTTGTCAAGTTCATCTACTCCAATGAAAACAAGTCTTGACAATGCATATGCCTTTCCATTATCAGCCTGCGTAATTTTCAGAATTTCGCAATCCTGAATTGTCTTCGAAAATCATGTACTTTCAAACAGTACAAGCTCATTTTTTCTTCCTTTCTTTCGAATGATCCTTCATTATGTCCAACCACAAGTTGTGAATCGCTAAAGAGCTTAACATGTTCAATTCCCAAGCTCTCAGCAAGTTCAAGAGCAATGACCACTTCCTCATACTCTGCCTCGTTGTTAGTAGCTTCAAATTTGAATTTGAGCACGCACTGAATTTCGGTTAGGTTATCCAGGCTGCTAATTATGATCCCAGCACCCGAGCCCGAGGAGTTTGATGCTCCATCTACAAATATTTCCCTGGTGTTTGCCTTGGTGGTAGAGGTATCCTCTGGCCCCGAGGCCTTGGGGTGAGCTTTACGATGAAGTCTGTTAGTACTTTTCCTTTGATAGAAGGTCGGGGCTCGAACTCTATATCAAATTCATCAAGTTCAATTGCCCACTTCAACAATCTTCCTGAAGCTTTCGATTTTTGAAGTATCTGTCTGAGTCATTGGTCTGTGAGCATCACAATTGGATGTGACTGAAAATACTGTAGTTTTCGTGCCGCCATGACTAGGGCAAGTTGTTCGGCCAATGTATACATTGTCTCTGCGTCAAGCAATACCTTGCTCACATAATATATGGGTTGTTGTGCCTTCTTCAATTTCTTGACCAGTACGTCGCTCACTGCAGTTTTGTGACACGACCAAGTATAAGTACAATATGTCTCCAGACTCGAGCTTTGTGATAGCTGGAGGAGTCGCTAATTTCTATTTGAGTTCTCGAGAGCTCTTTTACACTCTTCATTCCAACTAAAGTTTTGATTACCTCTTAAGAACTTTAAAAAATGGAAAACAACTATTTGCTACTCTAGACATGAACCTATTCAAGGCTACGACCCGACCTGTCCACTTTTGGACCTCCTTCTTGTTCCTAGGCAATTCCATGGATACCAATGCCCGTATCTTATCTGGATTCTCCTCAATCCCCCTATACGTGATCATGAAACCCAAAAACTTGCCCGATGCTACCCCAAAGGCACAATTTGCTCGGTTCAACATCATCTTATATATTCGAAGAGTAGAGAACACATCCTTTAGGTCGGTGATATGCTCATTCACCTGCTTAATTTTGACCACCATGTCATCAACGTAGGCCTCAATGTTCTTCCTGATCAGATCAACAAAGACTTTGTTAATGAGCCTTTATATGTTGCCCCGACATTCTTCAAATCGAATGACATGACCTTGTAGCAACATATATCGGAGTCAGCTATGAAAGATGTCTTATCTTGATCTTCTTCAGCTATAAGTAGATGTGATAGCCCGAGAATACATCAAGAAACTTGTACATCTTGTGCCAGAGGTATTGTCTACCAAGTTATCAATTCGAGGCAGGGAATAACCGTCTTTTGGGCATGCTTTGTTGAGATTTGTGAAGTCAATACATAACATCCACTTGCCATTAGCCTTCTTGACGAGGACAACGTTGGTGAGCCAATTTGGATATTGAACCTTCCTGATGAATTGAGCCTTGACGAGCTTATTGATCTCCTCACGTATTACCTCATGTCTTTTTTGTACTCTCTTCCTCTCTTTTACTGCTTCGCCCCAAGCTTAACATTGAGTCTATGGACCACGACATCAGGGTCTATCCCAGGCATATCCTTAACCTTCCATGTGAATATATTAATATTGCGGGACAAGCACTTGATGAGTTCATCTTTGAGCGTGGCATCAAGGTCACGGCCAATTGTTACTTTTTTGCCGTGTTCGAGCTTGACCCCTACCAAATCTTCTACATAGACGAGTCTCTCCTGGTGCTCGAGCTTGGGTGTGGTCAACTGGATGACGTCAGTGCTCAAACCTTGAATGCTCGTAACGTAACACTTCCTCGCTACTATCTGATCCTCATGCACAACTCCTACACCATAACTTGTCGAAAAATTCATAGCAAGGTGAAAGGTGGATACTATGGCTCTGATCTTGTTGAGTAGCGGTCTTCTGAGGATGGCGTTATATACCACGATGGCTCGAACCACATGGAAAGAAGTAATCTCCGTTACTCGCATCTGGCCTAGGCCCAAAGTTAGGGAAAGGTCGACAACACCTTCTGGAATGATTGTTCCACCCCAAATCCTTGAAGGGGGGTCTTGACCATCTTAAGTTGGTTAGTAGAAAATTTTATCTTCGCATATGCACTGTGGGACAATACATTGCCTGCACTCCCATTGTCCACAAGTGTCATTCTAATTTCAAAGTTGTCTATTATAGCAGATATGACTAAGGCATCGTCATGAGGAGATGTTATGCCTTCCAAAGTCCTTTGCCTCAAAGGTGATCTCCTCTGTTGTAAAGAGTGGTCCCATGAGCCGAACCATACTGACGAGCATATTGCTTCCGTCCACTATTTGAATCTCCTCTTGACGTTATCTCCCAACTGTGATATTGATTATACCAGCTATGGGTTTGTCACCTCCTTCTCAGCCTGAGGTCTTTCATTTGTTGTAATCATTCCTTGGACGTTTATCGTTCCCAACATATGTCTTCAAGAATCCTCTTCTAATAAGCGCTTCGATCTCCTGCTATAATATTATACATTCTTCAGTTGTATGCCATGATCTCTGTGAAAGTCATAGTATTTTCTTTTATCACTAGTTTCCAGAGGGATCGCAGCCTTGGAGGCCACTTAAACACCTTCATATCCTTTATTTCCATCAGTATGTTGGCCTTAGAAGTGTTCAGTCGAGTAAACGGCCTAGGTGGTCCTTCCTGCTTCTACTTACCTCGAGTATGATCTTGTCGTAAGTTCGGCTCATGTAGCCTCTTAAGTTGGGGCTTCTCAAAGCTCAAGCTAGCCTTCATTACCTTTTCCATATTGATGTACTTTTCTCCTCAATTAAGAAGCTCAGTCACTGACTTAGGGGACATCTTGGATAAAGATATCATGAAGGTTTCACACCTTACTGCATAAGTTAGAGCCGAAACAACCGTCGTAATGTGAAGGTCGGGTATCTATAGCCTTTCTTTATTGAATCTCATCATGAAGTTACGTAAGGTCTCATTCGGGCCTTGGCGGAGCTGCATGAGGGTGGCCACCATCTTCCTGATGCGCTTATTACTTGCAAAGAAGGCATAGAACTTATCAGCAAGGTTAGAGAATGACACTATAGCGTTAGGCTCCAATGTCATGAACCAATCCCTGGCAACATTGGTCAATGTTTGAGGAAAGACATAGCACATTACTGGATCTGGTATAACTTGTAGGCTCATGACATCTGTGTAAACATTAAGATGTTGATGGGGTCGGTGGTCCCATCGTACTCCTTCACAGAGTGTTAGTGGTGAACCTTATCGTTCCCTTGGTATTCTATTATTTTCCTATTACGATCCCATCTTGTATGATCCGTGTGAGCTCGCCTGAGTCCATGATGTCCAATCTTGAGGCCGAGCCTACTGGGGGTGCGCTCGTGGTCCCAGATCCACCATTTTCATAGGCATCATGGGTGTCCCGAGCTCGAGCATGGTTCATGAAACCTTCCAATTGGGCCGGTGTAGTTTTCGGTGTCGAAGCCTAGTGAATGTTTCTCTGGCTCAATAGTTGAGTCAGCGTTACAACCTACTGACGGAATTATTTGAATGCTCCAGCGGTAACCACTGTTGGATGAGGAACCGGTACTGCTGATGACTCTTCTTGATGGATTGGGGGCTCCGTAATAGGGAGTTGGTTTGAAGCGGATGAGCTTGCTGGAGGAACACCTAAATGTGTATTCACCATGACCTTTGGTAGCGTTTCCCATAGACGGCGCCAATGATGCTACCAAAAATCGCACATATTGTATTCCGAGCTTGACGACTAAGAAAGAGTACGAACGTAATCTTTCGATACCTGAAACAAAGGCGTCGATGTGTGTCCTTGTCGCCCCTCCGATGCTTAAGTCAGAGAGAGAAATTTTGAGAGAAAATATATGTGAAAATGTACCTGAATAATGATCCTAAGTCCTATATTTATAAACTTAAGTAGTTGTGCATTCCTAGTAAGATTTGTCATCCTTATTTTTAGGAATGATTTATGGTAGGATTAATGTTGGATTAAAACTAGAAGTCTTATCTTACCATGTGTTCCAAGATAGAATACTTATAGACCTATAATTCTTAATTTCTGGTAACTGGATAGGGTTAGGGTCCTTACGGGGTAAGGGCTACCAATGCTCGACCATAGAGTACTATGGGATTCTGGTCAAGGCAAAGATTCGACCACACATCCCGAGGACGACCAATATAATTTTGCAGGTATTCAAACGGTTCGTCCCCGAAGTATCCCGAGGACTATCAAACCCCAAGGACTAGGGTCCCATAATTGAAAATGGGAAGTTGACAATCCTCGTGCTCGAATTGCCGTAATGACCACATCACTTTGTAAGACTTGTTTTTAAAATAAAGACCTTGTTGTGTTTCATTAAGTTGCTGTGACGAGCATTTGAATCTGTTGAAAATTTATGACACAAGATTGTGATGAGTTATTGCGTTCTTGACATTTTTGTAAAGTGAATCTAAATAATTTTATAAAATTTATAAATTTTTCTTGTCCTAAAAAATGCAGGCTAAGGTGTCAAAAGGTGCACACATTTTTTCTCAACTTTGTTGGAGCTATTTATTAGACCTATTTCTTGGACCTAATGGCTAACGTAGGTTTAAACACTAAATTAGGTTGGACAATTTATTTGGTTCATTTACTTCAAATATGGCGTTTTTCTTTCAATTTTCAAATGTCTGACTTTTGAAAATCCAAAAATTGTTTAGTTGTAATAATTATAAATTAAAGATTTTAGTTGATATGTAGGTATTGTTTTATATATTTAATAATCTTGAAATTATTAAAATAATATTAAATAAAAAAACATTTATTTTACGCCTAAGCTAATAAGGCTTAAGAAAAGGCAAGACCTTGTCATGTCTTATGTTTTTTAGAATACTAGGTTTAAGCAACGTGCAATGCACGTTTGCTTAGTTATATATAATTTTTTTGGTTCATTAAATAATTAATGATGTAATGTTTATGTAATTGATAAATAATTACACATTGTGATATATTAATTTTAACTTGAATAGTGTTAAATTCTAAATTAAAATGTATAAGTTTGTGTTTCGTACTATTATATTATATTAAATTTTGTATTTAATCATGAACTTTTATACATAATAAAATAATAGATAACATTATAATACAAAACTAAATAAATAAATATTTTTTCTTCATTGAGTTCAATGTACCTTACCAAATAAACTATTAGCATTTTTAAATTGATAATATCCACATCCATTTTTTTTAGTTTCATTTTTTCCTAGTGACTAAAATGTAGTAGTACAATTTTTTTTGCATTTTCCATTCATTTATTAATAATGTTCTAAAAGGCGTAATGTGTTGCGAGATGTCGATGTTGAGAATCAAGAATCACAAGTTTAGGCGTGTCAATACGAAGGATAAGCGTCATAATACGTTTCGTATTTTTAATATTATTTTAATTATTTTTAAGACATTAAATATATTTTTATTTTAAAAATAGTTTTTTTCTATATTATAAAAAAAAAATAGAATTTTTACTATATCATAAAATCATCTAATATTTAAAAATAATACTTACTAAACATTTAATATAATACTATAATATTGCCAAATAGTGTTAGGAGAATTTTAATTTTTTGTATTAATTAAGGAACTAAACATGAACATTAATCATAGGATTTATACGAAAAGTTTGCGGATTTGATAATTCCGATATCTGAAAATGGAGATGAAGATTTTGATTCACAATCGAGAATGATTCCGACATGAAGTTTGTGGAAATTCAACTGCGGTCGAACCGAATGCAATAAATACATAAAAATAATTTAAAGTAAATCTATCTTTACTAATTAGATTCATTATATATCCTACAATTAGTCCCAACACTAAAAATTAAAAATAAATTGGTTAAAATAGTTTACTTTGTTAAATTAAAATATTTTAAACTTATAGAAAATAATATCTAAAATTAATATATTAATAATCAAGTGCAATTTAAGTTAAATTTGAAAATTAAATAAATGAAAGAATGAAAGTGAATATTACAATTTAATTAGTTGTAATTCAAAATCAAATTAGTTAATTAGACATACATTTTAAAATGATTTTGATGAGCATTTTAACATATTTTTTTTTGTCACTATCCCACATTGGAAATTTATAAAACTATTGGAGTTAAGAGCATATATAAAATGCACAATCCCACATTGGAAGTTTATGAAACTTTTGGAGAGAAGTGTATCTATAAAATGAGCATGACATCCAATACTTCTACATGAGCTTTAGAATTGTAAATTTTGAAGCTCAATTATGGAGTTAAAATGATTTTTAAATTAAAAAAATTCCGTTAGTTTTTCCGTTAAATCAAGAAATTCCGTTAGTTTTTCCGTTAAACCAACAAATTCCGTTAAATACACACTTTTTATATATAGAAGACATGTTTTTATACCAAATTTACTAATTTGAGTTCTATTAATTTCACTTATATTACAATATGCAGTTTAAATTTATTACATTAAGTTTAAAACAAAAACAAATAACAGCAGAATTGAAATTGAATGTGAACTAATTGATTTTATAAATAAAAATATTTCATAAAAATCTAGATGTGCACGTGTTCTTTTCATGATCGAAACGGAAATGTGGTTGGCGTGGTTGAATATATTAAGCAGGTGACATGACATACTATTGATTGCATGTCCTTGATCAATGTATGGCATATGTAATCCATTATTGGATCTTGAATTCTATCTTAAAATATAAATGGTTATCAAGAGTCGAGTCCAAGATCTTACAAGTTGATTATGTTGAGTTTCGAACCCTGCACTGATGATATAATTGGTTTGCTTCCAACATTTTAAAGGAAGTCGTGTTTTCTGGAATGACACTTTTATTATTGTGACACTGGCTGGATTGTTGACACGTGGTATCATCCTCACCATTGGCTGAACGTTCTAGACTCTTCTGGCTATTAACACGCTTGAGACTCTTGGTTCACTGGGTCGATTCATTTGGGCTCTGGCTTTTCATTCTCTCTCGTCTTCTCTCTGTCTGCTAGAGAAATATCTCATTTTCTAGGGTTTGGGTTCTTTGTGAGTGTTGATCCTGTAAATGAGTAACTCTTCTAGATTTACTTCTATCGTTTGTGAAGTGTTGTTACATTGAGTGTGGTGTGACTTGAATCTTTGTGATTCTGGTTGTCATTTGAGAGTTTTGGCAGATCTTTGTGATCTTTCTGTTCTTGTGCCTTGAGGCTGTGTTCGATCCTTCAGTCTGTGTAAAGGTAAGTCTCTGTGACTTATTTCTGTAATTTTAAACTGATTGTATTTGTTTTGTGCCATTTTGGGTTATTAGTGCAACCGAGCGATATCCATATTATTTGGATGCTCAATGGGGGATGTAGGCGTTAGATTTGGTCGCCGAACCTCCGGGACTTAGGCCAAAAACATATCTTGTGTTCTATCTTTATTTTCTGCTTGATCATTTATATTTTGGTATTGATTATGAGAATCTTGTGTTAATATCGTGTATTTCTGGGCCTTTCAGTGGTATCAGAGCACTGGTGAGGACACGATACCTGAATCTTCGCAGAAAGAGTAAGAACTATCAATTGTGATGAGGTTGCAAATATTCCCTTCTATTGGGAACGATGGCTGGAATTTGGAATGGAGTTGGTATCTATTCGTGTGATTCAACAAATGTACGGATTGTAACAAGTAATAAAGTGAGTTTATCAAGTCTGAATATTGTCCCATAGAGACCATTATCTGCTATAAAGTTTTAAACTAATTTAGTTTCAATTTAAATTAAAATGATAACTAATAATCAAATCAAGTTTTGTTTTCTATACGAAATTCTAAGGAATAAAATAACGAACTATTTAATAAAATGCCGAGCTCAAATTAAAATGTAGATAAGATTATGTGATGAGGTAGTTAAAATTTTCGATTTCACTTAGGTTATTTATCATATATTTAATTCCAATTTATTCAACTAGTTTTTGTTGACACACTAAAATGCAGCCCAAAGTGGAAAGGAAGTCCAATTGATGAATCCAAGATGAAGACCCAACAGAAGCAAATTAAAAGGCCCAAGAAGAAAAGCCCAAGTTGGAGGCCTGTAGAAAGACATGAATACCGAAAGCACAAGAACAATGGAATACCATCGCCCTGAAGTTGTAGGACGCCCAGAGGCCGAACAAAGATAGTACGGCACAATCGCCCAGGACGACAGCCTCATTGTCGCCCAGAACCCCAAGTCTCATTGTCGCCCAGAACCCCAAGTCGCCCAAAATCAAGCAAGTCTAAAGGATATAGTTTGGAAGCGGTTGGCAAGTAAACCCGGCACGATCCCACGACCCAAGAAAGCACCAAAGGTAGTGGCAGCGGTTACCAAGCAACTATTCCCCAAATAAGCGATTCCTCACTAAAAGAGTGGGAGGTTACGAAGGACACGAGGTAAATTTGAGCAGTTTCGATAACCAAGGGGTCAAGAAGTATAAAAGGAGTAATGTCATAGAAGAAAAAGGGACCGAATCAAAAACTCTCTACAAGAGATCATGTAATTTTTATTTCTTAGTTTAAATTTAATCCTTTTTCAGTACTCGTGTGCTTGCGCCCCTTGGAGGCGTTTTGTCTACTTCCTAATTGTAATCCTTCACTGGCATACGCACCCCTTTTTGGAACTTTGTCTCAAGAGGTTTGTTCCTTACACAATCGTCTGACCCCTCTTTCTCGTAATTGTTGGCGGGTTGCAAAACGCGCGAAAACAATTTGGCACGCCCGGTGGGACAGTTGGTGTTTGGTAAGTGAAGATACAAAAAAAAGAGAAAGATATCATGCCTCATAAAAATTCCGATAAAGAACCAGCAAGTCAAGGAGTAGTCC
This sequence comes from Fraxinus excelsior, assembly GCA_019097785.1. NCBI lineage: Eukaryota > Viridiplantae > Streptophyta > Magnoliopsida > Lamiales > Oleaceae > Fraxinus > Fraxinus excelsior. The sequence continues at coordinate 19,965,211 of CM032644.1, forward strand.
AGTCTGTGGTTGAGCGATACGAGGAGCAACAACGCTCTCCACAGACAGATGGACAAAGTCCAATTAGTCACAGCCGCTACGAACCGATGACAGAATTGAGCCCTCGCACGATGCGTGCATTGCTGGGAGAACTCACGCAGGATGTCGTTGAACAGGTAAATCTACGTAGCATTCATAATATGGAGAGATTTACTCAAAACGAAAATAGGCATTTTGATAATATGGCTAAACAACTAAATACGTTGAATGAAATCATGAATAAGTTGGTAGGCCAAATATGTCAACCTACTATGCCTATAGATAATCACTTTCAATCTAGGACTATCGTGGGGCACACCTCGCCATACAATTCTCTTGGTACAAGTTCTGGCCCAAATTTGGAACCACCTTTTGGCCCTTCTACTTCAAACCAAGGGGGAAGTGGAACCATGAACGTGAATAATGGTAACACTATGTCTAACCTGGGGGGTAGTGCCACCTAAGAGATAACGTCCCAAATATTGGACAGAACGGGTTGCGTACGAATGACAGTTTAAACACTCAGTTTACCGGTTGTAACAACCTGAATAATGGCACTTTTATGGCCAATCATGGGCAGACCACTAGACCTCCCATGAATCAGCCAGTAAATCAGCCAATGGGGAACCCATATGACCCTAACGCCGTGCTAAGAAACCAAATTATGGATATAGTACAAGACCAAATAGCCGTGGGGGTACGTCCGGTGATTAGGCCAATTTACACCAAGCCATACCCTGATTGGATAGATCAGGCATATCCATGGCCTAGAGGTTACAAAGTACCGAAATTCTCACTATTCACTGGCCTAGGAGAAGTATCTACACTGGAACATATAGGGAGATTCACGTTGCAAAGTGGTGAGGTGAATGATTACCATAAGTTAAGGTTGTTCCCAAGTTCCTTAACATGAGTAGCTTTTTCTTGGTTCATTAATTTGCCAGCAAATTCCGTCCAAACTTGGCAACAAATGGAGCAATTATTCCATGCTCAATTTTATAAAACTGAGTCCGAAGTTACACTGGCCGATTTGGCGAATTTACGTCAATTGCCTAACGAGTGGGCAGAAAATTTCCTACAAAGGTTCAAAACGGCCAGAAGTAAATGCTTCGTGCCATTACCTGAAAAGGAATTTGTCAAAATCGCACAAAGTTGTTTAAGCTTTGATCTAAAGAAGAAATTCCAAGATAGAGAATTCCCAGATTTATTCCAACTTAGCGCAAATGTCGTTAGATATGAGCGACTGGTAAGGGATGAAGAACAAATGAAAAATTCCAGTAAAGGGACCTATTATAAGGACCCGAATTTCAATGTTCATACTATCGATGATGGTTATTATGACTAGACCGAAATATGCTTGGCTGAGCTAGTAAAAGGAGAAGCATATACTTGTCCTATGTTAGTTAAGCCAAAAATAGTAGGCAAAGATGAACCTGCAAAAGGTGAAAACAGAAAAACGCGAACGTTCTCGTTTGACATAACCAAAGTTGATCTTATATTCGATAAATTATACAAAGATAAGCAGATAAGGTTGAGCGACAAACACAAATTACCCGACTCTGAACAAATTAAGGGTAAAAAGTACTGCAAATGGCATAATGCATGGTCACATGCGACTAATTATTGTATGGTTTTTCGCCATGTGTTGCAGGATGCCATTGAATCAGGACGAATTACGTTCGAAGAAAAGAAGAAGATGGCGGTGGACGAAGACCCGTTTCCACGGCCACTAGCAATGAATATGATAACGACTGGCTTGAAAAATAAACTGCCAAGGTTTAAACTGGTGATTGATGACGAAGAAGAAGAACCCAAGCCGCTTCCCAGAGTGTTTGAACGCATCAAAGGGAAAGACTAAGATTGAACCCTTTGAAATGTGCGTTTGGCGTGAGTGCAGGAAATTTCCTTGGATTCCTGGTACATAAAAGAGGGATTGAACTTGATAAGAATAAAGCGAAGGCTATTTCAGAAGCTAGGGCTCCTAACAATAAGAAAGAACTGCAAAGGTTTTTAGGCCAAATCAATTTTCTAAGACGCTTTATATCCAATTGTGCAGGGCGAACGAAAGCGTTCTCACCTCTCCTAAAACTGAAAAATCAAGACGAATTCGTCTGGAAAGAAGAACATCAAAAAGCTTTCGAAAGCCTGAAGACATACTTGTGTTGGTGTCACCAATCCAAGGGCGGCCGATGAAATTGTACGTATCGGCCGAATGGTCGCACAAGAAGACCAAGTTGGCGAAGAAAGGGCGATTTATTACTTAAGTAGACGGTTAACCAAGTGTGAGTGTAATTATTCTGCTATCGAGAAGTTGTGTCTCGCATTATACTTCACATGTACAAAATTAAGGGCCTATTTACGGCCTGTAACAGTCTATTTGATTTCCAAGGTTAATCTAATTAAATACATGTTTTCTCGCCCTATTTTACACCAACGAGTGGGTCTCTGGACTTTAGCACTGTCGGAATTCGAAATAAAGTATGTGCCCCAAAAGGCAGTTAAAAATCAGGCCTTAGTTAATTTTCTGGCCGATCACCCATGCTTGGACGTGCCTAATGAACTAGAACTCGAGGTTGATTCATTTGAATTAAAACCATGGGTTTTGTATTTTGATGGATCGAAAACTTCTAAAGGAGCAGGGGTAGGAGTGGCTTTGATAAACCCTTTAGGGATTTGCTATAAGTTCGCATTCACCTTGGACAGAATCTGTACTAATAATCAAGCCGAGTACGAAGCCTTAATTGTAGGCTTGGAATTGATGGTGGAGATGAAAGTAAAGAATGTAATCGTTAGGGGCGATTCTCAATTGGTGATTCATCAATGGACCGGTGATTTCAAATGCCAAAGTGATTCTATCATAAGTCTGTACGAAATCGCCCAAAGATTGTTGGAAGAATTTGACCAAGTAGAGCTTCAATGTGTCAATAGAATATACAATGACATGGCCAACGAGTTGGCCCAGTTGGCTTCTGGCTATTCCAAGGCGATAAGTTGGGAATCAGTCTACGAATACGGAACTATGTTGCCCGTTGTTCAGCGGAGGGCAAGAAAAACGAAAATTCAATGCATAGAAGGAAGAGTCGCACTGGATTGGATAGATGAGATTAAGGAGTCCTTCAGAGAGCTTGGTGGGCGAATTGATAGACGAACGAAATTGCGTTTATTGAACTATGCATTGATAGACGAAGAGTTGTTCAAAAAACGTTCTGATGGTGTGCTATTAAAATGCGTGAACTTGCAAGAAGCTAAGACAATTATGGCCGAAGTGCATGAAGGGATATGTGGAGCCCATCAGGCTGGCCAAAAGATGAGATGGCTGATTATTAGAAGTGGATATTTCTGGCCAAAGATGGGTGAATCGTGTATTCAATATGCAAAAAGTTGTTTAGCATGCCAAAAACACGGTCCAATACAGAGGGCACCAGCAAGCAACATGGCACCCATTATCAAACCTTGGCCGTTCAAAGGTTGGGCGATAGATTTGATAGGGAAGATTTACCCTCCGTCATCCAAACAACACACCTTTATTATAGTCGCCACGGACTTTTTCACCAAATGGGTTGAGGCAGTCCCTCTAAAAGAAATCACCCAGAAAAATATCATAGAGTTTATCCGAGACCACATCATTCACAGATTTGGGATCCCACAAACTTTAATGGCAGATCATGGGACTTCCCTAAATGGAGATCAGGTGAAAGAATTCTTAAGCGAGTTTGGAATTAAATTGGTAAATTCCACACCGTATTACGCTCAGTCAAACGGCCAGGCAGAGTCATCCAACAAGATTCTGAAGTCTATCATAAGGAAGATGATAGATGAAAGTGCCAGGAATTGGCACGAATGCTTGAACAAGGCCTTATGGGCTTACAGAACGTCGCCCCGCTCAAGCACCAACGTCACGCCTTTCCAACTCACTTATGGACAGGAGGCTGTATTGCCCGTAGAAATCAACGTGCAATCCATAAGGGTGCGTCGGCAGTACGAATTAAACGAGAACGAGTATAAGGAATCGTTGGTTCAAAACCTGTTAGAATTAGACGAGTTGAAGTTAGACGTGCTAGACAGGTTGCAAGTTCAGAAACAAAGGATGGCTAGATTTTACAATAAGAAAGTAATAGCCAAGTTCTTTAATGCGGACGAATTGGTTTGGAGGGCAATCCTTCCTTTAGATAGTAAGGACCCAAAGTATGGCAAATGGTCGCCAAATTGGGAGGGGCCTTATAGAGTGAAGAGTGTGTTGCCTAATGGAGCTTACCACTTGGAAGACTTAGATGGTACTAGGCACATAAGATTTATTAATGGTAAATACTTAAAGAGGTATGTTCCATCCCTTTGGGAAAGTGAACAGATAAACACTTGAGCGATAAAACCGCAATCGTAATATAACTATGCCAAGCGATGGCAGTTAACGAACTGGACGATCACGTTCTAATAGCAAAATAAACAGAGTATATGCGTAAATGTTATAATTGCAATGGTGGTATAGGTTCATGCCGAACGATGGCGGTAAGTAAAATTGGACGATCACGTTCTAATAGCAAAATAAACAGAATATATACGTAAGTGGTATAATTGCAATTGTGATATATATTCATGCCGAACGATGGCGGTAAGTGAAATTGGACGATCACGTTCTAAGTAAATTTAGAGAGAACCAAGCATGTTTAAAACAAAGTCCTTTATTATCCGATGCTCTTTACAAACCATTCTTTACAAGAATTAAAAGACACAGGCAAAGTACAAGGCTAGATACGCTACAAATTAGCTTCTGACTGAAAAGGACAGAAAGAGTGAAACCAGTACGGCTATGCCTTTCAGTCTAGGCCGTAAGAGGGTGAACTGTCCCTGCATCCTTCCCAAACGCATTGCTGCAATGGTAGACGAGGAGAAGCAACCCTTTAGCCTATGGCCGTAAGAAGGTGAACTACTCTTACAACCTTCCTAGATGCATTGCTGCAAAGGCAGGTGGAGAGAAGTAGCCCTTCAATCCATGGCCAGATAAGAGAGTGAAATGTTCCCTACAGCCTTCCTAAATGCATTGCTGCAATAGTAGGCGAAGAGAAGCACTTTCAACAAGCAAACCGAGGGCAAAAGTCTTGCCTCGGTTTGACATTTCCTATACCTCCCATACCAAAAGTAATTTCAAAACAAAGGAGATGAGTCGAGAAACCCATCCCTGTAGAAGAAGAAATTGTTGAAAAATGACCGGAATGCCATGCAATGGCAGGAAACTCTGATGATGAAGAGTAGAATTTGAGAAGGCATGAGGATGAAAAAGATGAGTATAAACAGGCATATTTATAGGGGTTGGAAGATCAAAAGCCGGAATCTGGAAGGTCACATTTATGACCAGTGAGTGAAACCAATATGGCCCAAACATTTAGGGAGGAAAACTCAAAAGCCAAGAGAATATGCATGAATGTTGGCACAAAAACTGAGTACGAAGAAAATCGACGATCAAGGGTAAACGCTACTTCGAAATAACTATAACTATTCATTAATAATGGTGAATGATGTTAGATTACATAGAGTAAAGGCAGTCAGCGCGAAAAGTTACAAAATTAGAACAGTAAATGTTCAATTACAATTCGCCCCAGGCTGAGCGCATTTGCTGCCTAAGTTTATCCCACTCTTCGCCCTGCCTAGAGGAAAGGATACCAAACTCCGTCACCAAGTCATCGTCAACCTCTAACTTCTGATACTGCTCCAATAAAGATTTGGTTCTTGCAATTCCTTGGGAGGCGTACGCTTTTTAGCAGCTATCCTCGCCCTGCAATCGTTCATTTTCGCTTGCAGCTCCTTCATTTCAGCAGTCAGGCTCAACATCAAAGAGTCTTCCACTACAAGTTCTGAAGAGACCTCAGTCAACTCAGCATGATTCCTGTCAATTTCCTGGAGCAAAGACTCTTTCTCAGAAGAAGCGCGAAGATATTGGGCACTTCTGGTCTTCAATTCCGCGTTTTTGGCCAGCAAGGAAACGATGTCAGCGTGAAGAACCCTCAGCTTCACTTTAAAATCAGTAGAAATGCTGAGCGATGGGAGTGAGAGTACTTGCAGAATGGAAGACGATGCAGAAGATGTTTTCATGCGCGCCCAAGAGGTGAATAAGTCTTGAATAGAGTTGAGAATGTTATCCGATTCCTGCAAAAGAGAGTTGCCAACATTGAAGGTTTCTCTACACAGCAAGGCAAAATCAGAGATAAGAGCGCAGTAAAAAGACCTCATCGCCGGTGGTTGGAAATTCAGGCGCTCCCCTTATTTCCTCCATCACTTGAGGAGACTTCCCTTTAGCCGGGCAAGAAGGACCTTCCCCACCAGAAGAAGACACCAGAATCTCTGCACATTTCATATCATAGTAAACCAATGAAAACAGCAGCGATAAAGAGAGGCCAAAGGTATCAAAAGTAAGCCTTACCTTCTAGGACCTCGCTTGGGGGGTCGACACCCTGAGGAAGAGGATCGACTGAAGACGATGTTGCTGGAGCTTGATGCTTGGGCGACGCAGCCTTGACAAAAGGGGAAGAGGAAGAATCGGCCAAAACCATAGCCCCGGAAGAAGAATCCTTCTGGAAGGAAAGGCAAATCATTATCGCGTGAATAGAAAACAACTTGTGCAGTAGGTGACATTCAATTACCTTTCTCCTTATGATAAGGAGAGTGTCATCATCATCATCATCATCCTGCAGGGATACTACGGTCGCAGCTGGCCGCTTTCGACTAGGAGCACCTTTAGAAACGGTGGGCTTCGAAACTGGGGAGCGTATAGAACGCGAAGGGGACGTAGTAGAAACGGGAAAAGTACCCTGTTTATCCAGGAGGTGGAAAGCGCGATTGGCATCAGTTGAAAATAACCGTTGCTTCACTGACGGCCACAGTTGGTCAAAAAGGGGGTGAGTAGCAGCAGTAGGATTGAAAGGAGCGAAAGTAAAGCCGGTTGCCAAAAGTTTATTACGGACATCGATGGCTTGGGCTTCTGCTTTGTTAAGAATGTAGAAGCGATCCATCATGTTATTGGAGTAGCAAGGAGGGACAGGCCACATTTGACCAAAACCAAGCTGGCGAGCACAAAATTGAGGCGCGTATATCTCTACCCCCGCTTTAGCATTGGTCCCTGTCAGAATGTCGTGAAACAATTCCCTCCCTATTAAAAACTGAACCCAAACAGGCAGAAATGTATCCGCCTCGGCCAGAGTAGAAGGAGGCCGGACAAAAGGAGGAATTTGCTCGGAAGGAAAAGGAAAGAATGAAAGGGTTGAATTCAAGGTGTAGAAGAAAATGAAAACATCTCTCATGGACATATTTACAGGGCTCAGTTGATGAACAAAAAGCCCATAACAGGAAACCTCACGAGGAGGAAAAAGGGGAATACCCAACTGAGGGAAATAAGATCTCAACCACAATTGAGCAAGCCTAAAGGCCCACTGCCAGTGGGAGATGCATTATTCTTCAATTGGAATTGGAGTATGGCCATGCCCCTATAAAGAGCAGCCAGAAGAAATGAACATAAGTTCAAAGGTCTACCCCGAGCCAACTCATGAGACAGGGGCAAGTAGCTCATAGAAGGTTTCAAGCTGGGAACACAAAGGACGTATTTACAAAGCCAGACTTGGAGGAAAGCGACTCGCTCAGAATGGCTAGGCTCAGACACAGCAGTGACATAACTGCCCTGCAGGCTCGAGTAAGATTCAGTAAGCTTTTTATCAAATTTAGGGGCAGTACCAGAAATCAGCATGCCAGGAAAAATGGTATCGCCCAAAGGCGGAAGATTCAGCAAAGCCCCAACATCCCTCAAAGTAATGGTCATGGGACCAAGAGGAAAAACAAAGGTATTGAACTCGGGGGACCAATAACTTAGGGCGATTGGGAAAAGCACAGGGTCATATGTTGGGGGGAAAAGAGTAATTTCCAATAGGTCCAGAATTTTAGCACGTTCAAAAATTGATTTGGTGGGGCCATGAGCCACCATACGTGCATGCCACCTACGGAAAGATGCATCAGTTTTAGGCCAAGTTCGAATACCTCTATCGTGGATCGGCCTCAAAGGCAAAGACTGCGAGAAAGGGAGATCCTCAGAGCACGGGAACAAATGACCGACCGCGGCCCGTTCGACGGCTTCAGCATCACTGAATGAAGGACCCAGATAAAACTCGTTGCGGTCAGCATTTGATTGTGAAAGAAAAGACGGGTTCACGTATGGTCTTGCAAGAAGGGTTTGGAAATCCTCAAAACTGAAGACATTGTCCGAAGAAGTTTGAGAAGTAGTCATTACGGCACAGAAGATGCTCTGTTCTTGAGGATTGTTCGGTCTAAATCGAGGATCGCCGCAAGGAAGATGGTAAAATGGCGGTGAAATGGCGGTGAAATGGCGAAGAAAGACGTATTGCCGCAGAAAGGTGAATGAAAAGGATACCGCGTACTTTTGGGGCTTTAAGGGTTTATAACGTCGCAACCTTTCAAACGCTAGAACGAAAGTGACGGTTGAAATTCTGGGAAGTTCAAATATTGCGGGAGAGATACAGAATGAATATGGCAAAATTAATGATTAGTATTAATTCTGCCATATTGGGGGGTAATTGTTGACACACTAAAATGCAGCCCAAAGTGGAAAGGAAGTCCAATTGATGAATCCAAGATGAAGACCCAACAGAAGCAAATTAAAAGGCCCAAGAAGAAAAACCCAAGTTGGAGGCCTGTAGAAAGACATGAATACCGAAAGCCCAAGAACAATGGAATACCATCGCCCTAAAGTTGTAGGACGCCCAGAGGCCGAACAAAGATAGTACGGCACAATCGCCCAGGACGACAGCCTCATTGTCGCCCAGAACCCCAAGTCTCATTGTCGCCCAGAACCCCAAGTCGCCCAAAATCAAGCAAGTCTAAAGGATATAGTTTGGAAGCGGTTGGCAAGTAAACCCGGCACGATCCCACGACCCAAGAAAGCACCAAAGGTAGTGGCAGCGGTTACCAAGCAACTATTCCCCAAATAAGCGATTCCTCACTAAAAGAGTGGGAGGTTACGAAGGACACGAGGTAAATTTGAGCAGTTTCGATAACCAAGGGGTCAAGAAGTATAAAAGGAGTAATGTCATAGAAGAAAAAGGGACCGAATCAAAAACTCTCTACAAGAGATCATGTAATTTTTATTTCTTAGTTTAAATTTAATCCTTTTTCAGTACTCGTGTGCTTGCGCCCCTTGGAGGCGTTTTGTCTACTTCCTAATTGTAATCCTTCACTGGCATACGCACCCCTTTTTGGGACTTTGTCTCAAGAGGTCTGTTCCTTACACAATCGTCTGACCCCTCTTTCTCGTAATTGTTGGCGGGTTGCAAAACGCGCGAAAACAGTTTTCATACCCGCCAACAATCGAATTAACCTGTTGTATTTAGTGATCTATATCAAGCAACACTAATTCTATTCATAAGCTTGAACTTACTATATCTCTATGTAAATCCACACATATATGAATACATTAATCTATAGGAATTCAACAAATATCGCATAACTTATAATTATCTTTCGACTTCTTATAATGTCTCTGTCAATTATTGCACGAGCTATAATTATATATCACCTCTCGGTCTTAATATTATTCTCTAAATCAATTAATTGTTGTGCATATAATTAAAGCATTAAAAACACAATAATTAATTAACAAGTATTAAAATTGCATGAAAATGTTGAAGTTAAAGCATATAATAAAAACATAAGCTACATCATCAATCATAATATGAAAATATTTAGCCACGTATAATATTGAATTTAAACACGCAAAAGTGGTACGACATCACAAAAAACTTGATGGAACGTGATTAATTCCAGTTGCTTTTGCCTGCGAATGCGTGAGAATAAAATATTAATTGCTGCTTTTGTTTTTTTCTTCCAACCTGTCGCCGTTTACGTGTGTATATAACTATATATACACAATTACAAACATTTTTTATGCCAAGAAGCTGCTGACTTTTCTCCCACAATTTCCTCCAATGGCTGCTTAGTGTGTATGCGCAATATATATTAGTAAAATCAATCAGCAGCCTACTATCCCAAAAGTGACAGCTCCTTTTCTTCAACGTGAATTCGGGCTTTTTGCTCCTCCTTTTCAATGCTGCCGTCTCTCTCTCTTTTATAATTGTTCGGCTTCCTCCTTTTTGTTTTTTGGTAGGTGTATTTTTCTTTTAGTCCTCAATCTTTCAAAATAATAAAATTCAGTCCTTATATTTTGAAGGTTGTCATTCTTCCATTATTTTATATCTTTTCTCCAATTCTTCATCAAACATAAAATTTTGCCTACAAAATATAATTTAACATAAATTAAGTAGAATTTAATTTAAAAGACAACAAAATACCATAATTTAGAGTTTCGAATAAATATTAAAACTACACTTATCAGTATCTATTTTGAGGCACGTAGATTTTTATTTATAAAATAAAATAGGGCCATTATTCGGCAATAGGTCCATAGCTCAGTTGTAGAGCATTTGACTGCAGATCAAAAGGTCACTGGTTCGAACCAGGTTGTACCCACTCTGACAAAAATTCCTAGCTCCGCCCTTGTTTGGTATCTCAGCGGGCATGACAACTTTGTTTTCCTCAAGGATGTTTCTGATTTCAAATGGCAGAACATAAGCATCAACAAAGGTTTCTATTTGGAGAAGTGGTGATGTATTATGGACCAGTGAGGAATAGTCTTGGTGTTCTGGTGGTGAGTGGGTAGTAGAGGATAAGTAGGGGATGACTCTATCAATTGGCATTGGTAAAACTATAGAATCAGATTGGTCCTCTAGTGGGGAAATGGAAAAAGGGAATAAATGTTCATGAAAAATGACATCACGAGAAGTAAAAAATTTATGAGTGGTTAAATCATAAACCCGATAGCCTTTTTGACCAATTGGATAACCGACAAAAATGCATCGTCGAGCACGTACATCAAATTTATGTGAGGGTGTGAGATTAGTTGCATAACATAAGCATCCAAAAACTCTAAGGTAAGAATAATTTGGTGATTTAGAATGTAAGATCTCATATGGTGATTTGTGAGACAAAAGAGGTGTTGGAAGCCGATTTATGAGATAACATGCTGTTTGTACACTCTCTCCCCCAAAATTTTAAAGATAAATTAGCTTGAAACCTAAGTGCTCGTCTAACATTTAATAAATGGCGATGTTTGCGTTCCACAACCCCATTTTGTTGAGGTGTGGAAGTGCAAGAATGTTGAAATAAAGTGCCATGATCCTTAAAGAAAGAATGCATAGATGTGAACTCAGTCCCATTATCTGTTCGAATAGCTTGAATTTCACAATCAAATTGAGTTTTAACCCAAGAAAAAAATTGTTTCAATAATGATTGTGTCTCAGATTTACAACTCATTAAGTGAATCCATGTAAATCGAGAAAAATCGTCCACAATAGTTAAAAAATATCTCGCTCCAGAATGAGAACTAACTCTATGAGGACCCCAAATATCACAATGAATTAAATCAGAAGGCGCCACTGATAAAATTGAACTACGAGAAAAAGGTAATCGTGTTTGTTTAGCCAAAGGACAAACATCACAAACATGCTGAGAATTAAAAAATATTTCAGGAATATTTTTGGCTAATGCCTGAAGTGGTGCACATGAAGGGTGTCCTAATCGTTGATGCCAAAGATTAGAATTATGGTTGATGGTGTGAGCCAAATGCGGGTTCTGTTTCGGGGTGAGGTAGTATAACCCATTATATTGCTTGCCCAGGCCAATCGTCTTCTTCGTAACCACGTCTTGCACCACACAAAAGTCGGAGTAAAACGTCACATTACATCTTAATGCTCGAGTTAGTTTGCTGCCTGATAGCAAATTAACTTGAAAATTTGGTATATGGAGTACTTTATCAAGTACTAATTCAGGTGTCAATTTAATAGACCCACTGGATTTAATCTCCACTTTACTACCATTGGGCAACTCCACGAATTCGCAAAGCATATCATGGTTATTGTGTGTTGGTGGTGATTTAGAGACGTGATCTGTGGCTCCGTTGTCCACAATCCAACATAAATTTGAATGTGAATCATGGTGAACAGAATTGAAGTAATTGTACTTGTGGTGTTGGTAAAATTCTGTCCGTTACCGTTTCCTTTACGAAGCAGAGACATCAACTGGTTGTATTCCTCTGTGGTAAAGGTTGCTGCTTCTAGCGTTGGTGTCTCAGCTTGCTCGGTTCGCGTGTTGTTGGCAACATGTTTCTTTCCCTTCAGCTTTACATTCTTCCCATGCCATTTGTGACCCACCGAAAATCCGTTCAAGTAGAAACACCGATCAACACTGTGGCCATCTCGATCACAATAGCTGTACTTAAGTTGCCTTTTCTAATTGCCATTTTCTTGAATCGCTTGAAATCTATTTGATTGAGCATGTTGTGAGTGGGTCAGTTGCATTGCATGATGGTTGATACTTGTTTCTCATCTGGAGGCTACGTCATTTTGTTTTTCTTGCTGAAGCACCAAAGCATGGGCCTTACGTGTGTCTGGAAGTGGGTTCATCATTAAGATTGACCCTCGGATATAGGCATAAGATTCATTCAACCCCATTAAAAATTGCATCACTTTTTCTTTCTCCTCTCTGTCAATAAGGCTCCTTAATCCACCACAATTGCATATTAGTGGATCATGATATGAAGCCAACTCATCCCATAATGCCTTCATTTTTGTATAGTAAGTAGAAACAGATTGTTGGCCCAGTCGTAGTTCAACTATTTCTTTTCGAATTTGATAGATCCTGGAGTCGTTTCCCTGTGAAAACCTATCTTTTAGATCATTCCAAACGTCAGATGCCATCTCAGAATAAATTACATTGCCGCTTATGCTTGGATGGACAACGTTTACAATCCATGACAGCACCATATGATTGCATCGCTGCCAAATGGGGTATTTTGCATCAGTAGGCTTTGGAACTTTGATGGATCCATCAATAAATCCAATTTTATTCTTTGCACTGAGGCTGATACGCATGGCTCGACTCCATTGACCATAGTTGTCTCCCTCAAGAAGTTTGGAGACCAATACAATTCCCGGATGGTCAGAATGATGCAAAGTAAGAGGATCTGAAACATCAGTAATAGTTTCTGTGATATCTTCTTTATTCATTTTGTTGTATTTGTGGCCGAAGGTATTTAGAAATCAAGAGTCACCAGAACCTGGCGCTCTGATACCATGTGAAAATAGTGTATATAAGTGAGGAAGACAAGAGAAAGTCTCTCTGTGTATTCGTATTTATAAAATCTGTACAATGGCAATAGCTTTATACTAGAAATAAGACAATGAAAAAGGATATTCTAATCAATATTCCTGACTATCAACTAATCACAATAACTACATCTACAATCACTCCTTATTCACAAAGCTAAAATGTCATGCTTGTAATTTCTCCGTTACACGATCATAGCAGATTATTAATTGTCAATTTTGATTTCTTTCCTTTAATAGCCTGCAATAGAAGGACAGAGAGAAATAGAGGCGATTTGCTGTGGAGAATAGTTTACTGAAAGAAAAATTGACGTGATTTATTGATTCAATATTGTGTGTTTATATAGTGGCAAAAACATGGTGATAAGTTTTACTAATTAAGACAACAACTAATTAAGATAATATAATATTAATTCCATTCCAATCGAAATACAAAATCCAGGTTCGAACTAACTAGCGGGGCGTGGAATGCTGCCCCGCCTCGGGTCGCGGGGCAGGGCGGGGCGAGCATGCCCCGCCCCGAACCAGCCCCGGTTTGGTTTAAAAAAAAAAAAAAATATTTCAAACTTTAATAAAACAATTAGCCTAACCCTAAATTCACCAAACGGTCCAAACCTCCCAAATCTCTCTCTCTCAAACTCCCTGAAGCAGCGAAGCAATGAAGCCCTGAACCCGCGCCGTCGGCCCGTCGCCGTCTCAACTCGCCAGTCTCCTGCCATCGATAGCCGAAGCAGCTGGTTTTGGTAATGATGGAATTTCGAGTTTTGCTTTCACCAATTTTCCACTCAAATTAGTTTAGCTCACTTATATTTATTCTTATGAGTTCCCAAGTTTTGTAAATATATTTATTGCTTTCACCAATTTACCTAGCATTTGTCATGATCTGAATCATCTGATGATAGAAATGGAATTACCAGTTACCACGTTCACTTAGGCTTTTAGTCATGTACCTGTAATATGATTTCATTTGGGATAAAAAAATATATTTGAGAGAACTGAGAAGAAAAGAACTCTTGGAAGACAAAATTAAATTTTAGAATTGATGAAGTTTTTGACGTGAGCTCTCTGGCTGACTGGTTCTGCTGTACATTGATCCATATTTAAGAAAAATAATGCCTAACAAACTAGCTGACACATGAAATCACTTTGGCCATACAAATAGATTTGCTAATAACAGAATAACAATATTTCCATATAAGCTTTATCTCATCTAATGCATTTGGACTCAAATCTGTCTTGATGCAGTATTTCAAATGACCAACTGATCTGATTGTGTTGTTAATTCATGCTTGATCTTCTTATCTTGTTGGCCTAACTTTTGGTTTGAATTTGTTGACCTCAAGTCTCCTTGATCACTCAAACTCTCTCTACTGATTTTGGAATTGTCGTGAGAATACCCAACCTTATGTTATGCTCTCTCTCTTTTCCTTTTTCTCTTTATCAAATGCCTTTTACATGTTCAGCCCTTCACAAGTTATTCCTTTTTCTCTTCATGAAAGTTCATTCTCACACTTTGTACATGTTTGGGAGTGCTGTTAATCTCTTCCAAACTATGAACAAATAATTTAGCAAGAATTTGTACCACAAATATTTATTTATAATATATCTATTTTGCATAGATGTCTTGCCCAAGTAGTGCTAGAAGTATTGGATTAGGACCAATACACGAGGAAAATATATCGGTAAGCGATGTCCCGCAAGAAGATCCAAATGAACCGTTACCAAATGCAAATGAAAGGCCAATAAACATAAGTGACGAAGAGGGTAATATTAGAGAACCATCTTTGGGAAAGATTTATGAATGCGAGAAAGCAAAAAATATGATTGAACTCGAGAAGATTGAGAGTCGGATCTCAATAACTACCGACATGTGGACCGCTTCTAATCAAAAGAAAGGTTTCATGGTTATCACTGCTCATTTCATAGATGATGCTTGGAAACTACAAAGTCAAATCTTGAGGTACAATATAAAATTATTTGGACTCATAATTTACCAACATTATATTCTTTTAGTTGATTTAATTTGATTCTTCAGGTTCATATATGTGCCGTGTCCACACACTGCTGACGTGCTTTCAGAAACTTTATTGTGCAGCTTACTAGATTGGAATATTGATC
Source organism: Fraxinus excelsior (assembly GCA_019097785.1). Classification (NCBI taxonomy): domain Eukaryota; kingdom Viridiplantae; phylum Streptophyta; class Magnoliopsida; order Lamiales; family Oleaceae; genus Fraxinus; species Fraxinus excelsior. The sequence continues at coordinate 19,980,561 of CM032644.1, forward strand.
GTAAGTTGCTAACTTTGACAGTAGATAATTGCACTACAAATGATGCTATGATCAATATTGTGTTAAGTCGGCTTTGTACTCGTTCTCTTGTATTGAATGGTGAACTTTTCCATACGAGGTGTTGTGCACATATATTAAATCTTATTGTAAAGGATGGGTTGGAGATTATTGTTGGTAGTGTTGAGAAAATTCGGGATAGTGTTGCTTATTGGACAGCTACGCCAAAAAGATCCGAAAAATTTGAGCTCTTTACACGTCAATTGAAAATTGATTGTGAGAAAAAATTGGTGTTTGATTGTAAAACAAGGTGGAATTCTACATACTTGATACTTCGTACTGCTTTGATTTATAAAGATGTTTTTCCTCTTTTGAAACAGAGGGAGTCACAGTATAAATGTTTGCCTAGTGATGGTGATTGAGATTTAACAAAAGAAATATGTGAGAAGTTAAAGGTTTTTTTTGATGTTACTGAATTGTTTTCAGGAACTAAGTATCCAACTGCTAATCTTTTTTTTTTTTCAAATATTTGTGATATCAAACTGTCGTTGTATAAGTGGCTTGAATCTCCTTATGTGGAAGTTCAAATGATGGCCTCCAGTATGATAGAAAAGTTTAACAAGTATTGGAGCGATATTCATGGAGTTTTGGCTTTAGCAGCAGTGTTGGATCCAAGGTATAAGATGATGTTAGTTAAGTATTATTATCCTCTTATTTTTAATGACAACGCTACAAGCGAGATTGAAAAAATTTATCAAGTTTGTAGCAAGTTGGTTCTTGATTATCAGAAAAAGAATGATTCAAGTGGGTCTCCAGCTCAGTCTTCTACTTCTTCGTGTCAAACCGAGGCGTCAAGTGCTAATAATAATTTAGATCGCATGGCGGGCTTTTATAGATTTGTTTCCAATATTGGAACTCCTAGCAATATGAAAACTGAGCTTGAGTCTTTCTTGGATAAGCCTATATTGCCTCGATTGGATGATTTTGACATATTAACATGGTGGAAAGTGAATGCAATCAAATATTCGACTTTATCTCGAATTGCAAAAGATATTTTGGCCATCCCGGTATCTACAGTGGCGTCCGAATCTGCCTTCAGTACTAGTGGTAGATTTATTAGTCTACATAGAAATAGGCTTCACCCCAAAACTTTGGAGGCTTTAATGTGTACTCAAGATTGGTTATGGGCCGATATTCACGGTACGATTTATATAAATATTTGCTTTTCATATTGTTCATTTTACGAATTTTCTTATTAGTTATTACTAACTATTTTACTTTATTAATAGCGAATTCTACGCCATCTGCATATTTTGGATGTTGCTCCAAGATGAATGATGAAGATATTGATGAGGAGGTAATGTTATTTATCAAATAATGTAAATTTTAATCGTAGTTATTATGATGATATTGAGTATAATATATCTTTCGTTCTTCAATTTTCAGGAACTATCTTCTGTCATCTCTAGTCCTGCTCATGAATGAAGTTATGAAGATGGAAAAATATTAGATAACGAAATGAAATTTAGTTACAATGTAATTCTACTTGTAATTCGCCCCATTTTGGACATCGTTTGTTTTTAGTGCTTGCTTTGGATATTGATGTAATTATTTTAAGTATTATTTGCTTTGGATTATAAAATTTTGAATTGTATTTAATTGGAAATTTTTAGTTTAAAAAAAAAACTAAATGGGGCATTAAACGGGGCAAAAATCCACCCCGCCCCGCCCCGAACCCGCCCCGTTGCCATCCCTAGAACTAACTCGTATAAGGCTGTTTCCCTTTACAATTAGGATTTATGATAGTTATCCTCTGACGTGTTGGTGTATAATTTAAATTTAAAAAATTGTTTCTTATCCTAACTCTCAAAATCTAATCCATTCTCAATAATTTAAAATTGGCCATAACTGATTAACCATAGGAAAGTAATTTCTCTAAAATTCCTTTAAAGATAATTTACTTTGGTCACCTCTAACTTAGTATGGTCTTATCCAAAGTAAATTCTTTCAATCCTAATATATACAATTAATTACGATCTATCAAAATAGTACTATATTTCTATAGTAATTTGGTCTAAATCGATAATTAATATTATTAACAATTGACACTAACTCAAGTTTAACTTATACAAATTAACTTTTTTTTTTTTTTTTTTTTTGAGTCCATAATTCAAAAATTATTGCGAGGTTAAAAAATGGGCCCAATATTGATAGGGTAATTATAACTCCTTCAGTAGTTATCTATTTGGCCCAATTAAATAAAAATATAAGATTTAATACTTATTTTTCACTTTGGTCCCTCAACTATTAAGGAAAAAAGTTCATACATGTCCAAGTTAACTATTAAGTATAACAAATTGACTTGTATAAAGACTTGATTAGACATGACATTTTTATCAATTGGCAAATAAATTATAAGCAGCACAATTAAAAAAATTAGGGTTCTACAATTTGTTTCCTCGCTATTAAATGCGTGTGATTTTAGAAAAGTTTATTTGATTATTATGTATGAATTGTGTATGTGCTTTGCTTGTGGTCATTACTTGTTGCATTTTGTATTTTTTACATTTTTAGTAAAATGACAATACATTTTGTTAGGTACAAATTATATAATTGACAATTTCTAAATTTTTAACAATTTCCTTGGTCAAAACACATTTTAGTTGAATTGTATTAGGAGTTAATTGAGTTGTAATCAAAGTCAAAATGAGAGTAATGAAATTGTAATTAAAGTAAAAATAGTAAGGGTTGGTAATATAGTCCTTGGAGTAGTCAAAGATGTCCAAGAAAATCACATATGATTAATGAAATGCAAATAGAAGTCAAATGAGTGTCAAAGTGTTGTACAAGTTTTGCTCTAAATTCTGAGCCACAAGTTGCGATGCATTTTTCACATAGATAACATTTGAATGTGAAAAATGCTACCTCTAAAAGAATTGTAGTTCTACGAGTTATATTTTCAACACACTTTGAATAACCTAAATCGAACAGCAGGAGAGAAAGTTATGACGAAAATACAATGATTGTTTAGAGGCCACTTACTGGTGGCCCAATAGGCTCTAGAGCGGTGGCTCAATATGATGAAAAGTAAAATTTGATTTTAAAGCTGATTTTGAATTACGTTTTCATCCCAAACACATCCATTATAAATATATAGTCCCATGAACATCTCAAGGTGTGTTGAATCATTATTTTGCCTTAGAGATCTCATTATTGAAGATCATAAATGCATTTTATTGATTCGGCCACAAAATATTTGTTCCTATATTTGATGTCATATATTGATCCTTCATTAGTATGGCCTTATTATAAGTCAAGAATTTGTTCTTTTAAAGCTAAATACATATTTTAATATCTCTTGCATCAACCTACAGATCAAAATACAAAAAGAGTAAATACCAAAACAAAATCATACCTTCGCCAATTAGCTTTCAAATTTCTAGAGTTTCAGAAAGAGGCACTTAGAGTTCTAGTAATAGAGAACGAGGTTTATTCTTGTCGATCTACGCAAAGAAAAAAGTGGTCCACAGTTCTGGGAAGTGTGAGAGTGCACAATCGAAGGAGTTCCTAGTTGATTTACAAATTAGATGCCCAGAATCAACTAAGGTTTAGTAGTGTTTGGACTAATTGTATATTAACCTTTCTAGTAATTTTACGGGCAAGTTTACCCAAAGTTTTTTATTCAGTTAGGGATTTCCTCCGTTATCATATTTGGTGCTCTTTGTTTATTTTATTTGATTGACAAATAGGATTAATTGCTTTAATCATCTAAAAACCAATTAATAAGTGACTTGTTGCTTTTAATTGTTCCAATTCTGCATTTGGGTCTAAACAACTATAATTTTCAACAAGATGTATTGGCTCTAAATACTTACGAAATTTTTACATTTTGAGTTGTGTTTTTCTAATAGAAAAAATGATGCCAATCCACATAGAAATTATAGATACAATCCCATGATAGATTAAATCAATCCCAAGAAAATCAAGAATCAACGTTGGAAATCTCGATCCAAAAAATTATTGAACCAAAGAACCAAGACAATTGAAATCAATATCTTGATCCCGTGATCACAAAACCTATGAACATCACGTAAATTGTTGAACGCCAAAAGAAATTAATTCTAGACAACTTCGAGTTTAATTTAACAAAGAACCAGTTGAAAGAAATATGCCTCGCAATTATATCTCAATAATTGTGAATTTTTTATAATGAGTAAAAAATCCTATTTCTAGGTAATCAATAAAACCTAGATAATCTCGAAATTGTGGTAAAATTTACCAAAAAGAAGAATTGTAACAGAAATAGGAAAATAGAATAAAAATTATAAAAATCATAACAAAAATAGCCCACTTAGGTGCAGTCGCGTGGTAGGCTTTTTTTCTTCTTCTCGAGTTGGTTTTGATTGTTGGATGCCACAACAAGCTTAATTACACCATGCAATCACATGGTTATCCGGAAGACCTTCCTATTCCTTTCCTTGAATCAATAGTGCCCATCTTGGTTTTTCTTTCATGCTCAACATAAAACTTGATGTTTTGCTCGTTATATTCGAACTCTGGGCCCAGGCAACTTGAACAAGTATTCTCATGGCTTCTTGGATCTTCCTTGCTCGTGATTTCCATTAGTCATTCTTCCAAAACCAATCGATCCTCGCTATCTTTCCTCTCATCATTCTCTTCCTCTTGAAAAGGATTCATCATCGGATCTTTACCTGCATCAAATAGTGAAAGGTTGGAAACGTTGAAAGTAGCAGAAATATTATACTTACATGAAAGATCCAATTTATAGGCATTGTCATTGATATTTTCAAGCACTTGGAATGGTCAATCTCCTCTGTTGTAATGTTGACATCCTTTGAGTTGGAAAACGTTCTTTTCTCATATACACCCAAACCTAATCACCTGGTTTAAATACGCGCCTTCGTCCTTTATTTGCTTGTGAAGTATAATGCTCATTTTTCTTCTCAATTTGACATCGTACCTTCTTATGGAGTGATCTTACCAACTTGGAAATCTTCTATCTATATAAGCTACATCTTTCATCAACAAGTAAATGAATTAAATCCAAAGGTATTAGTGGATTAAAACCATAAACAATTTCAAATGGAGTATAAAAAGTAGCAGAATGCATGGTCCTATTTTATGAAAATTCTATTAATGGAAAGTAATCCTCCCAACTCTTCAAATTTTAATTGACTATTGTACGCATTAGTTGTATTATTGTCCTATTAACAACCTCAATTTGCACATCTGTTTGTGGGTGAAAAGTAGTAGAAAATAATAGTTTAGTTCATAACTTACTCTATAAAATCTTCCAAAAATGACTAAGGAACTTAACATCTCTATCCGACACAATACTTTTAGGTACTCCATGTAAGCATTACTTCTTTAAAGAATAAATCCACAATATTAGTGGTATCATTAGTTTTATGACATGGAATAAAACGTGCCATCTTACTAAATCTATCTACTACCACAAACATGGAATCTCTTCCTTTCTTAGTCCTAGGTAAATCCAACACAAAATCCATAGATACGTCAACCCAAGGCTCACTAGGAACGGGGTAATGGTATATACAAACCATGTGGTAAAATCATAGACAGAGCCTTTTTTACAAGTGATGCATCTATTACAAACTCGATCAACATTAACTTTCGTCTTAGGCCAATAAAAGTTTTCATTTAACATCTCCAAAGTTTTCTTAATCCTAAAGTGACCCATTAAACCTCCATTATGTTCTTCACTTATTAACAATTCTCTTATCGAACACGTAGGTACACATTATCGTGAATTAAATATTCATCATGCTTAAAGAATCTATTTATAGCACATAAATGTCATGATCATTAGCATACATGTCCTCAATATATTCAAATTCTAGCAATTTGGCAGCTAAAGAAGTAAGAAGTGCATACTTCTTTGACAATGCATCCGTTACCATGTTTTCCTTACTTTGTTTGTACCGAATAACATATTAAAAGGTCTAAATGAAATCCATCCACCTTGCATGCCTCTTTTTAAGTTTACCTTAACCCTTTAGATACTTCAAGGACTCATGGTCATTGTGGATGACTAACTCGTTTGGGCATAAGTAGTGTTGCCATGTCTCTAAAGCTCGAACAATTGTATACAACTCTTTGTTATGTGTAGGATAGTTGAGAGCTGCTCTACTTAGCTTTTTACTAAAGTAAGCTATTGGCCTTCGTTCCTGCATAAAAACAATTCAAATACATATTCCTGAGGCTTTACATTCAATTTCAAAAGTATTGTAAAAGTTTAGTGATAAAATTGGTGCGGTACACAACATATTCTTAATAGTGTTAGAAACATGCTCTTGTTCAATGCCCCAATGAAATCCAACACTTTTCTTTACATTATCCGTGAGTAGTGTAACAATTGTTCTAAAGTCTCTAACGAAAAGCTTATAGAAGCTAGCCAAACTATGAAAACTCTTTACCTCAGTTATGTTTTCAGTTTTGGCCACTCTTTGATGACTGATTTTCTCCTCATCCACTTCAATTCTTTTAAAACTAACAACATAACCAAGAAAAACAAGATTTTCCATACAAAATGTACAATTTTTAAAGTTAGCAAAAAAATTGTTCTAGTCTTAAGACTACAAGTACATATTTTAGATGTCTTATATACTCATTCAAATCCTCACTGTATACCAAGATATCATCGAAGTAACTACTATGAATTTACCCATAAATGCACACAAGACATGATTCATTAACCTTAGAAAAGTGCTAGGTGCATTAGTAAGTTCAAATGGTATGACTAACCACTTGTATAAACCATACTCGGTCATAAAAGCAATATTTCACTCATCTCCCTCTCTAATCCTAATTTGATGATATTCACTTTTAAGATTTATTTTACTAGACGTGTATGATCAATGTAATTCATCTAACATATCATCCTAATTTGATGATATTTTACCGTTATGTTGATGATTGTTCGACAGTCTACGCACATCCTCCAAGTTCCATCTTTCTTCAGCACAAATAGCACTAGTACGACACATGGAATCATGCCTCCCCTCACATCCCCCTTTGATCATTGATCTTTCCACTTGCTATTGAAGCTCATTTGTCTCGTCGAAATTACTTCTTTAAACTCGCCTATTTGGAATAATGGCTCGAGGTTTGAAGTCAATTTGATGCTCAATGGCTCTTCATAAACCAACAAAATCATCTGTCAGTTTTCAACTGCTGCCATTTTCAACTCACTCTCATTTGTAAAAAAAAAAAAATCACTTTCGACTTTCTCTCCTCTCAGAAGACTCTTTTTCTTTTCTCTCTTGTGGCTTTACTCTTTTTTTTTTCCATAGTTACCCACCTTAATATTTTATCTCTTGCTCTCTTGTTGTGAAAAATCAATCTCACTCTCATTTTCTCTTATTCTTTTATCTTCCTCACTTTTCAATTTGATTTGATGTTTATAAACTTGTTTTAGTGCTAATAGCGCATAAGTAATAGGTTTCTCATCTTTAGTAAAACTGTATCTATTTTTGTAGCCATCGTGCATCACCTTCCTATCATATTACCATGGCCAACAAAATATGTCCAGCATACATGGGAACTACACACATCACTTCATCATGATACTTCCCAATTGAGAAACTTGCTAGCACTCACCTATTCTCCCTTACCTCATCACAAGTATTCAACCATTGCAATTTATAAGGCCTAGGATGTTTTAACATAGTTAACCTTTATTTCTTAACAAGTGTAGTGCTATCAACATTGGTACAACCAATCCCATCAATAATCGTACTACATACCTTGTTTTTGACATGACATCTCGTATGAAATATGTTCTCCCTTTGTTGTTCCAAGTCATCTACTTTTATTTAAATACTAAGAGTTCGCCTTGTAGCTAAAAGCTCTTTCACTACATACTCCACTTTCTCACCATCACTAACATAGACATGTCATCATAATCACCATCACCCCACCCTCACTCACCACTTCTCCATTGTCACGCAATATCATCGCCATTTTATTTGGACATTGAGAAGCAATGTTTCTTCATTTCCAAGTACCTAAAGCATTTGATATCCCGACTCCTAGAAGATTGAGAATCCGCCTTGGGTGTAATTTTGCTACCAGCTTCCTCTTTTCCTTTCGGTGGCTCAGCTCTACTCTTTGATACAACCTATCACTTCTATGTTATCCCACTTCGATTCAAGAAGGATTAGGACATGATGGATATCTAGTTGCCCCTTTCCTCTTCAATTGCCTATCCACCTTCATATCTACATGTAGCTATCTCCATATTCAAACCATTCACAGATCGAGCCATGGTGGCATCCTGATCCTTCTTAATATTCATTTTAATCATAGCCATCTCTATTTCCTTGTGATAATCCTCCACACTCCTAGATTTGGGGGTTGAACATGGGTCGGTTCAGTTCTGAAGAAAACCAAATCAGAACTGAACCGACCTAAAATTTTTGGGTATTTAATAAATGGAACTATCGGGTCCAAATATAATTATGGAGCCGTTGCGGTTCCGTACCATAATTAGTTTGTTTTAACATTTACAGTAACTCTACATAAATACAACAAATGACATGTTCATTCGTAACTTTTACAAATTAACATAGCCCAATTTAAAAATATATAAATAACAAGATGTCCAATAAGATTAATTCAATGTATACAAATACCAAAAAGTAGATACTAATATTAAAAAATTGGTGATCTATATCAATAATTCCTTCGCTTCAAGTAGCCTGCAGAAAGAATTGAGTTTATACGAGAGTGTGCGTACTACTGCTTACCAAATGAAATTGGAATGTAAAGGAGAAGGATAAGGCCCAAATGTTAGGCTAACAAAAAATTAATTTGGCTGGACTTGACTGGTTTGTTTAATTAATTTGCTAATTTGTTTAGAAAAATTTTAAATAATTTAATTAATTCAATATAAAAGATTTAAAAACATTATTTAGATTTGATTCTTGATCTAGAACCAAGAACCAACCCAAATCCATCGGTTCTCAATTCAAATACTCGTTCGAATATTTAACTTATGAAGAACTACTCGATTCGTTCGATTCGGTTCGAGAGTTTTGTCCAGCCCTACCTAGATCCTTGATAAAAGCTTTTTTATTTTTTTTATAAAGATTCCTATAATAATGATTAGAAATAAACATCTTCCTCATGATAGCTTTCAATTATCCCCATGTCTCAATAAACATCTCATGATTCCTCCTCCTAGATTTTGAATTTGATCATCAAATGATAGCATAATTAGTAAACTTAATAACATCAACTTTTACCTTTTTCTTGTCCGAGTAGTTATGACAATCAAATATAAGCTCTATCTTTTTCTCTCACTCCAAATATGCCTTCAGGTCGCTCTTTCCCTTGAATAAAGGAATTCCCATTTTAATATTGCACATATTTGTATCAACTCCATCTCCAACATAATCTCTAATTCTTCTATCATGCATGTCTCCTATATTCCTCATCCTTCCAATTCCAGTCTCCACTAACTCGTCATCATCAATTCCACTACCTGCTTTATTTTCACCATGTCTACCTTACATCCTTGTTTTAGAAACTACCCTGGGTTGTCCCCTACGTAAATGAGTAAACAATATGTCTTGCCTCTCCATCCAAGCTTTTTGCTCATCCATCATATCTCCCATATCTCCAAACAACCTTTCAAATCGCGTATCATCTCCTCCGTCATGATGACTTAATTATTCTTCCCGCTTGAAGTAGAATCATCTTGTTAGACATCCTAAAACTAGAATAATATTTGTTTCACATGTGTACACTCATGTATAACTCAATTTGATTTTTCCCTCTATTAGTCTTACCAATTTGCCATTTTTCCACTTAATGCTTCATTGGAAGCGCTTCAAAGAACTAATTTGATTTCAATCAAAATTATACCATTTGTGGAGTTCAAACAAAGAATTAAGAGAATTGACTTTAGAATGACTCAAGAGAAATAAGAATTTGACACTTTGAATGGAAAACATCAAGGATAAACTCAAAAATATGTTTCTTGAACTCAAATTGGACACTTTTGACTTTGAAATTGCTTTTCTTTCTTTCTTTCTTTTTTCTTTTTTTTTTGTTTTCGTAATTGCTATATTTATTTATTTTTCCTGCAATTTTCATATTCTTTTATTAAATGCACGATAATTCAACAAAGAGCCCAAAAATTTGAAAAATAATTGATTTTGACACTAACAAACTGCACTAACGACTTTTGAATTTTTTTTAGTATTTTAAATGGATTGAATGACTCAAAACACGAAGAATGAAGATGAAAACTCAAACAAAAAGTAAATGATATAACCTTGATTTTTGGAGCCTAAGCTCTAATACCAACTAATGCGAACTAGTCATTTTAACTACGAAACCTACGACATATTACATCCAACACAAAAAGCCAAAAATCAACGTTTAAAAACTCAACCCAATAAATTCTTGAACCAAAGAACCAAGACAATTGGAATCAATATCTTAACTCTATGACCACAAAACCTATGAACCACACTTGAATTGTTGAACACCGAAAGAAATCAATTCTTTATAAGTTCGGGTTTAATTCAATGAAGAACCAGTTGAAATCAATATGTCTCGCAATAATATCTCAATAATCATGTTTTTTACAATGAATAAAAAAGCCATATTTATAGAGAATCAATAAAATCCTAGATTATGTCAAAATTATGGTTAAATTTACCGAAAATAAGAATTCTAACAAAAATAGAAAACTAGAATAAAAATTATAATTCTCGCCCAAATTTTGAACTATGTGGCCACATGGTAGACTTTTTTCTTCTCGGGGTTTTGTGTGTTTGATGTGGCCGCAAACTTAATCGTACCATGCGGCCGCATGGTTGTCAGGAAGACCTTCATCTTCCTTCGATCGAATCAATTGCACTCATCTTGGTTTTTCTTCCATGTTTAATGTAAAACTTGGCATTTTGCTAGTTGTAATTGAATTCTCGGCCCATGCAACTTGAACAAGTAATCACATAGCTTCCTTGATCTTCATTCCTTGCGATATCATCATTGGTCCTCTTCTACAACCAACAACTCCTTTCTAGCATCCTACCATTGTTCTCATAAAAATATGTGATATTTAAATTTGGCAAAACAAAGAGATTTTATAATGCTATTGATGGAAAACATAGGTCTAAAGCAAGTGCGAAAGGTAAGATTTGTGTTAACTGCTATAACTTGGGCCCTGTTGAAAGAAAGTTCTAAGAAACATAATGAACGGAAAGATAAGGATACTGGTGAGGCAAATATTGCCACTGGGCCTAGTGATGACCCCAAGGGAGGTTTATTAAGAGTAAACCTAGTTACTATAAGTATTTATGTATACTCCTTTCAATCTGTTTATGTGTGTAATTGTATGAATTGATAGTGATTTTATTACTTTGTGTAATGTGTTTGCATACATATTAGATTATGAAATGCATTAGCAGTGTGTATGTCTATTGGTAATGTGGAATATAGATGCCTAAGGGTGCATTGGTGATATTTATGGGGGATGTGTGATATTTGGATCACAAATAGAGATGTGATTAAATGTTATGTGGCATTGATGTGCATTGAGAGAAAATGTGAGTATGTGGTCGTCTTTGGTTACTTCATTGAGTTTCCAATTGCCTTCTCTATTCTACTTTGCCTTTTATAGGTGCATATTAACCACTATTGTTGGAATTCTCTATCTATTAAGATCGTGATCAGTTGAAGTGTAAGAGTGACACTGATATCAATTCTGTTAGGTAGACACCCATTATCCACTTAGGTTGGGAGAAGTGATGTATTGATAAATGATTATTTTGTAGACTTAGGATCTATCGTGGTTTACCAGCTAAACATGTTTTAGTGATAAGTCTAGTGAGCATGGTGGACGATCAAATGAGATATGTATTCTCGAGGTGTGAGCAACACGAAATGGGGTTGTTAGCCCAAGAATAGCTAGCCAAGAGGGGGTGAATTGGTTTTTAAAAATTTTTCGAGTAATTAATTAAAATCACGAAAGTTAAAAACACGTTGATAAATTAATAATCGTAAGCTAGTTTGAGCAAATAGATCAATCAAATAATAAGTACAAATAAATGAAGACAATTAAACACAAGTAAATAAGTGAAACAATGTAATTTACACAAAGTAAAAGTGATAGAGAATGCAAACAATATAGTTATGAAGGTTCGATCCAATGCAATGATCTACGTCCCCCATTACCAAGCTCTCCAGTACGAGCAATGCCTTTTTAACTATGTTGATTGACTTATGTTGCAATCCAACTCTTTAGAGCGCTTCCGGTGACTTACAAGCAAAGAGCACCGATCATTATACAATGTTGATCTTTAAGGGACTTCAACACGACCCACAATTTAAAATGAGTTTACAAGTGAAATCTTCTCTTCTTTAATGGATAATAGATTTAAAGTTGAGAACAAGAAGAGAAGAAGGCAACACTTCGATAGATGACAATAAATATGGCTCAAATGTTGGATTTGAAAAACTTTGATAGAAATTGATTTTCTAAGTTTAGAAGGATCAAAAGTTTTTCAAGTATAAATCAGTTTATGATGATGAATAAATAATGAAGATCAATGATCTATCTCAATAAATGCTCACTTATTCCTCTAGGAAAGGTTGAAATTGAATGCAAAGTGAGTTGGTATTTATAGGTGAAAAATCATCAAAAACTCTGCCAAATCGGAAGGAGTGTACCGAACGTCCGCCACATACTGGACAATCAACTAGCCATTTTGTCAGAAAATCAGAACGATTGAATTTTTTACCGTTGGCCCTAAAACCACCATACTGGACGTCTGGTATGAATGTTTTACGCCGAAACATCTTCGTTTTAATTTTTAACAAATGTAAGTAGTCGAGAGACGTATAAAAATGATTTTTCAAAGTATTTTTTATATTTTAAAAATTACATTCTTTGATTTTTACCTTAGGAAACATAGTTTACGAATAAAACATTTTTGTCGTGATTTTTAGATCGTAAAATCAAGACTTGAGCTCGTTTCGATTCATTGCCAAGTATTGAAATGTTTTAACTTTACCTATGATTGTAAAAAGTCTGAACTCTTTGAGAGTCTTGAGTGCATGCTTGAACGTAATTCGACTTTTATCTCGATTCTTGTTGAAACATCGTTTAGCGAGTTTTTCAATATCAATCTTCATAGCCTCGTTTGATCAATTTTGTTTCCATGTCGATCGTTGCATGAAAATTTATTGGCCTTGAACCTCGTGTCTTCAATTTTATTGATTTGTAATAATTACTATAGACACTCGAAATTAATTTGTCAGAAATAAACACAATTTGTTTGTGATAATCGAAATGAAACGTCAACCATAGGTCAATAGGAAAGATAAGTGTGGTGAGATCTTTTCGTAGGGTCATTTATGAATATGTTTTTTATGTATTGGCCGTTTGTTTGATTAACTTGTTGTTAGTTTGATGTTCTTTGTTGAGCATGTTCGACAGATCTGTATGTTATCATATGTTATATGTTCATCACATATTTATCAGCTCTTGATTGATTACTATGATTATCTACTTCTACTTGAGTTTTCTTGACCTTGCCCTTGTGAGTATATGGAATGATATATGTGCTCGGATCCGAGACACGAGGTAAGGTCGGTGATTCCAATTTTAATTGGTTACCTTGATTAGACAAGTATAAACTTATATTTTGTTTTCTTGTAGGTTGATTGGTATCAAGTTGGAGATATGTTGGATTTTGATACCTAATAAGTCCTGGGCAATAACGATAAAATGATGTCAAATAATTTTATCGACACCATAGGTTGGCTCGGCCGTAAATAACCAAAACTTGTGGATAACCCAACTCATTGAGTTGATGGCTTTGGTTAGTTGGCCCAATTAATGGTAAGTTGGGACTTCGATATTAGGCCATTTATTCTTGGTTAAGTGGAAACCCATTTACATGAGTCTTGGCCCAATTGAGTGACCTTATTTGATTAACCATATATTCCAGTTCCTTGCCTATTCCCAGCCGTTTGTGTGAAGCAATAGAGAGAAAGAATAAGGACAACCGAGTAGTGAGAAGAATTCAGAGCTTTGCTTGAGTTATTGGTTTCTTCATTCTCTCCCTTTGTGATATTACAAACCATTACCATAGTGTTCCTTTAATGGGGTAAAAGCTTATGGCAACCGAAGTGTGGTTTATTTAGGTCGAGCTTGAGTCGGGTGGTGTTCGTTTGGTTGAATATCTGAGTCTAAAATCGCGATTTCAAGGAGCTTCTACCAATACATACAAACCTATCCTACACAGATCTGATCGTTGCTAGGATGGAGTTGTAGTAATTAAGTCACATAGATATGGAATATTGTTATCGAATCACGTGGAAGATTTTCTTTGTTGTCAAGTACTATGAAGTAGCAAGATGGGCTTTTATTTTTATTTTTTTTTAAATTGCCAAGATGGGTTAAGTGGCTAATGTAAAAAAAATGAAGATCCAAACTCAGGAGTAACCATTACTAATTCTTTGAACTCGATTCATGTCTATGACTATTGATCAAGGAAAGGTTTCACCTACCAATAAAGGGATGTGAAAATATTTATCAAGTTGTGCCGTGTTTTATAGCATTGAGTCATGGTGAAGATTATTGATACTGACTCAAAATAGATAAATTAAAGTAAAAGATCAAGATAGTAATTTTCAAAAAATTGTATTAAATAAAAAAAACTGTTACTCATATAAATAATCTTAAAAAAATACACCACGTGGCAAGCGGACAAAGCCACATGTAGCACGGAGACGTGATCGACCCAGTTCTATACGTACCGAGGCAAATTCAGCATAAAAGCTGCCCATCCGACCCCCCTTTGTAGAGGCCCTCAGTGAGAGCGAGGCGGGGTTAGTCAACCAACAACGGACCTTAGGAAGTGACTAATAAGAGGACGCACTGCCAGCGTTGCCTATACATGCCTACACAATCAAATCCTTAGCCTATAAATAGAGATATGAGAATCTTAGCATTAAATGGTTTGATAGATTGATTGACATCAATAAGGACCATTGGATCGATTTTACTGACGTGTTTGGCCATCCAACGAATCCCATTCACCTACATTGAGTATAAAAAGCCACACTTAACACCGTTAGGGGATGCAAATTTAGACATCCAAAGTAATTATGGATTCTCTCCACTCCACTAAATTAACCGACCCCCTTTCTACATAAGATAAATCATAAGGTACTTGGAAAACATTTTGGATTAACATTCCCATTGGTTCATCTATTAAAAGGAATGACTTGAACTACAAACAGATAGTGAATTTGGCTAGTGTGGATTTTAGTTTCTTATTTTCTGTTGGCCACATCATCGGTCCATTTTTGGGGTCAACAAAAACCTTATTTGCTCAGGGTACTTGGTTATAAGAATTAAATAAGGAAAATGATTTATATTGCAATTAGGAAAAAAGAATTATAGTTGGCGAGTAAAAAAGAAAACTTACCAAATCTTAGGGGCATAATATGAGGTATTACATTGAGCAATTTGGTACACGGACCAAAAAAAAAACACGTGAGAGAAATATTTCCACATGATTATAGTGTTTTTGTGTGTGTGTGTGTGAGAGAGAGAGAGAGAGAGAGAGAGAGAGAGAGGAAAAACATACACACGTTATTCATGTTAAGTCTAGCATTTTAGTTTTGTATAAATAGAAGTTATGAAGTTGGGGAAAACATTTTTCAACTAATAAAATCATCTTCTCCTATAAATTCGTATTTTTCTCTTATTGGCTCGTTTTGAATTTTTTTCACCTTTTTTTTTAGTTCGGTTGGGAATTTTGTCGAACTCTGTTAAAGTCATGTTTTCTTCATTCTGATTCATTTTATATTTTTCCTTTTTCGATGTGCATTTGGTTGGATTTTTTTCTCCACATCGATAATAGTTATTGTTTATATATTATAGATCAATTTGTTGGAGTTTCATTCTTATTTATTTTTACTTTTTATTAATCTATTTGAAGCGGAAGAAGGATGAATCACATTAATAAATGGGAATTCTGTATCTAGAATTTTCATTAAAGTTATATCACCTAGGAGAATAGTTGTCTCTTAAATTTTCTATAAGAGCGAAGCCACTTGTTGGCTTTTGCCATGGAAAATCCTAGGGAGCTAGGTGTCTTAATTGCATTGGCTATTGGAAAACAATAGATTTAAACATATCAATGCAGTGTTGACATGTAGTAACTAGGGCCCTGTACATGTATCAAGATTCTTTCTTGAATATTGTCATAGAATGGAGTCTGGTTCCATAGGGTTTAGGTAGGGATTTAGGTTTGGCTTTCGTAGTGATGGAGTTGGATTCAAAAAATTGGAATGACAAATCTAACACAGTATATTACTTTGACAAAGTGTTTTAACAAAGTGACAACGTAACACTTAACACAAAATAACACGAAAATATGACATGTAACATAAAGTGACACAAAAATGAAGCAATTTTTTCACATATTATTTGTAACAAGAAATCTTACATTTGTAGTAATGAAAACAAACACAATATTTTTAAAATTCTATTTTAAAGTAGGCACTTATGAAAAGATCATTAATAAATGTCGGGATAAAAGCATTAAACACCACCCTTAATCTTTATATGGTTGATCATCTAATGGTATAAAACATCACTTGTAAATTAGCTTTGGCTCATTATCGAATGCGACACATCTCTCTCACGAGAGAAGTTTTGATATAACATTCCTATATGTGTATGTGATATGTCCACATAGCTATAAGTACATTCATAATCATGTGTATCATAATTATCTTTTACTATATTTCAAGTTGTTATATTTTTCAAATAGCTCACTCATACGTCCTTTTTCAAGAATCTTTTTCAACTCCCTGTTGGAGATTTGTACCTGCCCACTTGTCCGAGGATGATAAGGATTCGAGACACGATTCTTAACATCAAACTTAGCCAATAATGTTGAGAATTGACGATTCTAAAAATGCTTTTCACTAGCAATAATAATAGTCCGATGAGTGCCATATCTCGAGAAGATGTTATTCCTTATGAACCATAACAAGATGTACTACTGACCATCTGAAGAACGAAACAGTCCCATGAAGTCAATGCCCTAAACATCGTATTTCCACTTGTAAAATGTTGTTTAAAGTCATTTCATTCTTCCTTGAGATATTTCCTATCCTCTAGCACTTTTCACATTTCTTTACCAAAGCATATACATCCTTAAACAACATAGGCTAATAAAACCTAATTCTGGAATTTTGTTGTTGTTTTGGTTGCTACAAAGTGATCCCATGTGGGGAAGAGTGACAATGCTCCAACAGATGATTTTGATCTTCTTTCGACACACAATGGCAAGTGATTTGATCCCGACCCGTCTACAAAAAAAGGATCATCCCAAAAGTAGTGCTTGAGGTCACTTAATTTTTTCTTCTTCTCATGATTTGAGTACTCCAAGGAATGATAGAAATAAACAAGTAACTCACATATTTTACATACCATGGTGCTGTCCCGATCCGTGGAAGTGTCTCATTTGAGAATACCTCATTGATCTCATTTGTAGGATTCAATTCTTGTGATTCCAGCTGAGAGAAATGATCTGCAACTACATTTTCGCTTTTCGTTTTATCTTAGATCGCCAAATCAAACTGCTATAATAAAAGTATCTATTCGACTTTGCATCCTTCTTGTTTATCAAGTATTTCAATGTTCATGATCTGTGTACACAATCACCTTTGATTCAATCAAGTATAACTAAAATTTCTCAAAAGTACCACTACCAAAAGCTCTTTCTCTATAGTAACATAGTTCGACTGAGCCTCAACAAGATTCTTGCTAGAGTATTGAATGACATGTGCTATCTTGTCCTTGTATTGACCCAAAATTGTCTCAACTGCAATCACTAGTATCACACATCAGCTCAAACGTCAATCTCAATCAAGAGCAACCAATATTGGAGCTAAAACAACTTTTATTCAGGGTGTTGAAAGAAATCAAACACTCTTCAAAAAAAGTGAAAAGGAGTATCCTCTTTCTAACAATTTGTATAGGGGATTTGTGATTTTGGAAAAATCTTTGATGAAGTGAAGATAAAACTTGACATGTTCGAAGAAGCTTCTAATTTCCTTCACTGAAATTGGTAGAGGTAGCTTCTCAATTATCTATGAGGAAGCCAATGAAGAGGTGCCACATGTCTTCCTCCTTCAAATTACCAGAGCACTCCAAGGCTTGAGGGGAAGTCTATAAATATTCCCTTGATTCGAAGATGAAAACATACAATAAAAATATCTCCCTCTCAAATAGTTATTTCTCTTATTATTCTAGCTTTAGCATCAAAGCTAGGAAGGGAAAATACTAGTTAGGTGAGAGGATTTGTTGATTATACTTATCATCAATCAATTGTAATTCGATAACAATTTTATTGTATTTTATTTTAAGCATTTTTGTTGATTGGATAACTCTTGCAGCTGCTAGCAAAAAAAACAATTTATTTGTTGCTATTCTTTAGGCAATAAAGAAGTCAATGACTGTTAGGATTATGATCATTTTATCATGCTATTTTGATATGCTAAATCTGTAGCAGATTCTTCTGCATTTCAGTTTTCATTATACTGTATAAATAGATGTCTTCTTGATCAATAAAAATATAGTTTTCTGTAGTCTCATAATATCGAGTGAATTGCCTAAATAGGCACTGAACTTTACGTAATGCGTCCAATGGGTCACTGAACTTTAAAAATTACCCAAATGATCACTGAACTTTGCAAAACGTTTCCACTGGGTCACTGAACTTTAAAAATCACCCAATTCATCACTGACACTGCAATTTGATAGTCGTGGGATTTGTCTCCAGTCTTCCTTTTTCGCTTTTTCTGAATGTAATGTAAATCACATTTGATTGTCGACAGTAGTGTCCGGTCTTAGCTGCCGCCACAACCTCCCGTTTTATCAAAAATTGAATCAAGATCTCGAAACGTAACGTACATCGATAATGAATATCAACTAACAGTCAAATTCACCACATAGATTGATTGCAATTACAAGAATAATAATCGCAGTCGGTTTTGATGATGGGTAACATACATCGGTGCATGTCACAACTCGAGTTCATTGGCGTGATTCAAGACAAGTCGTGCCAATAAGTGCGTCACTTAGCATTCACTGCTGCTCGAGGAAATGGTGCTGGTGATAATTGTAGTTCGAAGGAAAACGAATAGAATGACATTCAATATTTATGGAAAGAGACAAACGCCGCGAGTCATTTGTTGATGATCATTGTGCTTTTTATTTTTTTTTTAAATTGCCAAGATGGGTTAAGTGGCTAATGTAAAAAAAATGAAGATCCAAACTCAGGAGTAACCATTACTAATTCTTTGAACTCGATTCATGTCTATGACTATTGATCAAGGAAAGGTTTCACCTACCAATAAAGGGATGTGAAAATATTTATCAAGTTGTGCCGTGTTTTATAGCATTGAGTCATGGTGAAGATTATTGATACTGACTCAAAATAGATAAATTAAAGTAAAAGATCAAGATAGTAATTTTCAAAAAATTGTATTAAATAAAAAAAACTGTTACTCATATAAATAATCTTAAAAAAATACACCACGTGGCAAGCGGACAAAGCCACATGTAGCACGGAGACGTGATCGACCCAGTTCTATACGTACCGAGGCAAATTCAGCATAAAAGCTGCCCATCCGACCCCCCTTTGTAGAGGCCCTCAGTGAGAGCGAGGCGGGGTTAGTCAACCAACAACGGACCTTAGGAAGTGACTAATAAGAGGACGCACTGCCAGCGTTGCCTATACATGCCTACACAATCAAATCCTTAGCCTATAAATAGAGATATGAGAATCTTAGCATTAAATGGTTTGATAGATTGATTGACATCAATAAGGACCATTGGATCGATTTTACTGACGTGTTTGGCCATCCAACGAATCCCATTCACCTACATTGAGTATAAAAAGCCACACTTAACACCGTTAGGGGATGCAAATTTAGACATCCAAAGTAATTATGGATTCTCTCCACTCCACTAAATTAACCGACCCCCTTTCTACATAAGATAAATCATAAGGTACTTGGAAAACATTTTGGATTAACATTCCCATTGGTTCATCTATTAAAAGGAATGACTTGAACTACAAACAGATAGTGAATTTGGCTAGTGTGGATTTTAGTTTCTTATTTTCTGTTGGCCACATCATCGGTCCATTTTTGGGGTCAACAAAAACCTTATTTGCTCAGGGTACTTGGTTATAAGAATTAAATAAGGAAAATGATTTATATTGCAATTAGGAAAAAAGAATTATAGTTGGCGAGTAAAAAAGAAAACTTACCAAATCTTAGGGGCATAATATGAGGTATTACATTGAGCAATTTGGTACACGGACCAAAAAAAAAACACGTGAGAGAAATATTTCCACATGATTATAGTGTTTTTGTGTGTGTGTGTGTGAGAGAGAGAGAGAGAGAGAGAGAGAGAGAGAGGAAAAACATACACACGTTATTCATGTTAAGTCTAGCATTTTAGTTTTGTATAAATAGAAGTTATGAAGTTGGGGAAAACATTTTTCAACTAATAAAATCATCTTCTCCTATAAATTCGTATTTTTCTCTTATTGGCTCGTTTTGAATTTTTTTCACCTTTTTTTTTAGTTCGGTTGGGAATTTTGTCGAACTCTGTTAAAGTCATGTTTTCTTCATTCTGATTCATTTTATATTTTTCCTTTTTCGATGTGCATTTGGTTGGATTTTTTTCTCCACATCGATAATAGTTATTGTTTATATATTATAGATCAATTTGTTGGAGTTTCATTCTTATTTATTTTTACTTTTTATTAATCTATTTGAAGCGGAAGAAGGATGAATCACATTAATAAATGGGAATTCTGTATCTAGAATTTTCATTAAAGTTATATCACCTAGGAGAATAGTTGTCTCTTAAATTTTCTATAAGAGCGAAGCCACTTGTTGGCTTTTGCCATGGAAAATCCTAGGGAGCTAGGTGTCTTAATTGCATTGGCTATTGGAAAACAATAGATTTAAACATATCAATGCAGTGTTGACATGTAGTAACTAGGGCCCTGTACATGTATCAAGATTCTTTCTTGAATATTGTCATAGAATGGAGTCTGGTTCCATAGGGTTTAGGTAGGGATTTAGGTTTGGCTTTCGTAGTGATGGAGTTGGATTCAAAAAATTGGAATGACAAATCTAACACAGTATATTACTTTGACAAAGTGTTTTAACAAAGTGACAACGTAACACTTAACACAAAATAACACGAAAATATGACATGTAACATAAAGTGACACAAAAATGAAGCAATTTTTTCACATATTATTTGTAACAAGAAATCTTACATTTGTAGTAATGAAAACAAACACAATATTTTTAAAATTCTATTTTAAAGTAGGCACTTATGAAAAGATCATTAATAAATGTCGGGATAAAAGCATTAAACACCACCCTTAATCTTTATATGGTTGATCATCTAATGGTATAAAACATCACTTGTAAATTAGCTTTGGCTCATTATCGAATGCGACACATCTCTCTCACGAGAGAAGTTTTGATATAACATTCCTATATGTGTATGTGATATGTCCACATAGCTATAAGTACATTCATAATCATGTGTATCATAATTATCTTTTACTATATTTCAAGTTGTTATATTTTTCAAATAGCTCACTCATACGTCCTTTTTCAAGAATCTTTTTCAACTCCCTGTTGGAGATTTGTACCTGCCCACTTGTCCGAGGATGATAAGGATTCGAGACACGATTCTTAACATCAAACTTAGCCAATAATGTTGAGAATTGACGATTCTAAAAATGCTTTTCACTAGCAATAATAATAGTCCGATGAGTGCCATATCTCGAGAAGATGTTATTCCTTATGAACCATAACAAGATGTACTACTGACCATCTGAAGAACGAAACAGTCCCATGAAGTCAATGCCCTAAACATCGTATTTCCACTTGTAAAATGTTGTTTAAAGTCATTTCATTCTTCCTTGAGATATTTCCTATCCTCTAGCACTTTTCACATTTCTTTACCAAAGCATATACATCCTTAAACAACATAGGCTAATAAAACCTAATTCTGGAATTTTGTTGTTGTTTTGGTTGCTACAAAGTGATCCCATGTGGGGAAGAGTGACAATGCTCCAACAGATGATTTTGATCTTCTTTCGACACACAATGGCAAGTGATTTGATCCCGACCCGTCTACAAAAAAAGGATCATCCCAAAAGTAGTGCTTGAGGTCACTTAATTTTTTCTTCTTCTCATGATTTGAGTACTCCAAGGAATGATAGAAATAAACAAGTAACTCACATATTTTACATACCATGGTGCTGTCCCGATCCGTGGAAGTGTCTCATTTGAGAATACCTCATTGATCTCATTTGTAGGATTCAATTCTTGTGATTCCAGCTGAGAGAAATGATCTGCAACTACATTTTCGCTTTTCGTTTTATCTTAGATCGCCAAATCAAACTGCTATAATAAAAGTATCTATTCGACTTTGCATCCTTCTTGTTTATCAAGTATTTCAATGTTCATGATCTGTGTACACAATCACCTTTGATTCAATCAAGTATAACTAAAATTTCTCAAAAGTACCACTACCAAAAGCTCTTTCTCTATAGTAACATAGTTCGACTGAGCCTCAACAAGATTCTTGCTAGAGTATTGAATGACATGTGCTATCTTGTCCTTGTATTGACCCAAAATTGTCTCAACTGCAATCACTAGTATCACACATCAGCTCAAACGTCAATCTCAATCAAGAGCAACCAATATTGGAGCTAAAACAACTTTTATTCAGGGTGTTGAAAGAAATCAAACACTCTTCAAAAAAAGTGAAAAGGAGTATCCTCTTTCTAACAATTTGTATAGGGGATTTGTGATTTTGGAAAAATCTTTGATGAAGTGAAGATAAAACTTGACATGTTCGAAGAAGCTTCTAATTTCCTTCACTGAAATTGGTAGAGGTAGCTTCTCAATTATCTATGAGGAAGCCAATGAAGAGGTGCCACATGTCTTCCTCCTTCAAATTACCAGAGCACTCCAAGGCTTGAGGGGAAGTCTATAAATATTCCCTTGATTCGAAGATGAAAACATACAATAAAAATATCTCCCTCTCAAATAGTTATTTCTCTTATTATTCTAGCTTTAGCATCAAAGCTAGGAAGGGAAAATACTAGTTAGGTGAGAGGATTTGTTGATTATACTTATCATCAATCAATTGTAATTCGATAACAATTTTATTGTATTTTATTTTAAGCATTTTTGTTGATTGGATAACTCTTGCAGCTGCTAGCAAAAAAAACAATTTATTTGTTGCTATTCTTTAGGCAATAAAGAAGTCAATGACTGTTAGGATTATGATCATTTTATCATGCTATTTTGATATGCTAAATCTGTAGCAGATTCTTCTGCATTTCAGTTTTCATTATACTGTATAAATAGATGTCTTCTTGATCAATAAAAATATAGTTTTCTGTAGTCTCATAATATCGAGTGAATTGCCTAAATAGGCACTGAACTTTACGTAATGCGTCCAATGGGTCACTGAACTTTAAAAATTACCCAAATGATCACTGAACTTTGCAAAACGTTTCCACTGGGTCACTGAACTTTAAAAATCACCCAATTCATCACTGAACTTTGCAAAATATTTCTCATGGGTCACTAATACAGTGATTTCCTAGGCAACATTTAGCAAAGTTTAGTGATCTCGTAGAAACATTTTGCAAAGTTCAGAGATGAATTATGTGATTTTTAAAGTTTAGTGACCTAGTGAAAACGTTTTGCAAAGTTCAGTGATCATTTGAACGATTTTTAAAGTTCAGTGACCCCTTGGATGCATTGCGTAAAGTTTAGTGTCTATTTAGGCAATTCAATCCATAATATCTGAGCTCTTGTTATCTTTGTACTTCTTTTTAATAATCAACAGATTGGTATTAGAGCTGATATCTTTAGGGACCAATGAGATTGAGTAAGTCCAATCACAATTCCTAAACACTTATCACCTATCTGTGCACAAACACAAAAACCTACAACCTATTCAGAAGCTTCATTCACTGCAATTGCACATCTAGTGTTTGATGGAATAAATTATCTAGTATGGGCTGTTAGAATGGAAGCATATCTTGATGATAATGATCTATGGGAAGCTGTTGAACAAGTATATGAAGTTCCATCCTTGCCAGACAATCCATCCATTGCACAAATCAAAAATCAAAAGGAGAAGAAGCAAAGAAAATCAAAAGCAAGAGCAACCTTTTTTGCACCAGTCTCATCCACCATTTTCACCAGAATAATGACACTGAAAACGGGCAAGGAAATTTGGGATTTTTTTGAAGCAAGAATATGGAGGAAATGAAAGGGTCAAATGAATGCAAGTGCTGAATTTGATCCGAGAATTCGAGATGCAAAATATAAAAGAATTAGAGGCAGTCAAGGAATATTCTGACAGACTTCTTGGCATTGTCAACAAAGTAAGACTCTTTCGTACTGAGTTTTCTGATTCTAGAATAATTCAAAAGATCCTAGTCACAATTCCTGAAAAGTTTGAGGCCACAATTTCATCTTTGGAAAACTCAAAAGATCTGTCAAGCATCACCTTAGCAGAATTGTTGAACGCTTAGTAGACACGGGAACAAAGGAGGCATATGAGACAAAAAGGATTTGTGGAGGGCTTTTTTCAAGATAAATCAAAGAACATTGCTAGCAAAAACAAGAGAAATAAGTAGAACATCAACAAGCAACCTAAAAGTTCTAGAAATAACAAAAATAACCGAAGTAACAATACTCATGTCTTTCCACCTTGCCCTTATTGCAAAAAAAACCAATCATCCACAGAAAAAGTGATGGTGGAGGCCAGATACAAGATGTCACAAATGTGGTCAGATAGGGCACATGGAAAGGATATGCAAGACTTAAGTGCAACAAGAGGAAGTCAAGGCTGGTGAGGATCTACCTCAAGAGATCATGCTTTGCCACCAACAGCTCCACAGAAAGCTAACTTATAGATAATGGTTGTACAAACCACATGACTTATGATCGAGAGCTCTTCAAAGAGCTTGATAAATTTCTAAAGTCAAAATTGGAAATGGAGCATATATTGCAGTAAAAGGCAAAGGAACAGTGGCAATTGAAGGCCACACAAGTTTGAAATTAATTTTCGATGTTTTATATGTTCCTAAAATTAATCAAAACCTTTTGAGTGTTACTCAATTGTTGGAAAAAGGCTATAAGGTGCTATTTGAAGATAAAAGCTGCGTGATTAAAGATACAAAAGGCACAGAGGTGTTCAAATTTCAAATGAAAGACAAAAGCTTTACCTTGGATTTGATGAAATAAGAGGATGTTGGAGTACACAAAGAAGATAGCAATACAATGCTTTGACACAAGAGATTGAGGCATTTCCATGATGTTGCTCTACTATTCATGAAGAAAAACAATCTAGTGAAAGGCCTGCCTTTATTAGAGAAAGAGCTTCATACATGTGTTGCCTGTCACTATGGGAAACAGATAAGACTTCTTTTTCAACAAAACAAAGCTTAGAGAGCTACACAGAAGCTGCAATTAACTCACACAGATGTAGGAGGGCCTATAAAAACACCATCACTAAATGGCAGTAAGTATTATATTGCTTTCATTGATGATCACACAAGAATGTGTTGGATTTATTTTATGAAGCTTAAATATGAGGTTGCTGGCATCTTCGGGAAGTTTAAAGCTTGGGTTGAAACTCAAAGTGGGTGTAAAATGCAGGTGATCAGGTATGATAATGGAATTGAATATACTTCTGAAAAATTTAACAAGTTTTGTGAAGATGCAGGCATTGAACACCGATTGACTGTACCTTACACTCCCCAACATAATGGCATTGTTGAGAGAAAAAATAGGACAATTATGGAGATGGGTAGGTTCTTTCTTCATGACAAAGGGCTGCCAAAGAAATTTTGGGCTGAGACTGCAAACACGACAGTTTTTTTGTTAAATAGATTGCCAACAAAAGCTTTGCAGAAAATGACTCCGTTTGAAGCATGGTATGGCTACAAACCGAAATCTCTTAATATAAAGACATTTGGTTGCATGTGTTTCTCTTATATTCCTCAGGTTAAGAGAGATAAATTGGACAAGAAAGTAGAATCCAGGATTTTTGTGGGCTATAGCTTAGTTTCAAAGGCCAACATGATTTACTTACCATAAAACAACAAAGTAATTATCAGCAGGGATGTCCAATTCATTGAGTTGGATAGCTGGAGTTGGGAGAATGACAAGAAGCTTGAGTTTCAGAGGAAGAATGACGATGTCGATGAAGAACCTGTAAGAGAAACCAGATCACTCTCTGACATTTATCAGAGGTGTAACGTTGTTGTAATGGAGCCTGCAGGATATGAAGAAGCTGTAACTAATCAGAAATGAGTAGATGCAATGGAGGAGGAGCTCAAGATGATTGAAAAGAACCAAACATGGGAGTTGGTGGACAAACATAAACATAAAAAAGCTGTAGGATTTAGGTGGGTTTACAGAACCAAGCTCAACACTGATGGTTCTGTAAACAAGTACAAGACAAGACTTGTTGTTAATGGATGTGCACAAATGTTTGGGGTGGATTTCTCTGAAATATTTGCCCTAGTGGCTAGGTTGGATACCATAAGTATGTTGTTGGCTCTTACTGCACAAAAAGGCTGGGTTATACACCAAATGGATGTCAAATCAACATTTTTAAATGGATACTTGGAGGAAGAAATTTTCGTGGAGGAACCTAAAGGATTTTTTGTTCAAGGACAAAAGAAGAAGGTATATCGACTGAAAAATGCCCTTTATGGTTTAAAACAAGCACCAAGATCCTGGTACAGAGGAATTGATGCACACTTGATGAAATTGGGCTTTGAAAAGAGTCTAAGTGAATTTACTTTATATATCATGATGGTTGATGATGAAATACTTGTGGTGTCCTTATATGTTGATGATCTACTTGTCACATGAAGCAATGAGGAGCTCATTAACACGTTTAAAGAAGGAATGAAAGAAGCTTTTAAAATGACTGATCTTGGAAGAATGACATTCTTCCTTGGTATGCTGGTGTAGCATAATCATTGTGAAATCTTTGTAAATCAGAAAAAATATGCAAAGGAAATTCTCAGAAAATTCAAAATGGAGGAATGCAAGTCAACAACAACTCCAATGAATCAAAAAGAGAAGTTTTGAAAAGAAGATGGAGCCGAAAGAGTTGATGAAGGGCTATACACAAGCTTAATAGGCTGCTTATTGTACTTAACTGTCACTAGGCTGGACATTATGCATGTAGTAAGTCTACTATCAAGATACATGCATTGTACAAGTGAAATTCACTTTCGGGCAGCAAAAAGAATCCTCAGATATGTGAAGGGCACAGTTGATTATGGAATAAGATTCCAACAAGTTAAAATTTCCGTCTTCATGGCTTTTCTGACAATGATTGGGTCGGATGTGCTGATGATATGAAAAGCACTTCAGGTTATTGTTTTAGCTTTGGTTCTGGAATTTTTTTCATGGTGTTCAAAGAAACAAGAAGTCATAGCACAATCTACAGCAGAAGCAAAATATATAGCAGCTGCATCAATTGTGAATCAGGCTCTTTAGATCAGAAAACTCATGACTAATTTACATATGGAGCGAAAGGAGTGTACACAATTTTTTGTAGATAATCAAGCTGCAATTTCAATTGCTAACAATCCTGTGTTTCATGGCAAAAAAAAAAAACACTTCAAGATAAAGTTTTATTTTCTAAGGGAAGTACAAAACCAAGGAGAAATGCGGCTAATTCATTGCAAGACAGAGAATGAAAATGCTGATGTTCTAACAAAAGCACTTCCTAAAGCAAGATTTGAATTTCTCAGACAAAGACTTGGTGTATGCAGCTTCGGAGTCAAGGAGGAGTGTTGATTGGATAACTCTTGAAGCTGCTAACAAAAAACAGAAAAAAAAAACAGTTTATTTGTTGCTATTCTTTAGGCAATAAAGAAGTCAATGACGGTTAGGATTATAATCGTTTTATCATGCTATTTTGATATGCTCAATCTGTAGCAGATTTTTCTGCATTTCACTTTTCATTATGTTGTATAAATAGATGTCTTCTTGATGATAAAAATATAGTTTTCTACAGTCTCATAATATCTGAGATCTTGTTATCTTTGCACCTCTTTTTAACAACCAACAATTTTTCAATAGAAAATTGTTTAATCATATTTGTATCGTCAACAGGATACATGCGAGTGCGATGAAATGATGAGCAATTTAACTTGACACTATCAAGAAATATTTGACCAAAATTTCAGAATCTTTTGCTGGTCCTTGCGGTGAGAAAGAAAATGGCTGATGCGTTGATCTCTGTATATGTACAGAATAAATGGGCGATTTTTTTACGAGAATTTCAAACAAATTTATTTCCTAATATAAAGAAAAGAATTCAGGATGTACAAGAGAAGCTAAATCTGTGGCTTCCTATATTAAAAGAACTAGATGCGAGAAAAAGTGAGGAGTCTTACTCGAGGATATACGTGTGAATGGCCGTTGAAAATGCCAAAATTCCATTTTGGCCTTTGACCAATAAATAACATAAAAAAAAAAACCCCCAAAATTAACAAGTTATAAGGTAAAAAGCAAAAATACCCTCATTGGAAGGAGAAGAAAAAGTCTAACCACGTGAAAAATGTCCAAATATTTCCCAAAACCGACCACTTACAAAGAAGGATCCGGCCACCCACCGACAAAGATGACCCACACAGAACAAATGTTTGTTTTTTTTTTTTTATTTCACAACGTATATCCTCGTATATATACACATAAAGTTTGAATGTTTTTGTGTGATTATGGAATGTATGCGTAGATCTAGGTTTATGTAGTGATAGGGAAATTTTTTTGAGTGTTTATGGTATTTTTTGAGCTTGAAATCGCCGGAAATGGCGATTTTTAGCCATTTTCGGCGAAGAAGCACGTCCCTGTCGCTTTTTGTTGACCGTCGGTCCAAAACTGAACCGGCGGTTAACCGCCGGTTCATAAGTAGACCGACGGTTAACTAACCGCCGGTTTCAATAGAGGCCAATTGGGCCAGCCCCAACGAAGTGGGTCGGCTGTTAAAGTCGGCCCGCTTAATTTTTTTATATATATAATTTAATAAATGTATATTATAATAGATTTTGTATAATTAAAAATATTTATATAGTTAAACAATTAATTTTAATTTTAATTTGATAATATAATAAAATTTATATTATTAATGTTAATTTTAATATGATAATTAATAATATAATGAAATTAATAATTGTAATTGTTAATAAATAATTTTATATTATTTATTAACAATATATATATATATATATAAAGAATTTGAAATTGATAATTACTAAAATAACATATTATTTTTTAACGAATCAGTAAATTCTTTTTTTCCTTTTAATTTTTAAATTGAAGATTCTTTAATTAAATATTCATTGTAAGAAAACTTTAATTTCTTCAAATTTAATTAAATAAAATTTATATTATTTATTTAATTTTAATAATTTGCTTTTGTTTGAATTTTATATATATATATATATATATATATATATATATATATATATATTCTGTAATTAAATATTCATTGTAAAACAAGTCTTGAATTTTTCAAATTTAATTAAATAATATTTATATTCCTTATTTAATTTTAGTAATATCTTTTTGTTCGAATTTTTTTATATATAATTAAATAAATATATTGAAATTGATAATTATTAAATTGAAATATTCTTTTTTATAGATATTTATAGAATTAAATATATTACGAAGCCGATTAAAAATTTTATAATCAATAATATAATTAAATAAATAATTGTAACCGTTGAATATTATTTTTTAACAAATTAGTTACTTCTTATATTTTCCTTTAATTTTTTTTTATAATTTAATAAATCAAATATAAAATAAAAGTTCTATAATTAAATCTTTTACACATTTCATTACGATTTATATATTTAATAAATAATTGAATATTAAATAAAAATTTATATAATTTTATGCTTTACGTAATTTAAGCAATCGAATATCAAATAGATATTTGTAGAATTAAAAAATTTATATGGTTAAATAATTAATTTTAATTTTAATTTGATAATATAATAAAATTTATATTTATAATTTAATTTTAATTTTAATTTTAATATGATAATTAATAGTATAACGAAATAAATAATTGTAATTGTTATATAATATTTTTTTATAAAAAATTAGGAACTTCTTATTTTTTTCGTTTAAATATTTTTCATAAATAAAAAAATAAAATATTAAATAAATATTTTACATAATATAATAAATTGAATATTAAATAAAAATTTATATACTTTTATATTTAACGTAATTTAATAACTCGAATATTAAATAGATATTTATAGAATTAAATATTTTACGAAGCCGATTAAAAATTTTATAATTAAATAAGTAATTTTAATTTGATAATTAATAATATAATTAAATAAATAATTGTAACCGTTAAATATTATATTTTAACAAATTAGTTACTTCCTATTTTTTCCTTTAATTTTTGTTGATAATTTAATAAATTTAAATAAAATTTATATTTATATTTATAATTTTAATTTTAATATGATCATTAATAGTATAACGAAATAAATAATTTTAATTGTTATGCGATTATACTGTATTTCATTATCTTATGTTCGAAGTGCTGATAGTTAATTTTTTTTTTTTAATTTTGCAATATGGAGTATCACTTGGACTTGACGTTGAGACAGATTCCGGGCAAGGCTACCTGGAACGGTAACTTTGGCAGTTACATTGCCTTGTTGGAGCTGCTTGATGAGCATCATGCAGATATGCTTCGACGTTCATTTCTCTGGCCCCTGTACGAGTTGAGAGATGTACAGTTCTCCGGGCAGATCCTCGATGCACTACTGTGTCGGTTGCTTAGTCCAGTCGACGGCGATGCCCTCCACTACGACCTTGGGGGCAAGGTTGCGAGTTTTTCCATGTTTGATTTTGCTCTCATCACAGGACTGGAGATTACGGGTGATGATGCAGCTTGTACTGATACTCAAAGAGGCAGATTGCACAACACTTACTTTTAGGGACATGGGACGGTGCTGGTATCGGCTCTGATGGACGCGATCATGAGGTGTGACGATATGTTGGATAGACTGAAGCTCGGCCTGGTCTACATCCTTGAGAGCATGTTGCGATGTCACCATCGGAGGACTAGGATTGACCTATTCCATCTGCAGATCGTTGACGATCTTGATGTGTTCAACACATATTGTGGGCCCGGAGATGTTTTGAGGACACAGTGCACGTATTCACCAGATCACACTCGAGGCCGAAGGGGACCATGCGTAAATACGATACATACGGATTACCCCTTGCCGTGCAGGTAAATGTTTGACATACTTTATTATAATATTGTTTACAATAAATATGAATATAATAATTGTATGTGTTGCAGATCTGGGCGTACGAGACGGTCCCCCTCCTAGGTACCCAGTTTGCGAAGCGAGGGGAGACACGCTGCCCTCGGATGCATCATTGGCGAGCAGAGGGATGTCCGACTAACAAAAAGCTATCAACTCTCCTCGACGACCCTCATGTTAGATAATACATTTGCAATTTATGTTGTATGTAGCTCCAAAATATGATAATGTGATCATTAACAAATGTTGTTATGCCAGATTCGAGTCATAATGCAGTTGATGCCGTCGATGGAGGAGGAGGGTCGTGGATATGTGCGTGAATTGGCCGCTAAGCATGATGAAGCCGCTCGAGATGAGGTACGTGAATTGAATATAATCGATTTGCATGTGTTAATCGAATTTTCATTAAATACAATAATTTTTTATGTTCCAATCCGTGTAGGAGGGCGGTCCAACTGCTTCACCGTCGCCGGTGCCGAGGGCTTCACCGTCGCCGCCACCGCATAGGGCATCACCGCCCCCGGTGCCGAGGACTTCACCGCCGCCGCCGCCGCAGAGGGCTTCACCTCCGAGGGTTTCACCGCTCCCACCGCAAGGGGCCTCATCGTCCTCATGGGCATCACCGCTGCCGTGGTCATCACCGCCATCGAGGGCATCACCGCCGCCGTGGGCATCATCGCCAATCAGATCACCTTCTCCACCGTCCACTGATCTGTATGATCGCCTGACAGTATTTATAGTGGGTCAGATGGACGAGATGCGCCGAGAGTTTAGGGGTCAAGTGGACGAGATGCGCCGAGAGCTTCAGGATGATATTGCAGCCCTCCGAGGCGATATAAGAGGCATGAGACGGGGTGATGGAGGGGGTCATTTCTGGGCGGATGATGCCACGTTAGCTTCGTTTTTTATGTCCCCAGAGGAGGGTAGGAGAGAGGCAGTTCCCCTAGAGGAGGGTAGGAGAGAGGCAGTTCCTCCGAAGGAGGGTAGGACAGAGGCAGTTGCCCCGGATGAGAGTAGGACATAGGTAGTTGCCCCTGAGGAGGGTAGGACAGAGGCCCCAGATGAGGAGGAGGTTGTGGTGGTGGGGAGGACAGAGGCAGAGGGTAGGACGGAGGAGTTGGTGGTGGTGGGGAGCCGGGAGGATGTTATTCCCGAGGTGGAGGGCGAGCGTACATCTGCTGCACCGACGCGGTCGAGAAAACTCTCCAGTAGATGGTATTCTAGAAGTTCGTGGACGTCCGAGCCACGCGGTTCAGTTACCAGTGGCGACAAACTATTAAGTGGGAAAATATGGTCAGGAACTTCCCAATCAGATTCGTTCGGTAAGGGAAATATAGTCTCAGCATATGCAGTTCTCCAATACTCACCCGTGTAATACTGAGAGCATAATGTTCTCGCTGCAAAGCCTCTGTTCATAGATACCGCGACTGCATGCTCACATGGAAAACTCTCCAATTGAAATCAAGCACAAGTGCATGTGTGTTCATTCAGGTCCACAATGTATACCAGCTGACGTGCATCTTGTACAGAGAAACGCGACTCATCCAGTGGTTCCACATTCAACCTCCTCGCAACCTGTGCGGCCTTGAACAATTTTTCCTCTTGAGCCAGAGCTAGCCAAGTCGAGCAATTCTGCGATTCAACACGTCGGTCGTGAAACCACTGCTGCAGTTTCCTACGAATGTTCTCAATCAATGCGAGAATTGGCAACTCTCGATCCTTCTTAAACAGTGAATTCATAGACTCCACGTTATTTGACGTCATCAAGTTGTACCGACGTGTTGGAAAATGTGATCGCACCCAATGTTCTATCCCCATCTTTGTAAGATAATCCCATGCCGATATCGACTTATTTCCTATCTCAACCAACCACTTATTACATTCCTCGACACTGTAAGCTTCGGCCGCCCTCCTGAACAATGAAACGATACCTTGGCCCCGGTATCTAGTCTTCAGATTACCTTGTATATGGTACATGTTGTACCCATGATGTGCCTCGGGGAAGACTTCAGCGATAGCATTTATTAGAGACTGACCCCGATCTATTACGAATGCAAGATGAGGGACTTCCCTGATCACTTCCCTGAGCTTCGTAAAGAACCAACTCATGACTGATCATTCTCGCTGTCGACTACGCCGAATGCAAGTGGGTAAATCTGGATGTTGGGATCTTGACATGTAGCAATAATCAACGTACCCCTGTATTTCGATTTCAGAGTTGTGCCGTCGACTAAAATTACCGGTCGCATCGCATTTGTAAATCCTCTAATGCATTGTCCAAGAGCCATGAATAAATACTTAAAACATTTCTCGCCCTCCGTCTCAATGAAAAAAGTGGAACCGTGATTCGTTGTCCCCAAATTATGACAGTATCTGGCCAATTTAGCATAACTCTCCTCGGCCGAGCCCAATAAATCTTCCAACGCACATTATTTGGCCTTCAAGGCCTTCTGGTAGCTCATGACCACTCCGTACTCTCATCGAACGTCGTTAATGATGTCTGAAGGTCTGTAGATCGTCCGTGGGTTCTGATACTTGTGCATTATCTGTCATCCAATAAACCATGATCGAGCTTGTCTGTGATTGTTTTGACAAATCCCCAATTCACAAGTATGTTCCCGTATATATTTGCGAACTACAAAATTCTCATTCGTATCCATCTTAGTCCCTCGCAACCGCCAACGGCAACTGTCGTCAACGCAAACAAGTGTCAACAATGATTTGTTTGATTTCTTTACCTTGAACTCAAAATTGAATTTCAATGCCAGCAGGTGCACAGCTTCTTGTAAAGCTTTCTTCATTTCAAACAGTTGCTCAACATACAAATCTTCATCATTGGGAACCACACGTGAAGAATTAGATGAAGGTCCGCTCGTTCCGGCCCCTGACCTCCCATCCCGCTCATGTCTCTGACGGGATAAAGCAATTAAATCCTCATTTGTAAATTTATTTACATTCTCGCTGTCATGAACTACCGATTGAATTATGTGCATCTTAGTGATGTCACGATGATGAACAATTATCTCGAAAATATTAGTGTCATCCTCGCGAGTTATCTCCACTGTATCCCAAAAATTATTTGCATTGTCATCAGCTCCATCTGAATGTTCATTTCTACCTTCTAAGTCGTCCTTCATCACTAAAGGCACGCAAATTGGTGTCATTTGCGTTTTGTTCAAATCATACAGATAACTCACGTCAATATCAGATGTAACCTTTGCAGGTGGAATTGAAAATGGCAAATGCTATTGGAATTGATATCTCAGTGCCATATTGTATAGAGATAAATCGACGTTCAGCTTCTTCTGTATATCATGGTACAGTTCGTCGTACGATGTAGTCTCTCTTATATGTGTTGGCATATTACGTTGTCCGTCACTTGTCTATTTCCATGTCCATCGATTATTTTCATCCAACTCAAAATCACCAAAATAACAAACCGGGAGTATAATCCTCATATCTGTGTGGCATGACAAAATCGAATTTGTAAATATTTCAAATAGAAACTTATTAAAAAACAAAACAACACCTAACAGTCTAACATTCCCAATTATTAGCATGTTAATAGTCGATTTTTTAGGTTGTTAACAGCCTAAAATATAACCAATATTTTAGGCTGTTGACGGCCCAAAAAAATGGGCTGTTAACAGCCTAAAAATAGGCTGTTAGGCTGTTAACAGCCGATTATTTGGCTGTTTTGTTAGTCGATTTTTTAGGCTGTTAACAGCCATTTTTTGGATCTTTTCGTTGTTTTTTGTAACAGCCGTTAAGGCAAACCAATCGAAAAGTTATGCAGATGAATTCTTTTCCCATTATGCTTAAAATAAATTATATACATCTGCTAAAAAAATTTATCTGCCAACTCCTACGTCGAATCTTAATTTATCAAGTAAAAAACATGCACATATTTAACGAAAACGAAATTAAACATATGTAAATGTACTTACTGATTTGAAGTAATTGACCGAGAATTTTTTTTCTTCAGCTATGGATATTTTTGAGATTTTCAGAGTGTAGAAGATGAGAGAATTTTTATATGTATTTGAGCTGATTTTGTAATGTTATGTAGGGAGTGTTTGGTTTTTATTTGTTAACTAAAAGGGCAGTGTTGTCTTTTTAACAATATCATATTTTGTAATTATATTATTCACTTAAGGGTAATTTTGTCTTTTAAACACCATTAGGCCATTTTGAAGTTATTCACTTGTGAAAAAGTCAAAAGGGAATTATGGCCTTTTGACTAGGCCAATTTTAAAGTTACCCCGGGAAGAAAAGCCCAAATTACCTTCATTATTTTTTGTTTTTATCATTTGAGTCCTATATAATTAAATTTGAACGTCATTCCCAATGTTTTAAAAAACATTGCGAAAGATGTTGTAGCGAAAGAAGTTTTTCGCAAAGTCCCAAATTATCAAAGACGCTTTTCGCAACATTTTTTAAAAGTTTAAAAAAAATTTGTCTACCGCAACGTTTAAAAAATATTACGAAAAATAAGAAATTTCGCAATACTAAAAAACATTGCAAAAATGCAACATTACCTTAAAAAATGTTGTCAAAACTCAATTTTATTAAGCAATGGCAATATTCACGTATTACAATGTTGCGATAGATCCCTTTAGCAACATTTAACCACCGAATGTTGCTTTTTATGTGTTGCAAATGATCATTTTTGGCGTAGTGTTAGTGGTAACACACATCTTCATTACGCATTTGTGGCGTACTGTAGCTACGAAAAGCAGACTTGTTATCGTGCATTACACATTGTAGTTGGTTAGGGACGAGGATCGATGGTTTGTTGACGTGCATTCCAGCACGCCGCTATGTCGATGTCTCTGATGGGGTTGGTAAAAAGGTATTGAAAGAGATAATGAATGGGGAGATATAGAGAGAAAAAGAAGAAAAGAAAGTAATTAGGATTTTGGATGAAAATTCGGTGGGGTGGATGGATGTAAGGTGGGTGTATATATTAATTAAAATTTTATAATATAATTATTAATATTGAATTATTATCTGATTTTTATATAAACAAACTCTGAATTTGACTTTTGAAATGTTAATTTAAAAAAACTGGTTCTATTTAATTTCCACTATAATTAGTGTATTCAATCTTTGGCTTCTAACGAAGCATATGAATAAAAGTCGACCCGTTTAATAATCATTGACCCGAATTTGCATTTGCTAACAAAATACCCAACAATTAGAAGATCAATAGTGATGCTGTCTGAATCTATTGCGAGCTAGAAAGGTAATATCTAATTTAATATTTGGCATAAAATCAAGGGTCATGCAGTACTTGTTCCTCCACACACACACACACAAGGGGAAAAAAAAAAAAATTAGTGATCTAATGTGGAATAATAAAATTCATTTGATCTTAAACTTGTTTTCGTTCACACAAAATTTGAGTTACACATTTCATCAGTTTTTATCAAAATCTATTAAAAATTATAATTTTAGTTAAATAAAACATGGGCTAAATAAAATAGATGAAGGGACTCCTCAATTTCGAGCCGCCAATTCCATGAGGTCCAAATCTTACCAAAATAGAATACCCTCAATTTCCCTATTTGATTGAAGGTAGAATATATTTTTTTCTTTTTAATTTTTAACTAAGCACTTATTTAATAAAATAATATTCAAAATAAATTCAAAATTTTTTATTATTTTTAACCACATATTATCCATTAAAATGTTATTTCAAAATGCAATTTGTCCAGAAAATAGGACTCTAACTCGCTCTTATAGTTGATGCCACGTGTATGATCTATTGCGTACACTATGGCAGACAGAATGGAAGTAGATTTACAATTTCCTATTCTAATAGCCACAGAACAAAAACTTTGACTGGCAAAAGTAATCCAATATTCGACTTTGCAGTATAAATTAGTGTTCATGCCTTGCTTGAAATTGCATAATACTGTTTCCAATGGCTTCTTCTATCCATAGCCTCTATTTCTTTCTTGCCATTTTTATTTGCAGTTCTGTACATGCTGCAAATGTGCCGCTATCTAACGGGCTTGTCCTTCCCGTTAAGAAGGACGCAAAAACTTCACAATACTACTCGACACTTGAAATGGGCAGCAACCGTGTCACGATTAATGCTGTCATTGATCTTGGCTCCCAGTTCTTGTGGTTTTCCTGTGATTGCTACACTTCATCAACCTATAATCCAATTCCCCGTGGATCCCAGAAATGTGAAAAGGCGAAGGGGTTAGGATGCGTAGGTTGCAGTCTGGCTCCTCGTCCGGGGTGCACCAATGACACTTGTGGTTCCTCCCCATACAGTCCCTTTAAAAATTTGCTTTATTCTGAAGGGTTTGCAGAGGATACATTATACTCGAAAAATAATATGAAAGTTTTCGAGCTTCCTTTTTCTTGTTTCCATTCAGAGGACCTGACTGGTTTCGCCGGTATAGCTACTGGAATGTTAGGCCTTGCAAGGACTGAGATTTCCTTGCATAAACATGTTGCAGATAAATTCAAGTTACCTGACAAATTTGCATTGTGTATTCCATCTGATAAAAGGAGTGGGGAAAATATTCATTGGTGGGGGAAAATACACTACTACTAAATCACCTGTGTCTACACCTCTTATTATAAATCCAGTTAGCACTTACCCAATTTACACTGAAGGCGATCCATCTGATGAGTATTTCATCGATGTACAATCCATCAAAGTCGAGGGGAGGCCTCTGGCTATCAAAACATCGTACTTAACGATTGACAAAGAAGGAGTTGGAGGGACAAAAATCAGTACCATAAACAATTTCTCCGTTTTGCATAGTTTAATTTACAAGCCTTTCACCAGGGCATTTGTCAAGGTCGCGTCCGACATGAAGATCAAAAGTGTAGCAGCAGTGGCACCATTTAGAGAATGTTTCTGTTACAACCCAATTTTAATTAGTCAAAGTCAAAGGTGGAATTGTCAAAGTCAATATCAGTAAGGATTTAATTGGACTAAAATATTTTTTTGGGGTTAATTTTATTATTGGATATATGTGAGGGATTTAAATAGATTAGATTGGAAGTTGATGACTTACTTATTCACTATGGGAAGTATAAGGACTCCATGTGCAAATCTCCACAATCTTTGACATTTCAACCCAATTATCTCATTTCTCTCACTCACTCCCTCACGCACAGACACAACATATGGGCATAAGAGAAGAAAGGAGAAAAAAATGGGAAGAAAAAGGAAGAAAAGAAAGGAAAAAAAGGAAAGAAAGGAAAGGAAAAAGGGGAAAAGAAAAGGTAAGAATTGATTTCTTCAAATTTCATGAGGCCGAAATTAATTATGTTGATTTCTAGGGTTTATATGGTCCGAAAATTTCTTATGGGGGGGAGAAGAGTTTGATCTCTAGCTCAAGTTTCGTGTTTGATTAGCTTCCCTTTTGATTCAAGGTAAGTTATATCAATTTTGGCAAACCCCAGAAATTCTAAATTGGGTATTTTGGTATAAATTGTTGGAGAAATGATTATGTTGGTATAATGCTCACTTGGAGGAATGTATTAATGGAATAAGGTGTCAAAGTTATGATGGAACTATGATTTCAAGATTTCACTAAAGGGAAGATGAATGTTTATTTTTATGGTTGTGATGGAAGTAATTTGATATATGGCAAGCTAGTGATGGAACTAGAAAGTGTAATTAGTTTCATTGGATTAAATGATTTATGTTGGAGATTTAGTCATGTATTGAGGAAGTTTAGTTTAATCATTATTGCATTCGATATTAAAGGTCTTGGTTCGTCGTGGCTAAATTGGCTATTCATATCATATTTTAGGTGGTGACGAACAAATTGGAAACGTCTATCAGCCAATCTAACTTGTAGCTCGTACTCTGTGAGTGAAAAAATTTACTTTTCAGAAATGAATAATTATTGAATTTATATCATATTAGGAACTTAATTATTTCCTATATTCTATTTGACAGCATGATTTCGAGAATTTAATGGATTTTAAAGTTAATTCTTTTAAAGTTAAATCCAATTCATTTAAATTATTCATCTAGCATTTTATATTCATATTACGTGTTTCAACATATTAAAAGTTATTTTAAAACCACCAGAAAGTACCCATGTGATTTTACCCAGTCTGCACTGATGTGAATGTGTTTCCACAGTGTATGACCAGATTCAGTTATTTTACCCGTTCTGCACTGATGTGAATATGTTTCCACAGTGTATGACCAGATTATCAGAGGTCTTTGGGACCCACTCTCGTACACATATAGGCTTTGGGCCGTGTACTAGGGTGTTTAGCCTTTGGGGCAGCTCTGCGTACGTATGACCAGATGATCAGTTTATCAGATTATCATATTCGAATGGCTTTGCCTTGTACATCGAGATTACTTTGTACATGTGCAACGCTATTCATTGGGTACTTATTTGTGTGACTATTAAGTATATCATAGTATGTTTATTCATTTGTAGATTCACATATTTTTGAATATCAGATGATAGTTCCTTCAAATTATAGAATTTAGCTTATTCAGATACAGAATTACTATTTTAACTTATAGAAATGACGGCTTTATACAGATTTTTGTTGACACCAGATTAGCTATACTTGACATATTTTTCAGTTGGTTATTCTGCACAAAGAGTAAGAATTTGTGATTTTAGCATGTTCCAGTTCTAAACAGATGATCAGAATTTAGTACATTTTAAAGCTGTAAGAAATTAAATTAGATTTTTCAGTAAATATGTATTAATGGAATAGTGCATATAAATGCAATTTAGCCACTCACTGAGTTACAAGCTCACATCTTTTGTCATGTTTTCCTTATCAGGATGCCGCTGAATTTGAGATACTTGGAAAGCCTGATGCAGTCAGAGCCTGATTAACCACCATCTAGTTGCACGATCTTAATTATTTCATAGTATGTATTATATTTTGGGGACTCATGTTATAAAACTTTTGGTCTAATATTTTGTTGAGGCGCATTTAGTCGAAAGGTTGTAAAACTTGATGTAATGCATGCTTGTGGATACGATGTTTGGTAGTAGAAGTACTCAGTCTAGTTTAGTCTCATGTGGTTGCGTTGTGGTGGCATTGGTGGTTTCCACAATATTTGGTGTATGTGTTTTTATGAATATTTGTTGATTTTCATGTTGGTTTTGTCAATATTTTAGGGGAAACCCTGTCAAAAGTTCTATAAAAATATTATAGTCCTTGATTAGTCAATTAGTCATAGAACAGTCTATGTAGCCTTGGTGGTGGGTCCAGCATCTAGCTGGAATTCATCATCGGCGCACGCCACGTCTAGGTCTACTAGGGTGACTCATGCGTGGTGGTGGCAGAACTCGCAGGCAGCGAAATCCAGTATCTCAAGCTTGTGATGCTCATGAGGAAGGACATGTTGGAGGGGCCAGTGGGGCCGCAGAATTTGTTCACCAGTCACAGGTGCAACCTGACCCCATTGCTGACAGAGTAGTTGCAGCTATCGCTTCCCTTCTACCGAATACTGACAGGGATAACTCTATTGAGAGGGCTATGAAGCTTGGGGCGAAATTTTTCATGGGTACATCAAATCCCGTTGATGCTGAACTCTAGATGAAAACCTTGGAGAGTATTTTTGATGTAATGGAATGTTCTGAGGAGAAGAAATTACGTCTTGCCGTATTTCTACTGAAGGGAGGAGCTAGTGATTGGTAGGCTTCGTTTCGAGGTCGATATCTGGATCCTAGTGTTATCACTTGGACGATTTTTAGGGAAGCTTTCTTTGAAACCTATTATCCTCCATTTTATCGTGATGCGAGACAAAATGAGTTTTTAAGACTAGTACAGGGGTCTATGTTAGTTGCTGAGTATCATGTGAAGTTTGTAGAACTGTCTAAGTATGCCAGTGCATTGATCGCTGAAGAGAGGGATAGGTGTAGACGGTTTGAGTAAGGATTGAGAGCGGATATCCGGCCTATGGTTACTGCTCATGGGCATCATAATTTTGGTCTGTTGGTAGAGGCAGCGTTGAGGGTTGAGGCCGCCATTCGAGAGGGAGGTAATCAGGGAGCACATATGACCTTTCGAGGTGGTAACAGTCAGACGGGACCTTCAGGAGAAAGGTCTAAGAAGAATAGAAGGGGATTTTGGCCGGGTGTCACTCATTCAGGCGGCTTTAAATCTAAGTCTTGGAGTTCTGGGTCTAGTCAGGGATCAGGCCATAGTCAGAGTTTTGTACAGCAGTCGGTGGGGAGTCATTCTCATGTTCAGGGTTCTGTACAGAGACTTCAGAGAGCTAGACAGAATGAGGGTTCCGATCATCGTCGTTTCCACAGTGCCAGTCTTGTGGGAGGTTTCATCCAGGCGAGTGCCTCAGAGGAGCTGAAGTTTGTTACCAGTGTGGTCAGATGGGACACATGAGGAAAGATTGTCCAGCCCGATCTCAGCCTATTGGAGCATCTCAGGTACTATTGTCTCGGCCAGGGATCAGTATGGGCAGACGAGCCGGGATCAAAGAGCTACGACAGCAGGGTCGACAAGGGGTGCACAACCTAGTGTGGCTGAGAGCAGTGCTTCTAGACAGGGAGCCCAGGCAGGTCGATCCAGGACTCAGGGCAAAGTGTTTGCTATGACCCAACAGGAGGCAGATTACCAGATGTGGTAGTGGGTATGTTATCTATTTTTAGTAGAAATGCTCGCTGTTTGATTGATTCGGGTGCTACCCATTCCTTTATTTCTCATGCACTTGCTAGCTTTCCTGATAAGATGTCAGAGCCTTTAGATAGTGAATTGGTAATAGCGACTCCCGTTGGGGATTCACTTTTAGCTAATCGGGTATACAGAGACTGTGGGATTAGAGTGAACGACCATGAGTTGAAAGCGGATCTAATTCCACTTGATATTCATGATTTTGATGTTATTTTGGGGATGGACTTTCTGTCTAGGCATCGTGCTACAATTGATTGTTTTCGTAAGGAAGTGATATTTAGAGGTCCATGAGAGTTTGAAATTGTTCTTACTGGAGAGCGCAGAATTTTGCCATCTTGTGTAATATCTGCCCTAGATGCTCGGAGAATGCTCAAAAAGGGTTGTCATGCATATTTAGCTCATGTGATTGATACTCGGATCACTAAGTTGGAAATTGGTGATATACCCGTTGTGCGAGATTTTCTTGATGTCTTTCCAGAAGACCTTCCGGGATTACCCCCAGACAGGGAGATTGAGTTCTCTATTGATTTGATCCCCGGGACAGCACCTATTTCACAATCACCTTATCGAATGGCTCCGAAAGAGTTGAAGGAATTAAATGTGGAATTACAAGATTTGGTTGATAAGGGTTTCATTAGACCCAGTGTATCCCCATGGGGAGCGCCAGTTTTATTTGTGAAGAAGAAAGACGGCACTATGAGACTATGTATTGACTACCGGTAGTTAAATAAGGTGATTATTCGCAATAAGTACCCTTTACCCCGCATTGACGATTTATTTGATCAACTTCGAGGTGCCTCGGTATTTTCAAAGATTGATTTGCGTTCAGGGTATCATCAGCTTAGAATTAGAGACGTTGATGTCCAAAGACTGCTTTCAGGTCTCGATATGGCCATTATGAATTCTTGGTGATACCGTTTGGATTAACTAATGCCCCGGCTACATTTATGGACTTGATGAATAGGGTGCTTCACCCATATCTTGATAAGTTTGTGATTGTTTTTATTGATGATATATTGGTATATTCTCGCAGTCGTGATGAGCATGCGGAGCACTTGAAAGTTATTTTGCAGACTTTGCGAGATAAGCAGTTGTATGCTAAGTTCAGCAAATGTGAATTTTGGTTGGATAAAGTGGTGTTTCTAGGCCATGTTATCTCTGCAGAAGGTATATATGTAGATCCGGTGAAAACAGAGGCTGTGAGGAGATGGGAACGCCCTACAGGAGTGACAGAGGTGCAGAGTTTCCTTGGTCTAGCAGGTTATTATCGTCGATTTATAGAGGGATTCTCCAAGATTGCCCTTCCCTCGACCAGTTTGACTCGGAAGGACTCCAAATTCGTGTGGACTGAGCATTGCGAGAAGAGTTTCTAGGAATTGAAGAATAAATTGGTTTCTGCTCCTGTACTTACTATTCCTTCACCAGGTGAAGAGTTTACAGTGTATAGTGATGCTTTACACCAAGGATTGGGTTGTGTGTTGATGCAAAATGGAAAGGTTATAGCTTACGCTTCAAGACAATTGAAGAAGCATGAGTTAAACTACCCAACACATGATTTGGAGTTAGTTGCAGTGGTGTTGGCATTGAAGGTTTGGAGACATTATCTTTATGGTGAGAAATGTCTAATATTTACCGATCATAAGAGTTTGAAGTATATCTTTGATCAGAAAGAACTGAACTTGAGACAAAGAAGATGGTTAGAGTTGATAAAGGATTATGATTGTAAGATTGACTACCATCCGGGGAAAGCAATGTGGTTGCAGATGCTCTTAGTAGAAAGACTAGTTCTTCCTCTCAATCCAATGCAGTATATGCTGCTTTGTTGTGTGAGTTCAGGAAGTTACATACTCAGTTGTCAGCTACTACTTCGGGGGCGGTATTAGCTCATTTTCAGGTAAGACCTACTTTGATTGATAAGGTTATAAAAGCTCAATCTCAAGACTTGACATTAAGAATATTGAAGGCAGAAGTGAGTACTGGGTTAAGAACAGATTATGTGATAAGAGATTATGGTGCATTGGCTATGGGTAATAGATTATGCGTTCCAGATATTCCAGAATTGAAGAAGGAGATCTTAGAATAGGCACATAGTTCTGCTTATGCTATGCATCCAGGTAGTATTAAAATGTACCATACATTGAGAGATCATTATTTGTGGCTGGGTATGAAGAGAGAGATAGCCGATTTTGTATCCAAGTGTCTGGTCTGTCAGCAAGTGAAGCCAGATCGTCAGAAAATAGCAGGACTTTTACAGCCATTGCCTATTCCAGAATGGAAGTGGGAGCACATTACTATGGACTTTTTATTTGGTCTTCCTCGCACTCAGAATG
Source organism: Fraxinus excelsior (assembly GCA_019097785.1). Classification (NCBI taxonomy): domain Eukaryota; kingdom Viridiplantae; phylum Streptophyta; class Magnoliopsida; order Lamiales; family Oleaceae; genus Fraxinus; species Fraxinus excelsior. Next base: position 20,025,022 of record CM032644.1, read on the forward strand.
GTCATGATGGTGTTTGGGTTATTGTTGATCGTTTGACTAAGACTGCCAGGTTTCTCCCGATCAAAGCTACTTATTCTTTAAATAAGTTAGCAAAGTTGTATGTGGATGAGATAGTTAGCTTATATGGTGCTCCAGTGTCTATTGTTTCTGATAGAGATCCTCGTTTTACATCCAAATTCTGGCCTAGTTTGCAAGAAGCCATGGGTACTAAGCTACATTTCAGTACACCTTTTCATCCTCAGACTGATGGCCAGTCAGAGAGGACTATTCAGACTCTTGAGGATATGTTGAGGG
>CM032644.1:20025325-20048964 GCA_019097785.1 Fraxinus excelsior
TTCCTCCTCAAACTTGTTTTCTGAAATCAACAACTCAAATACTAAGCGTAAAAGCATGTGAAACGGCTAAGGAAATGTAGCAATTGAAACATAATTTAATAATTATGCTAGCTAAATTGAGATGCAATATTATTGTTAATCAAAACACCAACAATAACATTAATATCACAAAATATCAAAACTCAAAATAGCTAAACATCATAAATTACATCCACAAATGGAATGTTGCCAAATGATTTGTAGTATTACAAATACTACTCCCTTTTTGTTACAATTGACAAAGGGGCCTATCACATTATCTGACTCCTCATTAGACTCATCGCTATCATCCCAATGTGAACAATAAGGATTGGATACCTAAATGAAAAACTAACTAAAGAATGAATGTAATGTATGATATGCACGCAAATGAAGACAAATGAGCTAAGAGCGTGTAAAAACGATGCAAAACATAGAAAAATGCAATCTAATGATATGAAAGTGTTAATGAGAGTAAAGCCAACATGTTTGACCAAAAACTTGTGGAAATAGCATCATTTTTTGAATTTTTCTAATTCTAGCCCTTTTTCATGATTTTTTTTTTTTTTAAAGTAACACCAAGTGTCAAAGACCGCAGCTTTACTTAGCCCCTTGACCCAATTGCAACCATAGTTTGCCCAACTTCAACCACACATTGTAAATGTTAGTTAAGTTTGAGTTGAAATTTCTTTTCTAAAGCAATAGTTTATTTCAATTGTAAAATATCTCTGATATTGGTAAACATTTAGTATGATTTATCGTCATTTAAACGTCTACTTCTAGATTTTTGTTCCGTAAGCTATTATAGGGATATTAGTCATTCAAAAATCTTTCAAGCTTATCGGTGTTCACCCCCTGTGCCAGCCATTGTAAGTTTCTACTTTCATCAATTGTAATTTTTGATTTCATCAATCAATGATGATCTATTTACTTTCAATGCAAGCTTTCTACAAATTGTAATCAAATCTTTTTCATCTTGAAACGACCGAGAAAATGTAGAAGTTAGTCTAACGGAGTAGACTACTGCCGCACAATGTCCCTTTCTGTGCCAACAAGAAAGGCATCCACGTGAAAGTTGGTATCAGAGTTGCGGTTCACGACCCTCGATTAGAAAGTCATGGATCCAATTATATCAAACATCACAGAAGTCGTAGATCCTCAAAAAAGGAATACAAAATAGCACGTGGATGCGTTTGATCATACAGCTACTAGGTTGTGCTATGCCGTTGAGGGCCTCGACGTGGTAAAGATGGAAATTTGTGAGTTACACATCCAATAGGATGAAAGATGAAGGGCTTGCATAGTAATGACTAAAGTTGTTGCTATCATACCTCATCTGCAGAATGAAATAGAAGCATTGAGAGCTCAATTACTAGTACTTGAACATACAATTGACAATGGGCAAGCCCCAATACAAGAGTATGTTCCCAAACTCAGAGTTCTGGAATCATATACCTACAGGAGAGCACACAAAGCAAAAGAATTCGAGAACTTCTTGTTTGATATGAAACAATACTTTCTCGCGATTTCGATCGAAATCTAAGTCGGAAGAAAGGTTACAATTGAAAGTCCAAGATTGGCTAACCAAGAGGGGGGTGAATTGATTTTTAAAACCTTTTTGAATAATTAAACAAAATCACGGAAGTTAAAAACACGTTGATAAATTAATAATCGTAAGCTAGTTCAAACAAGTAGATCAATCAAATAATAAGTACAAATAAACGAAGACAACTAAACACAAGTAAGTAAATAAGTGAGGCAATGTAATTTGCACAAAGTAAAAGCGTTAAGTAAAAGGGATAGAGAGTACAAACGATATAGTTATGGAGGTTCGATCCAATGCAATGATCTACGTCTCCCATTACCAAGCTCTCCAGCAAGTAAGACCTTTTTTACTATGTTGATTGACTTATGGTGCAATCCAACCATTTACAATGCTTTCGGTGACTTACAATCAAGGAGCACCGATCCTTTTACGATGTGGAGCTTTACGAAACCTCAATACGACCCAAACTATTGAGCTTTATGGGACCTCAACACGACCTAAACTATTGAGCTTTACGGGACCTCAATATGATCAACACGGTGACTTACAACAAGAAGCACCAATCCTTATACAATTTTGATTTTTAAGGGACTTCAACATGACCCACAATTCAAATAAATTTTACAAATGAAATCTTATCTTCTTAATGAATGATAAATTCAAAGATGATTACAAGAAGAGAAGTATGCTAACACTTTAATAGATAACAATGAATGATAGCTCAGGTGTTAGATGAAAACTTTGATGAATATGATGATTTTATAAGTTTTAATTCAATCAATCAAAGTTTTGATATGAAGAAGAAGAAGAAGAAGGATTTATGCAATGTAAGTGCAAAAATATTCTTCAAAAGTGTATCTCTCTTTCAATGAATAATTTGTGATAAATTAAGTACCAAGAGATAAATTAGAAACTTTGATGAATATGATGTTTACAAGTTTGATTTAAACAAAGTTTCAATATGAAGAAGTAGAATAAGTTTATGTAAAATAAGTGCCAAGAACTTTCTTCAAAAATATATTTCTCTTTTAAGAAAGATATAAATAAGTTAAGCACAAAGAGAAATACATTCTGTACTTATCACGAAACCCTAACTGCTGAAAATTCCTCATCTCCTCGACCTCAACCTATCCCGGAGGTGAAGATTGATATGAGATAACCAAAGGAAAATGATGGAACCATATGGTTTCATTTCTCAAAAACTGAACTGGAGCAGGCAGCATCTGCTTTTCGATTTTCTGTCGTTTTAAAATGTATGAAAAGAAGACTCATGTTAGATTAGATCCGGCTATTCATCAAATCTCGATGGGATATTAAGGGTTTCTTTTCCGTTAGCACCATGCAGCGACCACGAAATGTATTCATCCGATTCACGTCAGAAGAGGATTTTGGTATTGCATGTGCAAGGGAATCCACAGATATTGACGGCTCTCCATACAGATTGAGTATTTTGTCTCAAGATTTTGACGAGGACGACCAGGAGTCTCCGCTGGTTTAGGTATGGATTTTCCTCCCAGGTTTACCCCCTTCATTTTTACCACGAATCCATGTTACGCATCACTACCAGTGCATTTGGACGTTTTTTGAAGTGGGATAATTTTACATCATGTGCCTCTCGAACTGATGGAGCCCGGGTATGTGTGGAAATGGACATTTCAAAACCCCTGGTTGAATCCTTTTGGTTGGGCGTTCCATTCCATCCGTCTAGCCGTCATCAACAAGTGATTTATGAAAAAGTGTCTATGTTCTGTTCCAGGTGTAGAGCTTAGGGACATTTGGAAGACACATGTTATAGGAAGAAGGAGTCCGAAGGAATGAATAACACGGAAACCTTGGCAAAACCATCGAGAAAAGTGTGGCGGAGAAAAGAAACTGAACAAGGTTTGACATCAACCATGGGAACCCAGGTGGATAAACGGGTCAATAGATATGAAGAGAAGAAAGAAAGGTTGTTGCAGCGAGAGACTGTGATTCCATTGGACTCAACAATGTTTGCAGGTAATGATGGATTTATTGCCTTAAACGAAATTGGGGATCAAGTTATGAGGGGGATCCCCCAGTTTGCTAGAATATAATCTGCTAGAATTGATGTTATAGAAGAAGCCTTGGATAGAAATAATAGTCCTACGACGGCGACAAACGGTGGTATTTGTGATCCAGAAACTGAAGTTGTTATTGATGTCAATAGGTGCCCAAAGGACGCTGCACTGGAACAAGCTATATTGAGAGGAGACGTTGATTATGTGCAAGAAGTCCTCGTGATGGACGTCGTGGAGAATATAGCAGATTTAATTATCAGAGATCAACCTCTTCCCCTAATTACGCTGAACATGGGAGACTTACAGAATGAGGAGCAGGCGTTGGAGCCTAAAACAAACTCTGAGGATGCGTATGGTAACAAGCTGCCTGAGTTAAATATTCTCAACTATGATATGGATCACATTTTATCAGGCCCAAAGAAGAGAGGGAGGGGAAAAATCGGAAGAAATTAACCTTGGGAATCACCACTAGGTCGAAAAAATCTTATTAATGATGAACATCATTGTATGGAATGTAAGGTGAGTCGTACCTTCAAAGCGCATGTTAACAGAAATTAAAAAACAGTACAATCCTTCTATTTTTGTTCTGATGGAGCCGTTTGTTCCTGACGAAAAAATTGCCACCTGAGCAAAATGCTTGAGATTTCCAAATTATACCTCAAACGTTGGGGAAGGAGGTAAGCTCGGATGTTCTAGATTAAGGAGTTAAATTTTTCGTTGATTAATGTATTGGAGCAAGCTATTTTTGGATAGTTTTCGATGGGCAACAGTCGGGTCCTCACCTTTTTTGTTTATGCTAGCTGTTGTCAAAGGCGTAGAAGGAACTTGTGGGAGTAACTGAAAACATTAGATTGTGGGAATGTGGGTTGGCTGGTAGGAGGAGATTTTAACATCGTTCGATCCATTAAGGAAAAATTGGGAGGTCTGATCCCATCTTCATTGGCTATGAGGGAGTTTAACTCATTCATTCATGAAACCGGCTTGATGGATATCCCCTTTGATGGACCGAAACTATCCAGAAACCGGCTTGATTATGGGAATGCGGACCGAAACTATCCAAAAACCGGCTTGATGGATATCCCCTTCGATAGGTGCAACAACAAATAAGTTTCTTTGAAGACAAGCTGGTCCAGCTGGAAAATTCCTTAATGGAATCTCTCTCTGAGGATACGGAAAAGGATCTCTTAGAATGCCGAAACCAATACGCGAGCTGGCTCGAAAGGGAGGAAATTTTGCGGAGGCAAAAATCACGCATAAAATGGCTTCAAGAGGAGGACAGAAATACTAAGTTCTTCCATGCTTCGGTAAAAAATAAAAAACAGAGCCAACTTATCGACCACATGGTGCTAGAGAATGGGATAGTCTTGCGGTCGGCTGAGGAGGTACACGAGGGTACTGTGGAATTTTTCCAACAAGTACTGACTATGTCACCTATTACTTTGGAAGAACCTGATCTAGATTTATTGACACCGATGATTACAGAGGATGAAAATCAGTCTTTGCGCAACTCGTCAGCCTTAGAAGAGGTGAAAGAGGCCCTTTGGTCCATCCCGATGGATAGTAGCCCGGGTCCAGATGGATTCAGTGCTAGTTTTTTCATCAATGCATGGGATATTATAAAGGGGGATCTCTATGCAGTAGCTAAGGATTTCTTTTAGGGACAACCTCTAACGACGGCCTTAGGCGCAACCAATATTGTGCTCATTCCGAAGGTGGAGTCTCCTAATAGCTTTGCAAATTTCAAGCCTATTAGTTTATGTGCAGTGGTGTACAAGGTTTTAACCAAAATTATGGTGGCCAGAATGGCCCCATTTCTTGACCGGATAATTACCAAATAACAATCGGCGTTTATTCACAGTAGAAGCATCTTTGATAATATATCCATTGCACAGGAACTAGTTTACAAAATCCATCATAAGATGAGGGACGGAAATATGGTAATGAAGATAGATATGGCCAAAGCTTATGACAGGGTAAATTGGCAATTTCTTCTAGCGTGCCTACGAAAACTTGATTTTTCCAACCAATGGAGGAATTTAGTTTTCAACTGCATTTCCTCCCCATGCTATTCGATTTTGCTAAATGGCACTACACGGGGTTTCTTTAAGCCTTCTAGGGGACTTCGCCAAGGAGATCCATTATCCTCGTATTTTTTTATCGTGGCACAAGAACTTCTCTCTAGAATGATCAATCAAGCCTTAGACACAAAACAATTTCAGCCTTTTCACTCCAGCGGTATGGTGGTAAGTCATTTATTCTATGCTGATGATTTGCTTATTTTCTCAAATGGCAGTAAAGAGTCGGCGGGTCATGTGCTTGATGTTATTAAAACTTATGAGCTGAAGTCTGGCCAATTAGTAAATCCCACAAAATCCTTTATATTTTTCTCAAAACACACCTCTGTTGCTTGGAAAAGAAATATCTGGCCTCTTCAGGGTTTAAAGAAGGGACTTGGCCGTGTACATATTTAGGAATACCTCTTTATACTGGGAGATTAACGAAGCACATGTTTGATCCCATGATGGATAAAATTCAAAAGAAATTGGCGGGCTGGAAGGGACACCTTCTATCCTTTGGGGGAAAAATTATTCTGATTAAACATGTCCTGGGTAGTATGCATATCCATATTCTCTCGGTGTTGAACATGCCTAGAGGTATTTGTCATGAACTGAACCGAGTTTTTTCATCTTTTCTCTGGAATGCAAATGATAGCTCTAAGAGAAGGAAGTGGGTTTCTTGGAGGAGAGTCTGTTACCCGGTGGAGGAGAGTGGACTTGGCCTTCGAGATTTCAGTGAAGTGCAACAAGCGTTATTTATGAAGTTTGCTTGGAAATTCATGGTAGGCAACTCCTTTTGGTCTGATTTTTTTCGAGCCAAACATATGAAAAACAATCAGTTGAAAACGGTCCCTACACAATCTTGTTTCTGGAAAGGAGTAGCATCGGCTTTGTTGACTGTGAGACAAAATGCTTTCTGTCAGGTACGTGATGGCTCCTCTAGCTTTTGGTACGATAATTGGCTAGGACCATAATGTTTGGCCGAAACTAGTCTTCAGGTTAAAAAACCACAAATACAAATAAGGGAGCTCCATATAGCTGATAGAGAATGGAATGGCACACGGCTAGGGGAAGTAGTGGAAGAACATCAGGCTATTTCGATTGAAAGCGTGCATATTAAATTAAATGGGGAATGTGACTTTTACATCTAGAAACCAAGCAACGATGGTATATTCTCGACCAAGTCAGCATGGGAATTGATCCGAAAAAGGGGGAGGCCTTGTCCATGGAAGCGGTGGCTGTGGCACAAAGTAGTCCCTAAGCGAATATCCTTCGTATCATGGAGAGCTCAATTGAATTGCTTACCAGTAGATAAGGTGATCCAAACTATTGGGATCCTTTTGGCCTCTAAATGTGAATGTTGCGAGCATCCCTCGGTGGAAACCGTTGATCATGTTCTGTGTAGTGGGGAGGTGGCTACAAAAGTATGGAATTATTTTGCAAACCATTTCAATCTTTCCCTTCCATACACCTCTAACTGGAAAACCAGAATGAATTTATGGTAGACCAAGGCATCTAGTGCATCACTGCTCAGAAATCTTCGGGTCGTTGCTCCTCTTATAATTACATGGGCGCTATGGAAATGCAAATGTGGAGGCCGAATGGAAGGCTACCATATCATGTGGCAGAAAGTTATCTGGACTATCAAGTCTTTGCTATCTCAGCTGGGTAACCAAATTACCAAAATCAAAGAAATATCAGAACATGATATGTACTACCTGCGAGCCTTAAACTACCCGATACATGTCGTCAAACAACCTAAAACTCAAATGATCAGCTGGAAAAGACCTATAAGAAATCAACTCAAACTGAATGTGGACGGTGCCTCCAAAGGCAGTCCCGACGCTGCCGGTGGAAGTGGTTTTCGTGACTCGAAAGGAACGTGCTAGGTCAATTTTTCACACTTCTATGGGTCGTGTACCAACATGCTGTCAGAAGCTCGGGCCCTTCTTAATGGTCTCTGTATGTGTAGGGACCTGGGCTTTGGGAATATCGTAGTTGAAACTGATTCAATGGTACTAGTTGAGTGGGTAAAAAAAAGCACCTGCTCCTTATGGTGGCTGTAGGATTACTGGGAGGAAATCATGGATCTAATTCAGCTACTTCAAGCAAAGGTTATTCATGTGTTTCGAGAGGCTAAGATGGCAGCGAATTTCATGGCTGAAACAGCATATAATGGTGTTTCAACTAGTTTATCTCACGGCGATGAAGTCCCATCTTTACTTCATGGCATCTTATACACGGACCAGTGAGAAATTCCTTACATTAGACGTTGATGTAGTTTATTTATCGAGATAATTATATGTTTTGATTTGTTTAATTTATTAAGTTTTTGTAAGGGAAGTAGTCTTCCTCATTTATGACTTTCTTTTCTCTTTTGTTACCACGGTATTCCTCCGCCATAAGTGAGGGCTTCTAATAAACTCTCGGAGGTTCGCCCTCCTTCATCAAAAAAAAGTTGAAAAACTTTGATGAGAGAAATGATTTTCAAAGATAAGATCAATCAAAAGTTTTTCCAAAGAAAATAAATTGATAAAGATAAATAATGAGTAAAAATCAAATATTTTATCTAAAAAAACCTCTCTATAATGCTCTTAGAAGTGTATCTTTTGAATGCAAGAAGATGTGGCATTTATAGCAATGCAACGGACAAAAATCTGTCCTATTGAACGCATCGTACTGAACGTCCACTACGTACCAGACGATAAAAGACTGACCGTTACTGCCATACCAGATGTCCACCTAGTCAACCGAACCTTCGATTGACCATTGACTATGACCGTTGACTTTTTTTTTTTTTTTTAGGAAATGTGATCTAAGTTCAAATATCACTTTTGATCAAAAATAGTTTATGCAAGTAATATGAAAATAATTTTGTGCACCAAATGTTTTTTTAGCTATGTCATTCATTACTAAATATCAAAGTGTTATACATTTACACATGATCTCGAAAGTCTAGTTTTTGATCTTGTTTCGAAGTTTCTTTCCGTTGGCTTTTAATCTTTTGATCTTGGTCTTTCTTAGCGTTTGAATTTAAGCTTGACTTCGATCTTGATCTTCTTCATGAGCCCGATTTGATAGTCTTGATTTTGATCTTTTAAGCTGTCGTCTCGAATGATTTGACTTGAATGCTTAACTTTCGCTTTGCTATTCATTTCGAGTCCGATTTATGATGTGTTGATTTTAGCAATACTCGATATATTTTAACATTGAACTATCATCACTCAAAATCAATTGTTAGAAACAATATTAATCTTGTTTGTTATAATCAAAACGTAAAGGATGAAATCAACCATAGGTCAACAATTTCTCCATTTTTAATTATGACAAACAAGATGATTTGCAATATACAAATTAAACAAATTGATAAGGAATAAAGTTGAACACATATATATTCCCCCTTTCAACATTCATCCTATCATGCATAATCATCTAATCCATCTTCCCCCTTTTGGTATAAGCAAAAAGAAATACGAGAAGGAAGTCAACCATAGCATAAAAATGTAGTGATATCATATTGATAAAGCAATATATATTATAAATTTATCATGCAATTCATATTCCCCCTATCTTTACAAATCAATAATCATATATTCAAAGCATATTATATCAAAGCATGTATAATCATTTCTCATATTTTCTTCATTTTGACATAAGCAAAAAAGTATAGCATTTAAGATCAAAAGACGATTATAGGAAACAATAAAAGATTCCACCTTTTAATGCTTTTCAAAATTTATCTTACTCAATTTTTCCTCCTAACATAAGCAAAATGATAGCATATATGAGAGGAATATTATTGTATATAAGATCAAAATTTTAAATCAACCATAAGAGAATGATATATTCTCCCTTAATTAAGCACAAGATGCTAAATGTATACAAATTTGAGAAAAGAATAAGCATCACTTTATAGGAAAATATTAATCAAAGTATAAGTGATGCAAATGACAAAAGCAAAATCGTTTGAATAAAATTTATTTAAATTCCAACCAATTATGCACGTAGAATCATACGAGAGCATTTAGCATGAATCCGATTTAGTCACATACTTCAAATTCATTGATAATTCCCAAACCTCTTAGAATATATGAAAATCTATTAAGTGTTAGAGGTTTAATGAGAATATCGGCCAATTGATTTTCCTTATTCACAAATTCTAATACAATATTCCACTTTTGAGTGTCTTTAGAATACCATAGACGTAATATCTTAACGCCACTAAGATATCTAAAAATTCTTTCTATGGCACTAAAGTGTGATTCTTGAGTATTGGGTTGAAATCAAGCACATATTCACACACCAAACATAATATCAAGTTTACATGCGATTAAATAAAGAAAAGATCCAATCATACCTCGATATTTTGTTATATTTATGGAAGTACCTTGATCATCTTTGTCCATTTTGATTGGTGAGCCATAGGAGTATTCATTTCTTAGATCTTCCTTACTTTTGTCTTGAATAGTCATTTGATCGAAATGAGTCTCCGATCCTACATCATTAGTAATACATTTCTCACGATCAAGAATGTTAGTTTCATCAAAAGTGTCACGCATGAATTTTTCAACGACTAAAGTTCTTTTGTTAAAGACTTTATAAACTTTGCTAGTCGATGAGAAATCTAGAAAGATTCTAGTATCGGATTTTAAATTAAATTTTTTTTAAAAAAATTTCTTTTGTATTCAAAATGAAGCATTTGTAACCAAAAAAATTGAAATAACCGATATTTGAAATTCTATTTTTCAAAACTCATATAGGTTTTGTGTTTTCTTTCAACTAATTGAAACTCTATAAACAATATAGCAAGCAATGTCAATAGCTTCGACCCAAAAAAATATTTTGACAGGCTATTTTCATTTAGCATGATTCTAATCATTTCTTGTAATGTGCGATTCTTCTTTTCAATACACCATTTTGTTGAAGAGTTCTAGGAGCCGAAAAATTATGTTCATAGCCATAAATTTTTACAAAAAATCATTAAATGCAATATTTTCAATTTCTCCATCACGATCACACTTAATGGTAGTAATAGTATGTCCCTTTTTATCTTGAACAAAAAATGTTCAAATGCGTTGAAAACTTCATCTTGTAGGTTCAAAAAAGGACTCGAGTAATCTAGAAAAGTCATCAATAATGACGAAATCATAATGTTTACCATTTAAGCTTACAATTCTAGATGGTCCAAAAATATTCATGTGGAGGGATCAAAAAGATTTTGTAATTGAAAAGTGTTACTTTAATTTTAAAAGAACTATTTACTTGTTTTCCATGCATCTCAAATTTTCTCTTTCTTAATTCTCAAATATAACATACCTTTAACAAAAATAATTTTTGAAAATATTTGAAAGTAGGTTCATGCAAATATAACATAATCTTCTACCCCACAATCAAATATCTTTTTATATGATAAACATTTTGTAGACATTAAAAAAATAATAATAAATAATGGGTTGGGTCAATTTAAATAATTAGCCTAATTAAATTTACTAAATCAAAGTTTAGGCCCATAAAATTCTAAAAGTCCACCATACTTTTTAATAAATCCATAATTATTCAATTATAATCAATTTAATTGAATTAATTGGGTGATTACCAAAATTGGCCACAAATTTCCCCTATAAATAGGGTCTATGGTTCATTACAAAAGGAGGAGAAAAAGTGCAGAGAAAACTACGAAGTGCTGAAGGAATTCTCTCGACTCCAAGTCCGGCAAACACGAAGAAGATTAAAACCTTCTTCAAATCAAGCAAATCCAAGAAGATCAAAGTCTTCCTCAAATCAAATCAAGACCAAGTCCAAGTTTTCGAAGTACAAATCCAAGCTCCAAAATCCAAGCGTCGAACAAGTGAAGTTTTCGACAAATCAAATTCTCAACAAATTCCGAAGTCTAGGATTCAAGCCACGTGGTTTCTCGTCTTCAAATACTCAAATCATTAATCAGAGGGTTTTTTCAATTTTGCAATTACAAGAAGATTCATATCTATTTGTATTTTGTATTTTTCAAAATACAATTTGTAACGATTTCTGTATTTTAATATACGCGAAATCCGTCGTACAAATTTCTTGACACGCCTAGTGGGACCTTCTTGTCCTCTCATCTTTTGATCTCAAAATCTTCAACTTTCAACCAGTACACCAATAATGGCAAACGAACAAGCGAAGCAAACCATGACTCATCTAGAAGAGACACTTGTTGAGTTGTTTCGGGCGACTAAAGCCCAAACAAAAGTGGGAGAACTCAACTGGTTCCACCACTAAAGAAGTTCTCCAACAAAAGCAGAATGAAAATTGCTTTCACAAAGCCAAACTCTCGTTCAACAGAAAAGACCAAGAGTTCGGCGAAAAATTCATGTTCAAGCTCCATCTCCAGTGATAGATCCTTGTCTGGATCCCCTCATACCACTTCTCTACAAAGGTGGGGAGACTATAGTTCGTTTGAAGAGTCACTTGAGCCAGTGATGGTCACAGAAGCAACATCGGGCTCAGATGATCGAATCTAACAAATGGCTTTAGCCATTGAAAAAACTAACGAAGTCACTAGAAGAGAAAGATGCACAGGTCGATGCACTTATGCACAAGCTAGAGCTGCAAAGTCTGACGAAAGAAGATCAAGAAAATCCAAGATCTTCCAAAGCTAAAGATCTGGAAGTCCAAGAATGCCAATGGAAGCAAGACATACATGATCGAACAGTTGTTCAAAATGTTTTGCGTGATACTACTCAACTCTCTGTTGGCTCTCTATCTGTCCACCAACTTCAACATATGATTGCAGATACCATTCGTACCCAGTATGGTGGTTCAATGCAATCTTCATTGGTGTTTACCAAGCTTTATAGTCGTCGAATCGATGAGATAAAGATTCAACTCAGTTACCAGCCTCCAAAATTCCAGTATTTTGATGGAAAGGGCAACCTGAAGCAACATGTTGATCATTTCATTGAGACGTGTAACAATGCAGGCACTTATAATGATACTATGGTGAAACAGTTCGTACGCACCCTCAAAGGTGCTGCATTCGAATGGTATACCGAGTTACAGGCTGGGTCAATTGATAGTTGGGATCAACTTGAAAGAGAATTCTTAACACGTTTCTACAGCACCAGGTGAACTGTCAGCCTTTCGAAACTTGTTCGAACGAAGCAGAGCAAAGAAGAGCTCGTTGTAGAGTATATTGAATGATGGAGAAACCTCGTGCTCAATTGCAAGGAAAGAATAAGCGAAGCATCTTCCATCGACATGTGTGTGCAAGGCATGTATTGGGGATTACTCTACAATCTCCAAGCAAATATGTCTCACTCCTTTGAAGAGTTAGCAACACGTTCCCATGAACTGGAGCTCCAAATTGCAAGGCGTAGGAGTTACTTACCAAGTGATCCATGTGATAAGAAGGACCCTAAGAAAGAGATAAAGAAGGACGTCAAGACAGGTAAGTCCAAAGATGTAATAGAAATTTCCACTATCCCTGCAAAGATAGCCTTCCAAGGGATGAAATCAAACACAAGACCAAAAATAAAGCCAGAGTTCAGACCTACCAAGGGACTAGTCCAAGGTAGAGGTTAGGTGACTCTGAAAGAACTTGAAGAGAAAGAATACCCATTTTCAGATTCTGAAGTTCTTGGAATTCTGGATCAACTTTTCTAACAGAAGATAATCGAACTACCAGCTCCAAAGAGACCCGAGGAAGTTGGTAGGGTCGATCATCCTAATACTGTAAATTTCATAGAATCATTAGTCATCCGGTTGAAAAATGTTTTGTGCTGAAAGATCTTATTGTTCGCCTAGATAAAGAAAATAAGATCGAACTTGAAATGAGATAAAACCCAATGGCTGACTGCTCGATGGTTTCATTTGGATTGTTTGATCCAATCCCCACTGCAAAAAGGGAATATACATTTTCCTATACATGCGATGCCAGTAAATCTTTGGCTGAAGAGTTTGGACCACAACTTCCAGAATGAGCTATTCTAGTGAAGTTTGAAGTAGACGGAGAAATTACTATCAGTTACGTCTACCTAGGAATGGATGGACCGCATGCACCCAATCGTCCAACCTTCTACGAAATTATGACAGATGACTTGGATGTTTGGGATTCTGATTCAGAGTCCGAAGATGAGATCGGTGATGGTTGGTCTACCTTCATAAGCATGAAGGAAAAATACCAAATGTCAAACAAAACAGGTAAAATATCACCTTCTACATCTCTTGCACAACCGAAACTGGGGGCATTGGGCGTGAAAGTTCAACCCAATGAAAAAGCATCACTAGAAGAAAATCAGGAATGATGGACCCTTGTGAAAAGACGTCATCGAACAATTCCACAACTTTCAAGTCCTAGTGACAAAAAACAGAAGCTAAGAAACAACCAAAGAAGAAGGCCTAAAGCTAGACCATGAATCTCTACTAAATCAACGGGTGTAGAAGTCGCTTCACGTGTTCCTCTTAGATTACCGACCCTGGGTAATTATTTTCCCAAGGACTTCTTCAACAATGAATACTTTACCTCCAATGTTATCAATGTGGAGGAGAAATGCGAAGCAAGGAAAGGGTCGAAAGAGAGTTCAAAACAGAAGAGAACTATCTCGCGACTCAATAATATTCCTTCCGATACAAGTTTAGCAGAGTCTCTTAACCTTCCTTTCGATGATCAAATGGCTTTAATTGTGGTGTTGATAGATCCAAAAGAATACGAAGGCAAAGTCTTAGAACATATTGATCCACAACCCGACAAAACTGTATGGCCACCATCACATTTGACGATGAAGATTTGCAACTGGGCTCTCGTTTACACAATAGACCACTATATGTTAGTGGGCACATTCGAGAATGTAAGATAAATCGCATAATCATCGATTATAGATCTGCTGTGAACATCATGCCAGTCAAAACGATAAAAAAGATTGAAATTAATGTTGGTGATCTGTCCAAAAGCAAGATCATGATTCAAAGATTCAACCAGAAAGGTCAACGAGCCATCGACATGATTCGTTTGAAGTTGCAAATAGGGAAGTTAATTTCCTCGGCTCTCTTCCATCTCATCAATGCTAAAATATCATACGAGTTACTCCTCGAACATGTTTAGCTGCATGAAACTGGAGTAGTACCTTCGACTTGGCACTATACTTCAAATATAGTCGAGACAGAGAAGTTAAATGTGTAGTAGCTGAGTTCAAACCCTTCCTCGAAAAAGAATCCCATTTTGATGATGCAAAATTTTATGGGGGAGATGAAGAAAGTAATTCTACATGGTTGACCATGTCAGGATTTAAGATTAAAAGAAATGCAGACGATGATGATACATCAAGTTTTGCTCAGTCTCATCAGCTCATCAAAGGTAAATCAAAATTTACGTCTGAATGACTCTCTAAAGGTAAAAAAACCTCAAACAGAATCGACTGACGTTGAGGTATTGAGAAAAGAGTTAACTCTTCCAATACCTAGTATTTCGAAATTGTTCCTACCTCATCAATTCATGGGAGTCCCGGGAGAACGCAAATCATCGTCGGAAGCTTCGACATCTGTTCCAGACATATCAAAGCTTAGTATTTCTAGCTCATCCAAACAAGACAAAACTGGAGCTGATGAGCCAAAATAGACTTTCAAAGGATGTCATAACCCTCAAGCCAAAAAGCTATTTGAGGATATCGGATTTGGAAAAGGGGAGCCTCACAAATTAGGTAATCTCGACACTGTCCTTTTAGGTGGGCGTATCCCTTCTCATTTTGACGGGACCCTTATGTCACAACCCAGGTATGGCTTGGGATACGATCCAAATCCACCGAGAAAGATTAAGGTCAAGAAGGTTTCCTCGAACCCAATCATGATTCAAATTTATGAAGTTGCGGAAGAGAAACCTGAACAGCCGATACCTTCAGTGTTCGATCAATTGAAAAAAAGAATGCTAGAGTTCATGTGTTTAAAAGGTTAAAATGGGAATCCTCTCCAATGCTTAATGTAATAGTTAAAGCTTCTGTCTTCCAAAGGTTAAGTGAAGTTCATTCTTCTTCTTCTTCTATCCAAATTGGCGATGACACACAAGCTCTCGAACAATAATAAGGATGAAGAAAAAGTCTCTATTAATTACATAGCTTTTGAAAAAGCTCTCGAACATGAGTCTGAAGACTCTACCACAATAGATGAACCTGAGTCAGCCCCACCTACATTTGAGGAAGGGGGACAAGCTACGATGGATGACTTGAAGCAATTGAACTTGTGAATTGAAGAAGACCCAAGACCAGTACTTGTAAGTGCTCTCCTCAATCAAAAAGAGAAATCAGAATACATTCACTTACTTCAAGAATACAAAGACATATTTGCGTGGTCTTACAAAGAAATGCCGAGGGTTATAGTATATCACCTTGCAGTAAGGTATGGAGTTCGACCGATCAAGCAACTTCAAAGGAGATTTCGACCAGAACTAATTCCTCAAATTGAAATGGAAGTCAACAAACTTATTGAAGTGGATTTATATGTGAAGTCATATACCCAACTTGGATCATGAATATTGTCCCTGTCAAAAAGAAAAATGAACAATTACGAGTCTGTGTTGACTTTTGTGATCTAAATCAGGCATGTCCCAAAGATGACTTCCCACTTCCAATAATAGAGTTGATGGTGAAAGCAACTACAAGGTATGAAATCTTATCTTTCATGGACAGATTCTCTGGATACAACCAAATACGCATGAATCCGAAAGATGAAGAACTCATAACATTCCGTTTGGATTGAAAAATGCGGGGACAACCTACCAACAGGCAATGCAAAGGATCTTCGACGACATGCTGCATAAGAACATAGAATGCTATGTAGACGACCTTGTTGTTAAAACAAAGAAACATGATGATCACCTACAAGATCTACGAGATGTTTTTGAAAGGCTTCGACGACATCAATTGAAGATGAATCTCTGAAGTGTGCATTTGGTGTCACATTTGAGAAATTTCTTGGCTTCATTTTCCGACACAAGGGCATCGAAATAGATCAATCAAAAATCAAAGACATAATGTACATGCCAGAACCAAGAAATGTACATGAGTTGAAAAGCTTTCAAGGAAAACTCGCATACATTCAAAGATTTATCTCTAACCTTGCTGGATGTTGCCAGCCTTTCAACTAAATGGTGAAGAAAGATGTACCATTTGAATGGGATGATGCTTGCTGAAGTGATTTCCAAAGTATTAAGCAATATTTGTCTCATCCACTAGTACTTGTAGCTCCGGTCCCAGGGAAACCATTGACCCTTTATGCTACAGCACAAGAATATTCTCTAGGAGCACTTCTTGTATAAGTCAATGATGAAGAAAAGGAGAATACGCTCTACTACTTGAGCCGAACACTGGTAGGCACCGAGATGAAGTATTCTCCTATTGAAAAAATATGCCTTATGTTAATCTTTGCAGCTAAAAAATTGAGACATTATATGCTATCACATACTGTCAGTCTTATCTCAATGGTTGATCATTTGAAATACATAATGTCTAGACCAATTCTTTCTGGAAGGATTGGAAAATGGGCGCTGTTATTATCCAAGTTCGACATCAAATTCATTCCACAAAAAGCCATCAAAGGACAAGTTTCGGCAGATTTCCTTGCTGACCATCCAATTCCAATGGAATGGGAACTACAGGAAGACCTCCTTGATGAAGAAGTTCTATTTACTGAAATCATACCACCGTGGAGGCTATACTTCGATGGAGTAGTCCGAAGTTATGGTGCAGGAGCATGAGTTATCTTTATCACTCCCCATGATCTTGTCACGTTGTACTCGTTTACCTTAACAGAGAAATGTTCAAACAATGTGGCAGAATATCAAGCCCTTATCATTGTCTGAGTGGGTGGTGCCATAACCTTCATAAAATTCAAGATAGTTTGTAACAGTTGACTAGGCGCATAAACAATAAACGATAACTCGAAAGACGAAAAATAGGATTCAAACATCATTTCATTCATAACTCAATTTCTTTTTGGTGCAGGTACATGAATAGGAAGGCATGTATGCCGAACATTTCCAATATTTTTTGTACAATGATGTTAAACATATACTAGATCCTATCTCTCTATTCGCCTTCAGTTATACATGATTCGGCGTCGGAGAATTCTTCGAGCGCCGGATCAGCGTCTTCTTCTGGGTCCTCTTCCGGGTCTTCTTCCGGATCTTCTTCCGGGTCTTCCTCGGGGTCTTCCTCGGGATCCTCCTCGGGGTCTTCCTCAAGTTCATCCCCGGGTACTAGCCCATTTCCTTGCCCAAGTTCGGGCTCGGGTTTGGGCATTGGCTCGGGTTCTGGCTCCCCTTCAGGTGTAACCCCAAAGCGGTGCTCAAAGTACATGGGCCAGTATGCCACAAACCTCGTGCAAAAGGCGTCATATTCAACCTCTACACTAGGTGACACCCATGCATCTATGTATATGTTGCGGGCTACCTCCGCGTAGTCGGACCGGAAGGTTGATAGTAAAAGGTGGATCGATCAGGGATTCTCTTCTTATCCCATAGTTATGCATAACATTCTCTTATCCCATAAGGGATTCTCTTCTTATCCCATAAGGGATTCTCTTCTTTCTCATGCAATTAAGCATATAAGTTATGGCAAGCATAACAATATCATATATCTCATATGATAAATTCTCATCTTATGCATTAAAGCATATAAATCACGTAATTCACATAAAGCATGCAATTATAATTTAAACTAATTAATGGTGGCGAGTCTACCTCAATATATCGAGTTTGTGAAAATAGTGCGAGAAGTAGCTTCAATCTCTTAGTGGTCCGTACGTTTCGTCTAGCCAATAGAAAATAAGTTTGAATTAGTATTTCGAACTTTAAAGTTTTAAAGTGTTGAAATTAAGCTTAAGGACTTAATTGAAAACTATTGGAATTGAAATAAATGGCTTAAATGATAAAATAAAGTTTTAGGGGCTAATTTGGAAATTTATTAAATCTGAAAATAAAACTTTAAGGGCTAAAATAATAACGTTCATAAGTTTAGGGACTAATCTGTAATTATAATAAAGCTGGAAATAAAAGTTAAAAACTGAAATAATAACTTTTAATAGTTTAAGGACTAAGCTGTAAATATACTAAAGCTGAAAATAAAAGCTGAAAACTGAAATAATAACTTTTAATAGGTTAAGGACTAAACTGTAAATATATAAAAGCTGTAAATAAAATTAAATGGCTGAAATAATAACTTATATAAACTAGGGACTGAAATAACTAAACCTTTAAACTGAAAATAGGAAATGTAAGGGCTGAAATTAAAACATAAATAATTAAGGGACTGAAATAAATCAACTAAAAACTTGAGGCATGAATTAATAATTTGTAAAAGGTTAAAATTATATAAATCATACATATATATATATATATATATATATATATATATATATCATCTCTCTCTCTCTAGAGAGAGAGAGAGAGAGAGACGACGAGCAGGGAAAGGGGCGAAGCCCCTTTCCCCTTTTTCTTTTCCCCACCACGGCCGACTGGCGATGGTGGCAGCGCCACCACACATGGTGGCGCCGGCTCAAGGGTAGGGGAGGGGGTTTGGGTCGAATGGCTTGACATGAAGGTTCGGGTTCGGCCGAAACATAAGGTAAGGTGTATCTTGTTTTCTATTTCGGTTTTTGGTGGTCGATTGGTGGTGATAGAGGTCTCGGTGTAGGCTCGATTTGGGGGTTTTCATTTCTTGTTTTGGGTTTCGATTTGGTGCAGTGAGGATGTTGGTTTGGGGCTGTTTTGGGTATTTGCTCTCGGCTTCGGTGGCACTTGGATGGAACTTGGGTGGTCTCGATTTTGGACTGCAGTTTTATGGTGGTTCTTGGATGTGGTGGTTTGTCTTGCGGTGGACGATTGGAGGTTGGAAGTGGGTGTTGGTGTTGGTGGTCGGATGATGTTACACAGTGGAGGTGGTGATAGTGTTTGGGTCGTGAGTTTTGGCAGTGTGTGTGACATGTTGGTGGTGTTGTAGTGAGTTTGAAAATGGTGTTGTTGGTTTGAGCTTGGCAGTGTTGGTCTCGGCTGCAGTGAGTGCAGTGTTGGTGGTGTTGTGGTGCAGTGACATTGCAGCTTTGGGAGCTCACTGTTGATGCTAGAAATGGTTGTTCTAGTATCAATGGTGACCCAAAATGGAGTTGAAAGTGTGAGGGAGAAATGGTGTTGATGCTAGAAATTGGTGTTCTAGCATCCACATTAATCTCCAAGAATTGAGGAGAAAGGGAGAGAGCTTACCAAGTGGATATTGTGTGAGTGAGTGAGTGAGTGAGTGGGGTATGAATAGGGGTGGAATTTGGGCACAAAACCCTAGACGGGTTATTGGGCCAAGTTATTGGGCTTTAAGGTTTTCAAGTTGGGCTGAAATAAATAATATCCGGTTTTGGGCTCATTTAATTGGGTTTAATTGAATTGGCTCAATGAATTAAAATTCAAGGTATTGGACCATAAATATTGGACTTTAAATAATTGGACTTGATTAAAATTGGGCTAAGACAAATAGAATTAGACTAATAAAATTGGACCTTAAAGTATAAGGTATTGGACTTATATTAAATTGAACTTTAAATAATTGGGCTTGAATAATTGGGCTTTCGTAATTGGACTTGAAATTAAATAAAAATTTGGATTTAAATAAAATAATTCGAAATTGATAACAAAATTATTATTCGGGATCGGATTCGATCGAATACATTTGAATTCAATATAATAACGGCTAGACGAACGCGCTTCTCTAAAAATTAGGGTTAACGTTCTAGCGACACGTTTTTCGAGAAAACTAATTTATAATAATTAAAAGTTCGCAGTCGCTACAACCTTACCCCCTTAAAATAATTTCGTCCTCGAAATTAAACTTACTTGATCTAATATATCTGGATACTTAGCCAGAATCTCTTCCTCTTTCTCCCAGGTAGCTTCATCGCTATCCTGTCTACCCCATTGGACTTTGACTAACGGAATCTCTTTGTTTCTTAAGACATGGACTTTTCTTTCTATAATGCACATAGGTCTCTCCTCATAGGACAGATTTCTCTGAATCGAAATAGTCTGAAAATTTACCACGTGACTCGGGTCGTGGATATACTTCCTCAATAGGGAAACGTGAAAAACGTTGTGTACGGCTGATAGCTCGGGCGGCAACGCCAAACGATAAGCCACGTTACCCACTTTCTCTAATATCTCGAATGGTCCGATAAAGCGGGGTCTTAACTTCCCTCTCTTGCCAAAACGGATAGTTCCTTTCATAGGAGCTACTTTCAAGAATACTTTTTCTCCAATTGTAAACTCCAAGTCTTTTCTCCTCTTATCGGCATAGCTCTTTTATCTGTCTTGTGCGGCCTTGATCCGCAGTCTGATCTTTTCAATAGCTCCAACTGTCCTTTCAATCAATTCTGGACCTAAAATTCTCCTTTCACCTACTTCATCCCAATAGACTGGTGATCGACATCGTCGTCCGTAAAGTGCCTCATATGGTGTCATACCAATAGTAGCCTGAAAACTATTATTGTAGGCAAATTCCACTAATGGAAGATGAGTCTCCGAATTTCCACTCAAGTCTAGTACACAAGCTCTAAGCATATCCTCTAGTGTTTGGATAGTGCGTTCAGACTGTCCATCGGTCTGGGGATGGTAAGCAGTACTAAAATTTAATTTAGTACCCATCGCTACTTGTAAACTCTTCCAAAATCTCGATGTAAATCTCGGGTCTCTATCTGATACAATGGAAGCTGGTACTCCATGAAGTCGAACAATCTCTCTAACATACAACTGGGATAACTGATCTACATTGAGAGTCATTCGGATTGGTAGGAAATGAGCTGACTTCGTAAGTCGATCTACGATAACCCAAATAGCGTCATGTCCTCTCACTGATTTCGGTAACCCTGTTACGAAATCCATGGAAATTTTCTCCCATTTCCATTCTGGTATATCCAAAGGATTTAATAATCCTGATGGTCTCTGGTGTTCAGCCTTAACTTGCTGACACGTCATGCATCGAGAGACGAACTTTGCGATACAACCCTTCATGTTTCTCCACCAAAAGGTATTGCGCAAATCACGATACATCTTGGTTCCTCCTGGGTGGCATGCATACGGTGCTGAATGAGCTTCTGTCAATATCTCATTTCTGATATGCTCATCTTTCGGTACACAGAGACGCCCTCTGAACATAAGTGCTTTATCAGCGGCAATCTCGAAACCTACTCTCTTGCCAGTTCCAACTTCGGATCTGATCTTTTCTAGGAAGTTATCTTCGACTTGAGCCGTCACAATCCGACCTCTCAAATCTGGTTTCACGGTCAGATTTGCCAATCTGATAGGTCCTTGGACTGATGGGGCTCGCACTTCAATCTTTAAATCCTGAAAATCTCGAATTAATTGATCTTGCGTCATTCCCAAAACTGATAACTGTCCGGCGTCCTTTCTGCTCAAGGCGTCGGCAACCTTATTTGCTTTACCCGGGTGGTATAGGATGGTGCAGTCATAATCTTTCACCAGCTCTAGCCATCGACGTTGTCGCATGTTCAATTCCTTCTGAGTGAAGAAATATTTGAGGCTCTTGTGATCGGTGTAAATCTCACATTTACTACCGTACAGATAGTGTCGCCAAATCTTAAGAGCGTGCACTACAGCTGCAAGCTCTAAGTCGTGAGTCGGTTAATTCTTCTCATGCGGCTTCAACTGTCTTGAAGCATAGGCGATCACTTTGCCGTTTTGCATCAATACACAACCTAAGCCATGTTTGGATGCATCACTATAAATAACGAAACCCTCAGACCCATCTGGTACAGTCAGCACTGGTGCTGAGACGAGTCTGTTCTTAAGTTTCTGGAAGCTTTGCTCGCACTGTTCGGTCCACAGAAACTTAATTCCTTTCCTTGTCAACTGAGTCATAGGGCCTGCTATTTTAGAGAAGCCTTCTATGAATCGCCGATAGTATCCGGCTAATCCAAGAAAACTCCTCACATCTCCAACATTTGCAGGTGTCGGCCAATTCGTTACAGTTTCCACTTTAGAAGGATCAACTTCGATACCCTTGGCTGTAACAACGTGACCCAAGAAACCTACTCTCTCAAGCCAAAATTCACACTTCTTGAATTTGGCATACAACTTTTCTGCTCTCAACGTTTCCAATACTATCCTCAGATGCTTTTCATGCTGTGTCGAATCTCTGGAGTAGATCAGTATGTCATCGATAAAAACAATGACGAATTTATCGAGATACGGATGGAAAACTCTGTTCATCAAATCCATAAATATCGCCGGTGCGTTCGTGAGTCCGAAAGGCATCACTACGAACTCGTAATGTCCATATCGTGTCCTGAACGCTGTCTTTGGTACGTCCGTTGGCGAAACCTTTAACTGATGGTAGCCAGATCTCAAGTCGATCTTGGAGAAAACAGCTTTGCCTTTCAACTGATCGAATAAGTCCTCGATCCTGGGGAGAGGATACCTATTCTTTACGTCAACTTGTTAAGTTCTCGATAATCGATGCACATCCTCATACTTTCATCCTTCTTCTTTACAAACAGGACGGGCGCTCCCCATGGAGATACACTTGGTCTAATGAAACCCTTCTCTAGCAATTCCTCCAATTGCAACTTCAGTTCTTGCAATTCCTTTGGCGCCATACGGTACGGAGCCTTGGAAACAGGGGCAGCTCCTGGTACCAAGTCGATGGAAAATTCCACTTGTCTATTCGGCGGAGTACCGGGTAGATCATCTGGAAAAACATCGCCGTACTCACATACTATTGGCACTGATTCCAGGGTAATCTCCTCTACGGGCTTGTCTTGCAAACTAACCAAAAAGCCTTGACAATCGTCCTTGGCTAAAAACTTCTTGGCTTGTAAGGCGGAGATAAGGCGAGGAAGTGACTTGATTCTCGTCCCGTAAAATCGGAATACTTCTTCACCGTCCTTGCGAAAAATGACTTCTTTCTCGTGGCACATAATTGCGGCACGATTGGCACTGAGCCAATCCATACC
>CM032644.1:20049064-20086330 GCA_019097785.1 Fraxinus excelsior
GCATATGGATTAAAATTAAGAAATACCGAAGTTCCTATGGGCTATGGATGATGAATGATCTAACCAACCTTGAGGAAATGTAGGGCAAAAAGCGAAATAATAAATAAAATTAAAGCTTGGAGAGAGTTTTGTGAGCGGAGAAAAAAAAAACTTTAGATCAGTAATAGTTCTAGCATTTCCTTCTCCTTCATTAGAAAGCATGTGCATCCCTCTCAAATTATGTAATTTCTGTACACATTTTTCAACAATGTTATTGCTTTTCTATCCCATTGCATAAACGGGGAAGAATATCACATTCTTCTGACAAGACATCTGGTCATTCACATACCTATTTAAATTGAATAATTCATGTTAAGATAATGACTAACCTGAGACATCGATTCTCTCCAGTATTCGCGCCAAACATTTCCCTCAGCGTCACGACCTGATTTCTCAGAGGCAAGTTCCTTATAGCCAAACTCATCAGCAGCCTCCCAATATTTGTTTTCCCATTCAACAGTTTTGTCAGCACTTACACCCCTGAGCAGCGTCCACTTGCAAACCACCCCATCGGGTCTTTGTTCAATTCCCATCTCCTTCCACCACCTTGAACCGTCAGGATTAATTCCTTGGGTCATTACTTCATCCATTTTACTAAGAGCATGAGATGCTTCAGCTGAAAGTGCTGAAAATTCGACACCAATTTCACGTTCCTCGACAAGATGAGTTGCCTCCCCAGTCGAGCTAGTAATTTCCATTTCTTCAACCTCCTCGAGTGATTGGAGAGGAGGAAGTAGAGGATTGTGTTTACCATGAAGCTGTTGGAAATATATTATTTGGTAAATGAGAAATTAAGCCAAATTGAATTATTGAAAAATTATATGGAATATTGTGAAATATTCTAGAAAATATGTAGATGAAAAGATGTGTCTTTTCATATGGATTATGACTCTTGGAGATCATAACTTGTGGTATTATTTTCAATAATTGTCTCTTTATGTAGAGATGTAATTGTATATCTTTATGGAGATATATAAATTCTAAGAGATGTGTCTCTTGGTATGGATGTTCCAACTACTATATAAGGGATCCCACATGTTTGAACTTTATATGGAAATATGGAATAATGAGAAGTGGAACAAATTCAATTGATAGTTCCATATCATCCATTTCATGTTTTTCTTTAGTTTTGCATAAAACACTTTGTAAAAGTGATTATTTCTTGCATCAAAATCATGGTTATGGTAGAGAGAGAATTCCGTTCGAGTTCGTTGGTCTAAGTCATTTGGAGTGCTCCTATGGCTAGACGTGGTCGTTGTATCTTGGGAGATGATTGTCAAGAAACCGTTAGCACCAATGCGGGACAAATTCATCTTAAGGACAAAGTGTCAAACACTTGCCTCGACCGATCGCATCACTTGCATCTCCTCTTTCTTTTTCCGATTTCATTTTAATTTAGTATTTTGATTTCGGAAAGTAACTAATATTCTTTTGATTTCATGCTAAGGTTTGAATTGAAGAACAACGTGCGTTCACTCATATTGGGAAGTGAAGAATCCATATTATTATATTCGAAGTCGGTAAATCACTATTTTATCTTCTCAAATCAGATTTCGGTAAGTCGAATTCTATTTCGATTTCACGAGTATACCACGGTACATATTGATTTGAATATAACGTGCACATTTATCGGTGTAATATCTCCAACAATCTTAAGATGAAACTTGTTATGTTGTACTTTATATTCTAAGGTTGCCATGAATATTTATTTGGATTGTTGAAACTCATAAGCCAACCTTTTAGTAATTATATACTTGGTTGACAAATTATTTGCATGTTGTATTGGTTTTAAGTGCTTAACCTTGGAGGTTATTGAAGTGCCTATTTGCACTATATAAGTAAATTGATGATGATCAATTGTTTATATGCATGGATGAAATCTATGTTCTTTCGGTTGGAGAATATTTAATATATATTACTCGCACTTTTGCTCACTTGAGGATGCATGTTTTCATATTGGAAATTGTATTAACTTTGGTTGATGGTGGTAGTCTCTTGGTATTCGATGAGTATGGAAAGTTGTCTAATTTATGATTTTGATTACTGTTCATTCCATGGAAACATTATTGTTGATGTTTTATGTTTATTACATAAAATAATGAATATACGTTTTGATCTTTTATACCAAATTAATGGTTGACCGTTTGGTCTTGGTTAATTTAATTGATCGAGATTGGGATCAATGATGGTATCTCTAAATGAGGAAGTGTGTGAATTTCCTCAAGATATTGATATTCCTAGTCACAACATGTGTTGACTAAGATGGAATAAATTCATTTTATTGGAATATGATGATAACCTCAATTAATTTGATGAAATTAAATGAGATGATTTATGCAAATATGACAAAATGTGATTTGTTGTAATTGTATTAAGTGGAAATCATTATTTGATAATGAGATTTAAGCCACTTAATTACTTGAATTTCGTAGAATATTATGAAATATTCTAGAATCGATTTAGATGGAAAGATATGTCTTTTCATATGAAAAATCATGACATTTGGTATGATTAATTTCCAATTGGTGTATCTCTTCATAGAGATTTATTCGAAGAGGTGTGTCCTCTCGTTGGGTTGTGTCTTTTGAGAACACAACTATCGAACCGATGGATAATTCGTTCATTAAATTTGAACATGGTGAATAAGTATTATTTAACATGAAATAATACTATATTGTGAAATGTCACAAATGTGATATGTTGCAATTCTTGTGAATTAAGATGCTTAGTCTTCTTCATTGATTGAATTTGACTTCAATTGTGAAACCAATTGAGTTGGTTTATGCTTGAAAAGCATTGTGGGTCTATAAGATGACCTTGATCAAAATTATGTGTGATCAAAATGAAATATGGTTGGATTGAACCACTTTGTGAAAGTGGAATAAACCATGAAAGAGTTGATGAGCTCTAAATTCAAGTATAACCCAAAAATGTGGGGGTTAACATCAATACTTGTGAACTTATGTGAAAAGTTCTAGATTTGTGAATGCAACAGTACTAGTTGCACATGCATTCCTAATTGAGGAATTGTGGGGGTAACTTATGTTTAAAAGTTACAATTTTCTATACCTTATAATCATAGAAATGTATCTATGAGGGTGGAAAAGGTAGAAAATCCTTATATTAATTATAAGGATGATATACACTAAGTCTAAAGTGGATGAAATGGGATAAAAGCCAATTATGGTGTTTGTTTGGATATGCAAGATCAATTGGAATATTTGAAGAATATTTATAAAGTTGAAATGCATTGTGATATTTCAATAATGATATTGAATACCCATCTTTCTGAAATCCACTAGTAAAAGTGATTGACTAGTGTGGTGTGTGATAGACATCCTCTAACATTGTTGTTTGAAATTTATAAAGCTTTAGATAAAGCTAATTAGAAGCATGTAGCTTCATGAGAGGATTTCTTGGTGGTGACATGTTGTATCTATTAAATCAATCAATCATTGATTAGCTATATTTGATGAGATACTAAGTCACATGAAATGGTAAGTCTAGACGTATAAGTCGTAGACATAATACCATTAAGCAGTCGATCTCAATGGTGTAAACTCGCGGTACCTTTAGAGATTTACCGAGAGATCAAGAATACTGCATATCGAGGGGAATGAGATTAAAGCCTAGACGTAAGAGTCTTTGTAATGGTAACCCTACCTTGTTGACTGGAGATCCCAAAATCTTGGTTCAAAGGGAAAACTAAGTTATGAAGATTCCATGAAGCACTTAGGAAATTATTTCTAACTCATTCCTATGATATTAAAGTGCTTTCTGCCGAATGATTGAAAGGTTAAGATATACTTTTAATGATTCCTATAGCTTGATTCAGTCAAGTGGAGTATGGCAGAATACTCTTAATAGGAGATCACCTATATAAGTGTGAAGTGGGGCCGCTTCTATGAGAATGTTCAAAGGCTTGAATTCTCTAAAGCACTTATGAAATCCAAGAGTTGTTCAGGGCCAAAATGAACACAACAGTGAGAACCATGAACGGTTTAGGGAAGACATTGTGTGAGTACTGTTGTCTTGGCTTACACTAACGGCTGAATGGTTCAAGACATCACGTTCACCAATTAGCCAGTAAGTCCGATGGTATTTCACTAAGGGAGGTTCAAGGCCAAAAGCTACCTTCACTGATGCAGTGTTTTTCCACCCTCTCTCTACTAGTGTCTGCATAGTCATTTGTATTAATTTTCATTCATGTGGGGGATTGTTGGAAATATATTATTTGGTAAATGAGAAATTAAGCCAAATTGAATTATTGAAAAATTATATGGAATATTGTGAAATATTCTAGAAAATATGTAGATGAAAAGATGTGTCTTTTCATATGGATTATGACTCTTGGAGATCATAACTTGTGGTATTATTTTCAATAATTGTCTCTTTATGTAGAGATGTAATTGTATATCTTTATGGAGATATATAAATTCTAAGAGATGTGTCTCTTGGTATGGATGTTCCAACTACTATATAAGGGATCCCACATGTTTGAACTTTATATGGAAATATGGAATAATGAGAAGTGGAACAAATTCAATTGATAGTTCCATATCATCCATTTCATGTTTTTCTTTAGTTTTGCATAAAACACTTTGTAAAAGTGATTATTTCTTGCATCAAAATCATGGTTATGGTAGAGAGAGAATTCCGTTCGAGTTCGTTGGTCTAAGTCATTTGGAGTGCTCCTATGGCTAGACGTGGTCGTTGTATCTTGGGAGATGATTGTCAAGAAACCGTTAGCACCAATGCGGGACAAATTCATCTTAAGGACAAAGTGTCAAACACTTGCCTCGACCGATCGCATCACTTGCATCTCCTCTTTCTTTTTCCGATTTCATTTTAATTTAGTATTTTGATTTCGGAAAGTAACTAATATTCTTTTGATTTCATGCTAAGGTTTGAATTGAAGAACAACGTGCGTTCACTCATATTGGGAAGTGAAGAATCCATATTATTATATTCGAAGTCGGTAAATCACTATTTTATCTTCTCAAATCAGATTTCGGTAAGTCGAATTCTATTTCGATTTCACGAGTATACCACGGTACATATTGATTTGAATATAACGTGCACATTTATCGGTGTAATATCTCCAACAGAAGCATTGTAGTCTCAAACGGGATCGACAGAAAATTAACATAGCGCTCCTTTTCCATTACCAAGCTGCTCTGCGACAGATCTGGAGAAGCTTTTCCAGCAGGCTTCATTTCACCATTCCCAAAGGAACTATTATCATCTGGAGGAGGTGTCCAGGCCCAGAAATTTGGACCTGGTGTTCCCATACCAGAGTTTCCTGAGGGAGACAGGAAAGAGCCGCCATTCTGATCAAGTTCAAAAATTACGACAAAGCCCATTGTGATGTAGGACAACTAGCTTTGGAGTTTGAGGAAGTGCTGGACAGAAAATTGACAAAGAAAAATCGCGTCAAGGATAATTTTGTCATTTGTCGCGACAGTGTCGGAATGAGCTGAAATTTGGCAGGTTGATTGGAAACGGCCCGAAAAGTTGGACTCGGAGCATCCGAGATCTCGTGATTTTAGCCAAATTCCTTTGTTTAGGGCCCCGAATCATCAATTTTCGTATTTCCCGTTTTAGATTTTCGCTATTTTTGGATCGATTTCCTTTTCTATGTTTTTAGGGTTTCTTGTAATGCCTATTTAAAGACTTTTGGGCGTTTTTCCATCATTATGGATTTGAATAAAATTTCGTTCTTGGAGAATTTCAGTTTTCTTGTTTTCAAGATTTACGCTAGTAAATCTTGTACTTCCGTTCTGCGTCACATTGTAACACCAAGAAGAAGACAATGAGAGATTAACATAATTTGAATATATGTACTGCTCCTTAATTTAATCTGCCAAATAATATGAACTTATTTGCTTGTGTTTTAATACAAACATATTATGGCAAGTTCGTAAGGTGGAATTCAATTTAGACAACAGTATTAAAATGAAAAAAGAAGTTAGAATCTTGTTTACAACTGTGTAGTTCTCTCCAATAATATGTACCAAACATGCCCTTGGCTCAGAATGGAATTGATGCTTCAACATAAAGAAAAGAGTACCAGCGAGCTGAATATTCCCCCCCATCTTAGATGTGAATAGCAGACACATTTAACTTTTCTTTGATGTCTCTCCAGTGATCTCTCATATGACTTCTGCAAATATACAGGTTAAGTTGCATTGAGATTTTATCTTTCTTAGTTTTTCTCTTGTGCTCATCAAGAAGTTAAAGTTGGTACTCAATGGCTTGATTTATAGCTATCTCATTATCAATAAATCCCTCAAAAATCACTTAATTGCATCCTCATTCAAAAGTTTCCAAACTTCCAATACTACAAAAAGCTTAAAGAAAAAGGATAATTATTTATGTAAGTTAAGAAAACAATCCAGGGAAAATCAAGATACCTTCTTGTTGATCTCCCGTATCTGTACCACCACCCTCAGGCATGCTCACCGGAAACCTCCTTCTCCAGCAGTAAATTTTCCTTTAGAAGTGCTTTTGCGGTTGCTGGGTCGTCACGTCAATTTATCACATATGTATGAAGTACCCAACTATTCGCGGGATAGCTACAATTAGAGAAGATTAGAAGGAGCTTCAGAGTGTTACTTGAACTCAATAAGAAAAGTCAAGCTCAAGAATGTCAACGTAGTGCTAATGGATGTTGACATGGTCAATTCTGCTAAAGGATAGACCTCTGAACAAGGAGACATCGAGATAACAGATGCCCCTGAACAAGGGGTCATATTTGATGAATTGGACTCCCATGTTATCGAAACTAACTTCCAAACAACCCCAATGGAAGAGCGGAGAGTTTTCAAGTAGACCGTCAAAATCCCACCAAGGCATTGCAGGTGGAAAAAAACCTACCACCTAAGGCTAAAGAAAAACTCAAGGATTTCTTATACAAAAACCTAGATGCCTTTACTTGGAGGCATGAGGACATGATCGGCATTGACCTGAAGGTCAGATGCCGTCACTTAAAAATTGATCCTAAGGTTGCCCCGCAAAGGAAGAAAAGAATGGCCCTCAACCTGGATATGTATGAGGCCTTAAAGGAAGAAGTACATAAATTGATAAGCAACGACATCATCAAGGATGCCACTTATCCAATGTGGATTTCAAATCTAGCGCTGGTTAAGAAGCACGGTGGCAAGTGGAGAGTGTGCATCAACTTCTTCAACCTCAACCAAGCTTACCCCAAAAATGGATTTCATCTCCAAATGATAGAGCAACTTGTGGACTCTACCACTGGACATGAATTGTTAAGCTTCATTGATGCCTATTCAGGTTATAATTAGATTTTCATGTATCTAGTGAACGAAGAAAACACCTCTTTTTATCAACGACAAAGGTATCTACTACTACAAAGTAATGCCATTTGGGTTGAAAAATATCGGAGCTACCTACTAGAGACTTGTCAATAAGATGCTCGCTGACCTAATTGGCAAAACAATGAAGATTTGCGTAGATGCCATGCTCGTAAAGAGCTTGAAAACCAAAGACCATGTGAAACACCTAGATGACATTTTCCAAATTTTGAAGAGGTATGGGCTAACTTTGAACCCTTTTAAGTGCGTATTTGGTGTCGTCTCCGAAAAATTCTTGGGTTACATGATCAACTAGAGGGGCATAGAAGCTAATAAGATAAAAGCCTTGATTGAAATGAGGTCCCCTTAAAAAATTAAAAAAGGTACAAAGCCTAACTTGGCATGTGGCAGCTTTGAGTTGCTTCGTCTCAAAGGCCACAGAAGATTCTTAATGGAGGAAAGAGAATCTAATGGACGGAGGAGTACGAAGAGGCTTTCCAAGGGTTGAATAAGCTACTAGGCCAGGCCATCTCCTCTCAAAGCCCAACGCTAATTATCTACTACAATTCTATTTGACTATATCAAATGAGGCCATCACCCCAGTTTTCGTGAGAGAAGAAAGCACCCACCAGTTGCCCGTCTATTTTGTGAGAAAGGCACTTCTGGCAATGGAGACTCGCTACCCTGACTTGGAAAAATTATCTCTCTCTGGTTACCGCCTCTAAAAAGTTGAGGTCATACTTCCAAGCTCATAGCATACACGAACTAACCAACTTTCCACTCAAGCAAGTACTTCAAAAGCTCGATACCTCAGGAATGTTAATAAAGTAGGCTGTAGAGCTTAACGAATTTGATATTGTCTTAAAATTAAGAATCGCTATTAAGGGCTAGGCCATTGCATATTTCATAGTAGAATTCACCAATGTCCCTGAAATAGAAGAAGTGATGGAGCTCATGGAACCATCCACGTGAAACCTCTTTGTAGATGGTTCCTCTAGGGAGACAGACGTAGTCTTAGTTAGTCCCGAAGGTAAAAAAAATTAACTGTGCAGTAAGGTTTGGATTTAAGGCCAGTAATAACGTGATAGAGTATGATGCACTACTAGATGTCCTTAGATTAGCTAAGGAGATACAAGTGAAGAGACTGCTCATTAGTAGCAATTCCGAGCTAGTAGTTAGTAAGTTAATGGCAACTTCCCTACAAGGGACAAGGGTTTGTCTGCATACCTCAAATTGGTAATGGATTTACTTCCATATGTCAAAAAGTTCAAGATAGCTCAAATCATGTGCTTAGAAAATGCGCATACCGATACAACACTTACCTAGACCCTCAACCGGTAATGGAGAAGGGTGATGTGGGCGGAAGGCGCGCCTACATGGATGCAACCTATAATAGCATTTCTCAAAGACTAGGTCATCCCCAATGACAAATAGGAGGGCCACAAACTCAAAAGATAGGTAGCTTATTTCATTTTCCAGGGTGACGTGTTTTATAAAAGAGATTTCTCCCTACCCCTCCTACAATGTGTAGGAGGATAAGAGACCACCTACGTCCTCAGGGAGAATAACAAAGGAGTTTATGGTAATCATACTGGGGATACTACTTGCCCACCTTAAAGAAGGATGCGTTGCAATATGTAAATAAGTGTGACAAATGTCAACGTTTCCCAACAATACAAGGCAACTTTCTAGGGAACTGACTAGGGTTTCCAGCCCCGACCATTCGCTAAATGGGGAATTGAACTCATAGCCCCTTGGGTGGAAGCTGAACTTTTAGCTAAAATCACGATCTTAATACTTCCAAGTTCTTGTGGAAAAATATAATATTTCGATTTGACATTCCCCGCTCCATCTTATCGACAATAGATTACAATTCGACAACAAAACTTTTCGAGACCTATACGAAGAGCTTGGAATCAAGAAACACTTTTCTACTCCCTATCACCCCAAGCAAATGGACTAGTGGAGGCTGTCAATAAAACTATCAATTACACTTTGAAAAGGAAGCTTAACGCCGTAAAAGGGATGTGGGTTGATGAACTACTCCGAGTACTATGTGCAATTCGAACCACCAGTCAAACTGTTACTAGAGAGACACCTTTATTTTATGGTCCCGAGGCCATTAACCCAATTGAACCAGGTCTACATTCACCCTGTCGCATGTAGTTTAATGAAATATCTAACAAGTTGAGGATATGCGAGCTTGAATTCTTCGATGAGCAGATGAACGAATCTCAATTGAAATTAGCCATTCATCAACAAAAAAGAACCCAGTACTACAATTCAAAGGTTAAAAAAAGTCATTTCGCATAAATGACCTGGTTCTGTGACTGGTTTTCCTTCTCTCAAAGAAGTAAGAAGTAAGAACATTGGGGCCCAACTGGGAGGGCCCCTACCTCATCAAAGAAGAGCTTCGACTTGGTACCTTGGGATCGAAGGACTGGATGGCAAAGCACAACCTCATCCATAGAATGTGGAGCACCTGAGGAGGTACTACTAATAGAAGTTTGTGTATATGATCTTTCTTAGCCTATGTGAAGTTTGTCAATTCAATGAGAGTATATTTTTGTTCAAGTCTTCTCAAGTGACATGTCTCCCACAAAAATTACTACAGGAGAAGCATTTTCATGGATAAAACATCCATCATGTTGAGAATCGTGGACGCTTTACCGAAGAGTTGGATTCCAAAAAGGAACACCACTTAATTCATCGAAGCAAACAACACATGCCTTCTATGAAAAAGACCATGGGAGAAGCCTCTGCATGGATGAGCGTTTTATGCAAATAAGCATGGGCACTTCAATAAAGAGCTGGATCCCAAAAGGGAGCACTTCCTAATTTGTCGAAGCGAGCACATGCCACACATGAGAAAACTTATGGGAAAAGCCTCTGCATAGGTGAACCTTTCATGCAGAGAAACATGGGCACTTCAATGAAAAGCTAGACCTCAGAAAGGACTATATCCTATTTCGTCGAAGGAGACAACACATGCCTTCCATGGAAAAAGACCATGGGATAAGCATCTGCATGGATAAACCTTTCATGCAAAGAAGCGTGGACGTTTCGATGAAAAACGGGATCCCAAAAGGGACTACCTCCTAATTCGTTAGAGCGGATAGCACCTGCATCTCATAGATGCCTATGCATGGATGAATCATCCATCATGTAAAGAAACGTGAGGGTTTTGATAAAGAGTGAATCCTAAAAGACCATGGGAGAAGCATGTGTATGGATAAACCATCCACCATGTAGAGAAACATGGATACTTTAACGAATAGCTGGATCCCAAAAGGGAAAACTTCCTAATTCATCGAAGCAGACAGTACATGCCTCCTATAGAAAAGACAATGGGAAAAGCCTTTGTATCGATGAACTTTTATGTAGAGAAGCATGGGCACTTCGACGAAAAGCTGGATCCTAAAGGGACCACTTCCTAATTCGCCAAAGCAGACGGCTCCATGCATTCTACACATGTCGTGGGAAAAGCCTTCATAAGGATGAAGCATCCACTTTAAAAGGATGTTAGGCCTAAACTGTTAAAAAAAATTTAAGGTATTAAAAATTTGATTATTTACAGTCAAGGCATCTACTTGAGACAAAAAAATGTCCTCATATTGAGGTCCATATCGAAGCGAAATTGAAGGATTGTTTATCTAAAGCCGAAGCAGTTATACGAGATAAAAATATCCATTTATATAACAAGAATTCATTTACAAGGAAGGCTAAGGCCAATTACAATGGAAGAAATTACAAAACAAAAATAAATTCTAAAACTAGGCTGGTAGAACGTTAGAATCTTGGGCGTCGCAGTAAGAGTCTCAGTGGTCAAGGTGTTAGGAGCTTCCGCATTAATGTTTTCCTCCTGGTTAGCCTCCTCCTCATCATCCTCCACTTTGATTACATCGCTTACTTCCATCGGAGTTTGAGCCTCCTTCGTCCCCAAGAATTTTACCCTCAAATTAGAAATAACCTCAAATCGGTCCATAACCTCAACGTATGCGAATTGACGCCAATAGGCACAGAAACGTTGATACATCTTAGTCAAATCAAAATTGTCTATGTATGCCTTAACAACATCTTTAGAAGCAGTTTGGAATTCTTTCCTAGCCCTCTTGACCTCCTTAGTAAGGTCAGATATCTAAGTACCCAATTTACCTACTTGCTATTTCAATACAACATTTTCTTTATTAGCCACCTCCAGGGCTTCAACAACTATCTTTTAGTGGGTGTACGAAGTCTTCACCTTCTTCCTAAAAGAGGCCACCATACTCTACTTGAACAAATTCCATGGCCAAGTTAAAATGTTCTCTGCGGTCGCATCCACTTATTCTATGAGGTCGCATAGAGTATTTGCGAGACAAAAATTTTGGTTTTTGAATTTAAGTCAACTACTTATGGAAACAACTATAAATATGTGTTTTGAAACCCTAAACACGAGGAAAAACAAAGAGAACTCCTCCATACTACTTTATCTCATCTTTAGCTCAAGAATTTCCATGAAAAACTAAAAATCTTTGTCATCTTTTATCCATGTAATTTGATTTTTCATTGTCAAAAAAATCTAGGATTTAGATTTTCTTCTCATGAATATTTTGGAATTAGCTTAACCTTTACTAGATTTTTCATGGATTCAGTTATGCTTTTTCCATTGAAAAATTAAACTATTTGTTGAGTTTCAATTTCAATTAATTAATACTGAGATTGGTTTAACATTTATTAAATTCTTCATAGACCCTGTCATGCTTCTTCTATCGAATAATTGAACTATTTGTTGAATTTTAATCTCAATTTTACTTTATTAGTGGATTGATTACTGCCTTATGTTTGATGTATTTGGTCAATTCTTGATCTTATTCCAATAAAAAGAGTGTAAATGTGTTATAAAAAGTTTAGATTCTAGGATTACAATTAAATTAAATTGATTTGTAACGTTATATCTTCCAATTAGAAAGTTCCAATTGAGAGAATTCCGATACTTCGCTACCCCAAACATTGATTGTAATTTCATTATTTCAAACATTGAATCCATAATTTAATCCAACAATAAATTCTACTTCACAAACGAGAGAACATCCATCATTTTTTTATCATTTGAACATTTTTTCCATCTCCTTGTGGAATAGACCCCCAAAGTTGTACTACAACTACTGTGTTATTCTTTGGGCGTAATCATTACCGAAGGGTTTGGGTGGGTGCTAACTTGTACCACCTCAAAACCTCCCTAAAGAATGGATGAAAGGGTAGACGTATCCCCCCTTTAGGATGAACTCGCCAATGACCACACGGTCTTTCCATGGAAAGCATGCCTTCTCCTCGTAACTGGGTACTAACAATTCTACACTATCAAGAATACAGTTCTTATCCCTAATCTTAGCAAGGTCGATAGAATTTATAGATGAAGGTATTTTGGTAGCCCCCAACCCGCCTCGTAATCGATAGGCCCTCATTTAAAGCCCTGACGCCTTGACCTAACCTAACAACTTCGACCAGTTCAACAATAGGTATAATATTTGCACCTATCTCTAAAGTTAAGCCTCTGAGGCCTATCCCCTCACCACCATGGCTGGAATTAGTGGAAAAACTTATGACTTCAAGAATTTTTGTGAAAAAGAAATAGAGATGAAGAGGATTCAGTTGAAGATCACCTACAGAATTGAAGTAGAAGAAATGGATGGTAATCGCCGAAGTTTGAATGGTTGCCGAAGAAAATCTGAGTATTCTTAAAGGTTTTGAATGAAATTTTCGAAGGTAAAATTTCAAAAGAATAAGGGTTTGTCTTATATAGGCGAAGCCAATAAACCCCAACCATTGGATTTAGATCTAGCGCATATCGTACGTTCATCATATCTTTGATTTGAGTCATTCACCTCATCAAACACTTCAAATTCAACAATCTAGATTAAAACGTATGTAGTGCACACACAAAAACACGTCACCTCAAGACACTCCTACAGCAGCCATCATTGTCTATTTAATTTTACTACGAGTGAGTGCATGAGAAGTTGAATCAGTTTAGCTGTCCTTCATTGAAAAGACGCAAACCATCAAATCATTAGTAGAACTTCCAAGACATGCTATAAAGAAAAGTTATACAGGGCACCTCAAAATATAATTTCAGATTTCAAAATTCCAACGTAGGTATTTCGAAGCATCAACGCCTCAAAACAGAATTTCAAATTTCAAGCATAAGCGCTTCGGAGCATCAGCACTTCAAAATAGAATTTCAAATTTCCAGCATATAGCTTCGGAACATCAGCATCCCAAATACGAGTACCATCTCCACAGATCTTTAGTTATTAACAAAATCTCACAAAGGTCAAATAGAAATCCCTTAAACTCTATACTTGGACTTGGGGGACTATTGTGTTGTGTTGAAAAACTAACCATAGGAAAATATTCGCCCTAGTAAAAAAAATTTACAAATGAAAGTCCATGCATTATATGAATAATCATACATGGACTTGATGGGCTTTGTTATGCCTTGCCGACGAGGCTCAAGTGGTTACCATGTAGCATCCCACGTTGAGCCGTTGTAACAATACATACATACAATGACGAACATAGATTCAGAGTTCACGTTTTATAGAAAACTTTTCCTACAACTTTCAACCACAAATTGGAACTTAATCAAAGAAAAAGAGCAACATTATGTCCTAGAGCTACAATCATTTACCATCGTATGCACAAGTTGAACTCTACAACCCAAAGAAGGATTAAAACTTAAAAGAGGGAGTGAAAAAAATTTGACAACATGATGCACGTCTAACTTCTTTTGATAGAAATATCACCAAGAAAAACATTTGACAACATGCGTACTTAGTTTGACATTGTTTTACAGTTTCTCTTGCACTTGTCAAATGCAGCACCAGATAAAAAAGGGGTCTCTAAAGTTCTTATAAATAAAATAAGAATTCTTGAAATGTATCTAGCACCTAGAATCTGAAAATTCTTATGGTCCTTCATGGTGTGACAAAACAACAAAAAAATCACAAACTCTCTCTATGATGGTTGGAATCTCTCCAAATGCAAAGCTTACTTTCTAAAACAAATAGCAATTGCCTTCTCCATTCCTTTCCACTTTTTTTAAAGGATTACATTGAATGCGATAAACTGGGAAATAAATGTGAAAGAGCTAATCAAAATAATAGGAATTCAAAATAAATCAACTGATCATAAATTCAAAATAAAATCTTCCTTTGATAGTGTGATTTCCATCCTACAAGATCCTCAATTTATTGTATTACTGACATAATTCATGGAGCCTCCTTTGCATTTGCATCAACTGCCATCCATCCGGAAGAACTTGACTCCAGCAAGTGTTGTTGGACATATGTAGTAAATAAGTCTGAATTCAATCGTTTGATCTCTGGTGCTTGCAGCCACACGGAATCGAACTTGGGGCGATTTTTCCACTGGACCAAAAATTTATAATAACCTACACGACGTGTAGTAACGAATTGGTGATCCAGAATGGAAGAAATTTCATCTTTAGGACCTGTGTTTTTAGGCATCCGAACAATTTTCTCCTACAAAACGGGTGTAGTTGAAGTGGCATGTGGTTATTCTTCGAGACTATGGAACTCAGTAAGATCTTCAATGTTAAAGATGGGACTGATGCCAAAATCAGGGGGTAATTCTATTACATATGCCAAAAGGTCTAAAATAAGTTTCTTACCTTTAAATTTAAAGGAATAAGAATTAGTGTACCCGTCGTAAGACACTTCTGTCGTAAAGCCAAGGCCGTCCCAACAACAAATGACAAACGGTCATGGGGATCACGTCACGCCAAGCTTCATCCTCATATTGTTTTCCTAATGAAAATGTTACCAGGCACCGAGG
Organism: Fraxinus excelsior; assembly: GCA_019097785.1. Lineage (NCBI taxonomy): Eukaryota > Viridiplantae > Streptophyta > Magnoliopsida > Lamiales > Oleaceae > Fraxinus > Fraxinus excelsior. Next base: position 20,064,259 of record CM032644.1, read on the forward strand.
CTTCACTAAAATCAGATTGTCTTCATTAATCTAACTGACCTGATAAGGAGTGGGATTCTTCACTACTTTCAACCCCAAGCGCTCCATTGCACCCTAGAAAATTACATTCATACCGCTGCCATTGTCGATGATTATATTTAGAGTACGGTTACTGACACGACCCCGCCTCGAGTCACCCTAGTGGACCCAGACGTGGCGTGCGCCGATGATGAATTCCAGCTAGATGCTGAACCCACCACCAAGGCCACATAGACTGTTTTATGACTAATTGACTAATCAAGGACTATAATATTTTTATAAAAATTTTGACAGGGTTTCCCCTAAAATATGGACAAAACCAACCTGAAAATCAACAAATATTCATAAAAACACCTACACCAAACATTGTGGAAACCACCAATGCCACCACAACGCAACCACAATGCATTATATCAAGTTTTACAACCTTTTGACTAAATGGACCTCAACAAAATATTAGATCAAAAGTTTTATAATATGAGTCCCCAAAATACAATACATACTATGAAATGATTAAAATCGTGCAACTAGATGGTGGTTAATCAGGCTCTGGCTGTAGCAGGCTTTCCAAGTATCTCAAATTCAGCGGCCTCCTGATAAGGAAAACATGACAAAAGAGGTGAGCTTGTAACTCAGTGAGTGGCTAAATTGCATTTACATGCACTATTCCATTAATGAATATTTACTGAAAACTCTAATTTAATTTCTTACAGCTTTAGGAAGTACTAAATTCTGATCATCTGTTTATAACCGAAACATGCTAAAATCACAAATTCTTACTCTTTGTGCAGAATAACCAACTGAAAAATATGCCAAGTATAGCTAATCTGGGATCAACAAAAATCTGTATAAAGCTGTCATTTCTGTAAGTTAAAATCGTATTTCTGTCACTGAATAAGCTAAATTCTATAATTTGAAGGAACTATCATCTGATATTCAAAAATTTGTGAATCTACATATGAATAAACATAATGTGATATACTAATAGTCACACCAAGAAGTACCCAATGAATAGCCTTGCACATGTACAGAGTAATCTCGATGTACAAGGCAAAACCATTCAAATCTGATAATCTGATAATCTGGTCATACGTACGCAGAGCTGCCCCAAAGGCTAAGCACCCTAGTACACGGCCCAAAGCCTATATGTGTACGAGAGTGGGTCCCAAAGACCTCTGATAATCTGGTCATACACTGTGGAAACACATTCACATCAGTGCAGAGCGGGTAAAATAATTGAATCTGGTCATACACTGTGGAAACACATTCACATCAGTGCAGACCGGGGTAAAATAACTGAATCTGGTCATACACTGTAGAAACACATTCACATCAGTGCAGACCGGGGTAAAATCACATGGGTACTTTCTGGTGGTTTTAAAATAACTTTTATTATGTTGAAACACGTAATCTGAATATAAAATGCTATATGAATAATTTAAATGAACTGAATTTAACCTTAAAAGAATTAACTATAAAATCCATTAAATTCTCGAATTCATGCTGTCAAATCGAATATAGGAATAATTAAGTTCCTAATATGATATAAATTCAATAATTATCTATTTCTGAAAAGTAAGTTTTTCCACTCACAGAGTACGAGCTACAAGCTAGATCGGCTGATAGACGTTTCCAATTTGTTCGTCACCACCTGAAATATGATATAAATAGCCAATTTAGCCACTGACGAACCAAGACCTTTAATATCGAATGCAATAGTGATCAAACTAAATTTCCTCAATACATGACTAAATCTCCAACATAAATCACTTAATCCAATGAAACTAATTACACTTTCTAGTTCCATTACTAGCTTGCCATATATCAATTTACTTCCATCACAACCATAAAAATAAATATCCATCTTCCCTTTAGTGAAAACTTGAAATCATAGTTCCATCATAACTTTGACACCTTGTTCCATTAATACATTCCTCCAAGTGAGCATTATATCAACATAATCATTTCTCCAACAATTTTCCAAAATACCCAATTTAGAATTTCTAGGGTTTGCCAAAATTAATATAACTTACCTTGAATCAAAAGGGAAGCTAACCAAATATGAAACTTGAGCTAGAAATCAAACTTTTCTCCTCCCATTAGAAATTTTCGGACCATATAAACCCTAGAAATCAACATAATTAATTTCGGCCTCATGAAAATAAATGAATAAATCGAATCCAAAGTTTGAAGAAATTAATTCTTACCTTTTTTCTTCTTCCTTTCCTTCCCTTTCTTTCCTTTCTTTCCTTTTTCTTCTCTCTATTTTCCTTTTTTCTTCCTCTCTGCCGGTTCCCAGAAGCTCTCTGCGTGCAAGGGTGAGGGAATGAGGGAAATGAGACAAAAAGGGTTGAAATGTCAAAGGTTGTAGAGATTTTTGCACAATGAGTCCTTTACTTCCCATGGTGTATAAGTAAGTCTTCAACTTCCAATCTAATCTATTTAAATCCTTCACATGTATCCAATAATAAAATTAACCCCAAATAATATTTTAGTCCAATTAAATCTTTATTGATATTGACTTTGACCATTCCACCTTTGACTTTGACTACCTAAAAATGGGTTGTAACAGTTACCATGTTCCATATGTGTATGAAATATGTTTATGTGTCGCCAATCAGCAATGTCTTGAGACTCCTTTTTAGTCCCAGTTAACATTCTATGGATTACACAACAAGGAAAATCCGTGGCGCACAGTTGCTCTTCCTCAACTTCAACTTCTTCATTAACTTCCTATTCTTCACTTTCTTTAGTATTGTCGATCACCCTTAATTCCTTTTCACAAACGAAGGCTAGCTTCTTTTCTCTTGTAGGATAAATGACGGCGTAGTGCCCAAATCCTTTGCATTTGTAATACTAAGGTCCTTCACCCATAATTTTGTTTTTGCCCATTTGGTTTCCCACCACAAGATGCTTGGATGGATTGTTTGGTAATGGAGGTTTCTGGAATGAAGATGTTGATAAACGATCTTGTCGACCATCTGTCGAAGCCACTCGTTTCCCATTTAAGGATCCCAACTGCTTCTCAATACGTAGTGCTAGCTGGTATGCCTCGTGGCATTAAACATTCTCATGGTTAACATTTCTTTGCGCACTTTACTACGTAATCTAGTGCAATACCGGGTTAAAGTTTACTGATCACTCTGTGTAATTTTACAATGGACAGTGAGCTCATGAAAATAGTATGTATACTGATCAATAGTCTAGGCAAGTATTTTTCCTTCAATCTTTCTTTCATTTCTTCCCAATTAGAAATTGGTGCAGATTGAGCACGTCGCAGTTGCTCTTCAACACTTCTCCACCAGACTCGCGCATGTCCTTTTAATTTCATTCGAACATAGTGTTGACCTCAAAAAATGGTCGAACAGAATTCCTGCCACGTCCCCTCCACGTGGAGATCACCTGCACACAGAACACACCGTCAGGAGGCAAAGGCAGCCGGTCGAGAAAAAGGTCCGGCGACCGTTTGCACTCCGACGGTCAAGTCAACTGCCGGACGAAGAAAGAAATAAGTGCAAGAGAAGAGATGGGAGGGGAAATTGGATAGGATTAGAAAATCATCCCTTATAATGAAATGGATTCATATATATATAGAAAATGGAAATGGGCCAAGCACGCTAATGGGCCTCGTCTAAGCTCAGCATCGTCCAAACCTAATAGTAATATTTTATGGGTGTAACAATAGTCCCCCAAGTCTGAGTCGTACATTCATGTGCTGGTCGGACTTCAAAATACATGATGTCAGTAGGTAAGGTCTTACAAATTGCCCAAAAGATACAAGTAACTCCGATAAGCGATCTGTTGACCTCAAAAAACGGATCTGCCACCGAGCCAACAGGTGATACCTTCGGGCCTGTCTTTTCCTTCGGGCCTGTCCTTTCCTGCATAAACCACACAACGTCAGTCACACGTGGCCGTTCCCATAGGAGGTGGGGATGGCCACGGGCACTCCGACGGTCAAGTCAGCGTAGGGTTGGCCGGAAATTAGGTTATCGATCTCCAAGTCTTCACTCGGAGGCCGTTTTTCTGGATCTTTTTTTAAACAAGTATCGATATAGAGAGATCAAAAAGAGATCGTCCCCTTTTTCGGCGTAAGGGTCTAGTATTTATACCAGGTGTGGGAGGAGGGGGGCCGTTGGATTGGGGGGCACGTGTAGCTAGATTATTAGGGCCAGTCCCATCGTAGGTGTCAACTTATCTTTCCATAGGTTGGCTGGCATTAAGTGCTTCTGGCTGATTTGACCGTTTGGGTCCTGCCACATATCCCATCAATCATGGACTTGACTGCAAAGATCTCTGTACGGGAGATCTTTGCCGGGACGCGGAGGGGCGAGGCGAAAAGGGGACCAAGTGCAGACAGCTCGTCCCCTGCGCAATCGCCTCGGGTGCGCGTGGCACGCCACCCTGTCAACACGTGGAGTCCGAGCTGTTGTTCAGTTCTTACTGGTAACAGCCTCAGCCCCGTAGGTCATGGAGAATGGGGTTTCCCCGGTGGCCGTTTTGCAAGTAGTTCTAATAGCCCAGAGGACCTGGGGGAGTTCGTCCACCCAGGCCCCCTTGGAGGCATCCAGCTTCCTTTTCAGGGTTAGCTTTATGGTTTTGTTGACCGCTTCCACCTGGCCATTCGCCTGAGGATGGTGAGGTGAAGAAAAATGTTTTCTGATTCCGAGCTCTTCACATAGGCTTCGGATTTTCCGATTGTCGAACTGTTTGCCATTATCTGAGACCAGGGAGTGGGGTATGCCGAACCGGCATATGATGTTCTTCCACAGGAACTTCGATGTATTAGCTTCGGTGATCTTGGACAGGGGCTCTGCCTCCACCCACTTGGTGAAGTAGTCGATTTCTACTATGGCGAAGCGAGCGTTCGCTCTCCCTTTGGGGAGGGGGCCGATGAAATCCACTCCCCATTTGGCAAAAGGCCAGGGGCTCGAGACAACAGTGAGCTCCTGCGAGGGCCGCCTTTGGGTATGGGAAAAACGCTGGCATTTGTCACACTTACGCACGAATTCAATGGCTTCCTTTTTCAGGGTAGGCCAATAATATCCCTGCCGGAGTATTTTGTGTGCTAGTGCTGGTCCGCCGGAATGATTTCCGCAGATGCCTTCGTGTACCTCTCTTAGTATGTAGTTCGCCTCTGTTCCTCCCGTACACCTGAGGAGGGGCGAAGAGTAGCCACGCTTATATAGAACCTCATCGTGAATGATGAAATGGGCAGCTCTTCTCCGAAGCCTTTTAGCTTCGTTCTCATCATCTGGTACGGTCCCTTCTTTTAAATGGTCCAAGATAGGCAACATCCAGGCTGGCGTGTTTTCTACCCACATCAGCTCTTCGCCCCTCCTGATAGAGGGTTCAGGTAGGTGTTCAATCGGTACTACCTTTAGAAGTTCGGAGTCCTTGCTGCTAGCCAATTTTGACAGGGCATCTGCATGGGTGTTCTCCTGACGAGGCACTTGAATCAACTCGAATTTTTCGAAGTCGGGCAAGAGCCCCATTACCAATTTCAGGTAGGCTTCCATGTGTTTGTCCCTGGCCGCAAAGCTCCCATTTACTTAGTTTACCACTAGCTGCGAATCGCTGCTGACTGCGATTCTTTTTACACACAGCTCTTTTGCCAACCGGAGTCCCGCCAGGAGGGCCTCGTATTCTGCCACATTGTTGGAGGCCCTGAACCCGAGTCTGACGGCGCAGTTCAGTTTATACCCCTCCGGGCTTTCCAGCACCACTCCTGCCCCGGAGCCGGCTTCTCCTGAGGAGCCGTCGACAAAGAGGTTCCAGGTGGGCGGCTCTGCCGGCTCCATGTTCACTTCGACTTCAGGAGCCTTTGAAAATTCAGCGACGAAATCGGCGAGGGCTTGGCCTTTGACAGCTGCCCGGGGGGTGTAGGTTATGTCAAACTCGCTGAGTTCTACAGCCCATTTGAGCAACCTCCCCGAGGCGTCCGGTTTCTGCAAGACTTGCCTGAGCGGAAAGTTCGTCAGCACGCGGATGCCATGGGCCTGGAAGTAGGGTCTTAGCTTACGGGAAGCGGTGATTAAAGCTAGAGCTAACTTTTCCATGTCCGGATAACGCTCTTCGGCGGGCAGCAGGGCTTTGCTTACATAGTAGACTGGCAGCTGGTGTGCCTCCTCCTCTCTTACAAGGACCGAACTTACAGAGGCTTCAGCTACAGCCAAGTATAGCAGTAGGGGTTCCCCTTCCTTGGGTTTGCTGAGGAGGGGCGCGCGTCCCAGGTAGTTCTTCAATTCCTGGAACGCTTCTTCACATTCAGGGGTCCAACTGAACGTTTTTCCCCCTTTCAGGACCTTGAAGAATGGCATGCATTTTTCAGTGGCCCTTGATATGAAGCGGTTAAGTGCAGCTATTCTACCAGTGAGTCGCTGTACCTCCTTGGGTTTCTGGGGGGACCTCATATTAATCAAAGCCTCGATTTTCTCTGGGTTGGCCTCGATTCCTCTTTGATTCACAATGTAACCCAAGAACTTGCCTGAGGCCACGCCGAACGCGCATTTGAGAGGATTCAGCCTCATGTTGTATCTTCTTAAAATTTGGAAGGCCTCGTTCAGGTGTTCGATGTGCCTCTCGGTCTTGAGACTTTTCACCAGCATGTCGTCGACATAAACTTCCATGGACTTTCCGAGCTGGTTTGCGAACATTTTATTCACTAGCCTTTGGTAGGTAGCCCCGGCATTTTTCAGGCCGAAGGGCATTACTTTGTAGCAATAAAGTCCTTTGTCAGTAATGAAGGAGGTGCTATCCTCGTCGCCTGGGAACATGGGGATTTGATTGTACCCTGAATAGGCGTCCATGAAACTGAGCAATTCGTGTCCTACCGTGGAATCTACCAATTGGTCGATCCGGGGGAGGGGGAAGCCGTCCTTTGGGCAGGCCTGATTGAGATTGGAGAAGTCAATGCAGACCCTCCATTTGCCGTTATGCTTCTTCACCAGAACGGGATTTGATATCCACTCCGGATACTTGGCCTCGCGGATGAAACCGCTGTTGATGAGTTTCTCTACCTCTTCTTTCAAGGCCTCGTACCTTTCGGTATTTAGAGCTCTTCTCTTCTGCCTATGAGGGGTGTGATTGGGGTTGATCTGTAGACGGTGGCAGCTGATTCCGGGGTCTATTCCAACCATATCCTCGTGCCGCCATGCGAATATGTCTGCATTCTTCTGCAGGAAGTCTCTTAGCCTCTCTTTTGTCCCCTCTTCCAATTCCTTTCCTATTTGCAGAACCTTTGCAGGATCTTGAGGGTCCAGCGAAAAGTTTTCCAGTTCCTCCATTGGGGCTGTCTGCGACTCCGATTCAATTATTCGGGGATCTAGCTCCTCAAGGGATATGTTGGGTCTGACATCTGTCATCTCGACATCCAGCACCGTAGACGATCCTTCAAGGGCTTCTGCCATTTCAGCATCCAGTACCATGTTAACTCGGGGCTCTGCTTTCCTCAGGGAGTTGAGATAGCACTCTCTAGATCCCATCTGATCGCCCCGGAGTGTTGCGACCCCCTGATCAGTGGGGAATTTCATGCATAGGTGATGGATGGAAGTGACTGCCCATAGTTCTTTCAGGGCTGGCCTTCCCAACACCCCGTGATATGCCGACCGACGGTCAACTACCAAGAATTCCATGAAGCGATGTGCCACCTGAGGCGGGGCCCCCATTTCGACTGCCAAGGTAATCTTACCTCTGGGGATGATGCTGTCCCCGGTGAACCCATAGAGGGGCGAGGTAATAGGCGTCAGTTCATGGTCTACCGCCATTTTATCAAAAGACGAGCCGAACAAGATGTTGACCGAACTGCCGTTATCCACCAGCATTCGTTTAAGCCCATTGCGGGCTATTACAGCCCGAACCACTAGGGCGTCACAGTGAGGGTAGTGTACGCCTGCTGCATCTTCTGTGGTGAACGTTATGGGTTCTACGGTTCTGCCCTGGGTGGTTTGGCTTACTATATAGCTGGCCATTGGTGGAGTTTTTGCCTCCCTTGTGTAATTTCTTTGAGCGTTCCTTGATTCGCCTCCTATATGGGGCCCCCCAATTATGGTGTCCATTTCACGTATGGGGAAACGCTCGTCCGAGGTGGGTACATTCCTCCTAGGGCGTTGGCCTCCTCGGGGTCTTTCCCTGTCATTATCTCCGGTATCAAGGGGCGAGTGTTGCCTTGTCTCTCCCCTCCTGGGGGTTGAACGCCTTGGAGTGATATTTTGACTTTGATCGTTTCTTGTGTTCCGAGAGGCGTTTGATGGCCGGTTGGCATCCCTGCAATCCTTTATGTCATGTCCATAGTAGCGGTGGAAAGTACAATAGGGCCGCAGGTCTTCCTGGAACCTATTGCTAGGTATACCACCTCGCCCCCTATTCCTAGAGGTTGAGGGTCGTCTGGAGCCCCTGGCTGAGCTGCCCTCGTGGAATCCATCATTTTCATAGGCTAAGGTAGGCACTGCGTTTAACGTAGCGGTAGCCAATGCTTGTCCCGAGGTGGGAGCCACTGCATGTCCTGCCTGGGTCCACCGTTGACTTACCATTTGGGACGTGGGTCCTCTGCCCATCTGTCTCCTGGGTGGAGGGATCCCTTGGGCTGCCCTGTTTCGATGGTCAATCATTTCCTCGTTGACAATTTCGACTTTCATCATTTCCACCAGCTCGTCGTATGTTGAGAGATTCTTACTTCGGACATCCCTCCAGAACAGCGTATTCATATTCAATCCCCCTTTCAGAGCGGACAGAGCTTCTTTGTCGGTGACCTGTTCGCAGTAAGTTATCTCGTCAGTGAAGCGAGCTAGGTAGCTCTTTAGAGTCTCTCCTGCAGCTTGCCTCATGTCCTGCAAGCGCTGTATTGGCGCCTCTCCCTCCTTCTTAGACAGGTACTGGTTCAGAAATGCCTTTTTCAGGTCCGGCCAACTCCTGATGCTAAGAGGTGCTAGCCTACTGTACCACACTTCGGCAGCGCCGGCGAGGGTCAGGTGGAATGCCCTGCATTTCAGTGCTGGAGAAGCGCCCCTTAGGCTCATTTGCGTTTTGTATTTGTTGAGATGTTTCTCCGGGTCGCCCTTTCCCTCGTACTTCGGGATCTTCGGGGGAACAAAGTTATGTGGCATCGGGAAGGAACGAAGTTCCCTTGAGAAGGGCAGATTATCATCGTCGTCATCAAGCTCATATGATCTGCACGGTTCGTGAGGGTCCTCCTCCTCCTCGGCGGTCTGGGGCGGATGTTGAGCTGCTGCTCCTCTGTTTCCCCAGTCTATAGCGCTTCGCCTCTCCCGCCTATTTCTAGGCGGAGGGACCTGAGCCTCCTGACTTTGGACATGCGGCCGCTGTCGAACCTCTTGGGGGATATGCTGGCCCCCGTTTCTAGGTGTTCGTCCGATTCGGTCGAAGACGCAGCGGATCTTTGGGGCTGCTCCTCATAATCCGGGGGAAAATTGTTTTCTCCAGCCGAGGTGTCCCTGATTGGGGCAGCTGTGTAATTCGACGTGTCCATTTCTACCTCCCGCTCGGCGGGGGCGTCGTTCTGAGGCCTCGATTGGGTCCTTCTGCTTGGTCCTTCCCCAGACCGCCTATGTGCAAAATGCTGTCGACTCGGTTGGGCCGAATAGCTGTCTCGATTTTGAGCTTGCGCAAGGAATTCTTGCATGGCTGCATTCTGAGCCGCAATGTTCCGCATGTTTGTGGCCATAGTGGCTACTTCAGCCGCGAGTTGGGCGGTTCTGTTCCTCCTGCGATACCTGTGGTGGGGTCGCTGATGAGTGACATTTCAAGAGATCTCTTCTTCAGAGGCTTCTCTTGTTCTCCTTGGATTTACTTCTTCCTCACTGGAACTCATGGTTCGAAGCAGTAAGGCTTTTTCTCTTCTTGGCAAGTTGGAGTCCCACCGATCCTGCCGCCCTCCTTTTTCAAGGATTTCTTGCCGGAAGTTCGACTAAGCTTTTTAGTGGGAAGTTGTCGTGGTTTACATTGCCCAGTCTTCCCACAGACGGCGCCAATCTGTTGACCTCAAAAAATGGTCGAACAGAATTCCTGCCACGTCCCCTCCACGTGGAGATCACCTGCACACAGAACACACCGTCAGGAGGCAAAGGCAGCCGGTCGAGAAAAAGGTCCGGCGACCGTTTGCACTCCGACGGTCAAGTCAACTGCCGGACGAAGAAAGAAATAAGTGCAAGAGAAGAGATGGGAGGGGAAATTGGATAGGGTTAGAAAATCATCCCTTATAATGAAATGGATTCATATATGTGGAAATTACTCATTTCCCTACTTTTGGAGATCCATATTCTAAAATCAGATTTATAGTTTTAACTTTCAAAAATCAGATATTTTTTATATAGATACATTATAATCATAATTATATAAATTATATTTTAATTTCATCCCAATAAATTCTATTCCAAATCAAACCTAAAATACATTCCCTCTCTCCTCAACGCCGTCCGTCTCTCATCTCTCTCTAAACCAACTCTTCAGCGTCGTCCGTCTCTCACTCATCTTCTCTCCGTCTTCTCACCAGTGACGTCGCCGTCGTGTGCGACGCCCGCAGTTTCTATCTCCTGCCATCTCCCGCCTCGCCTGCCATCGCGCGCATCACCGGTGAGAAGAGACATCACTGCCATCGCAGATCATGAAGCGCTGCAGATCGGGGTCCGTCCTCCATTTTTTTCTCTGGTCATAGGTGGTTAGGGTTGCAGGTAGTGGTTGTGCGGCACTCACACACTGCGGCTGCCACGATATTTTTGTTGTAGTTTCTTCGATCTACTGCTTTATCGGAGTTTTGGTGATTGTTGTGGGTTTGGGGGTTTTGTTGGTAGGGTGGCGGCTGTGTGGATTCTAGCAGGCGGCGATTGGAATTGCAGATGAAGGTGGTCGGTGGTTGTTGAAATGGACGATTGTGGGCATGGGATGCGGCGATGATGTATTTGGTTGTGGTAGTGCTTTAGCAACATATGGTGGTGGTGTTGCTGACTGGGTTGGCAGCGATATTGTGGTTGTGGATCTAATAATTTCTGTTGTGGTGGCGGCGATATTGTCGGTGATGGAGATTGTCATGGTTTCTGGTTTGCCTTCGATGGTGAGGCTGTGTTGGTGACGTTAGTAATGGTGGTGGGGGTGAGTAGCCGGTTGTGGTAGTAGTGGCGGAGTAGGGTTAGTGCATGTAAGACGGTGGTTGCGGTGATGTGGTGTTGTATAGTCTCTGTGACCTGAGCTGTGACCTAAGCTGTGTGATGTGACCTATGCTGTGACCTGAGCCACGTGCAAAATATTTTACGACCTATGCTGTGATTATCAACAAAAATCTGAGCCATGTGCAAAAAATATTTTGTGACCTGTGCTGTGGCCATTTGAAAATAACATGGAACTATGAAAAAAATCATGAGCCATGTGCAATATATTCTGTGACCTATGTTGTGACCATTTGAAAATAATCCGTAATTATTAACAAAAATGTGAGATAAACCTTATCGTGTTATCAATCATTATAAACAAATAATAATGCGTTGTGACTTGTGACTTGAACTGTGACTTGTGACTTATAACTTGTGACCTGGACTGTGACTTGTGACCTGAAATATTAAAATGTGTTATCAATTATTATAAACAAATGACAATGCATTGTGACCTGTGACCTGAGCTGTGACTTGTGACTAATGACTTGTGACCTGGACTGTGACCATCAATGGTAACCAGAAAAGTCGCCGGAAAGTCGTCGTCGGAAAAGTCGCCGGAAAGTCGTCGTCGTCGGAAAAGTCGCCGGAAAGTCGTCGTCGTCGGAAAAGTCGCCGGAAAAGTCGTCGTCGGAAAAGTCGCCGGAAAGTCGTCGTCGTCGGAATCGGAGCGATCGCCGGAGCGGTAGGGGTGGTAGAAGTGGGGGTGGGTTAATTAATTATATTATATATAATTATCTTTCTATATATTTATATAAATAAATATTTATATTTATATATATATAAATATAAATAAATATGTGTATGTATAGGTGAAATATCTTATTTTTGAAATGTGAAAGTTGTTTTGTCATTTTTGAAATAGTGTAAAGTAAAGGTAGGATTTATGTATTTTTCCCTTCATATATATATAGAAAATGGAAATGGGCCAAGCACGCTAATGGGCCTCGTCTAAGCTCAGCATCGTCCAAACCTAATAGTAATATTTTATGGGTGTAACACATAGCGAACTTTTCGATCCTCCGTTACAGCAAACCAGTCAAAATAGTCATCAGTGGCTGTTAACCAATCTTTGAACACATTGGGTTCTAATTTTCCAAAAAAAATCCGGAACATCCACTTTCATCTTCTTGGTCAATTCATCGGGAGGTTGTTGGTTAGCTTTATGCCATCCATAATCACTGGGAACATATTGTTTGCCTTGCCCAAAATGATTACCACGATGACCAACTTCCATGTCTCTATTTCCATATTGGACACCCTCTTCTTCCCAATCACTATCATCCACCGCGTCCTCCTGGAGTTGTCTACGCTCTCTTCTGTTGTGAGGACCAGGTTTCTCTCGATTTTGACGTTCTTTCAGCAAACCCAATATTCCAGAACAGTTGCGATTTGAGTGATCTGTTCTTGTAATTAGGTTTGGTTGGTGTTTGGGTTTGGATTTGGATTTTGGTCGTTTGACATATCGTAAGAATTCCCACTGCAGGTAACTGGCATGAAGAAACTAGGATTCCTTGAAGAAGGAACCTGCTCTGATACCAAATTGGTGTAAAAGAACAACAACAAAATTACACTTTCTCTGTGATGGTTGGAATCTCTCCAAATGTAAATCTTACTTTCTAAAGCAAATGGCAATTGCCTTCTCCATTCCTTTCCACTTTCTTTATAGGATTACATTAAATGAGATAAACTGGGAAATAAATTGGGAAAGAGCTAATCAAAATAATAGGAATTCAAAACACATCAACTGATCATAAATTCAAAATAAAATCTTCATTTGATGGTGTGATTTCCATCGTACAAGATCCTCAATTTATTGTATTACTAACATAATTCATGGAGCATCCTCCTCATTTGCATCACTTCAATACATCAATCCCAAGATCGATTTGATTGGTACACAAAAGTTAACGAGGCCAATTAGTATAAAGTTAAGCACATAAAATAGATTGTGAAGTACTAAAAAAATGAAGGTGTCATGCAGTGTGAGTAGTCGATTCGTTCCTTGTTTTGACATTACAGAGCATGCTAGCAACACTAATAAGTTTAATAAGTTCATAGCAGTCCGCAAGTACTATCCATGTATTCACTATTCATTTCTATTTATTTATAATTTAAATATTTAGCCCCTATTTGGTGCACATTTTAGGAGTAAAAATACATTTTTACTGTTGATGTGATGGGAAATATGTGGTTGAAAAAGAAGGAAAAATTATTAATGTGATGAAGAATATTATTTTATTGAAGAATGTGTGGTTAAAAATGAGTAGAAGAATGAGAATGAGAAAAATAATGTGGCTCAAACATGGACGTAATAAATATTTCCCAAAAATGCTTTATGTCCTAGAAATCAATATTTATCAATATATTCCAAAGTGCGCCAAACTAATAGACTTCCAACTAATTATCTTTTCACAAGAAACAATTACAAATCTTTCACCACACATAAGGTTAGGTGATAAATATTTAAATAGTTTATGGCCTATTTATATATTGATTTACAAAAAACTAAATACAAGGATTTATTTAATAGGTCACAAATAGTTTAAAGTAGGCCATAAATAGTTCGTTATCGAAATGTCATCCTAAATAGTTTGAAGTATCTACGCCTTTTATTTTAATACTGTTTATTGGGGTATATTTCAGACACTATTGGAGCTAAAGGCCTATAGGGACCCATGACCCAAGTTTTCTGATTTTTCATTTAGTTTGGAAAAATAATAGTATTATGTAACAAACTTTAGTTTAGTAATGTTGCTTTAGTTTATTAGTAAGAACCACAAATTTAGTAATGTTGTTGTAGTATATTGGAAAGTACTCCAAAATTTTAGGGGTGTTTGGTTTGTTATTTTCAAATTGTTTTGAGTTTTTTCGATTTTGTAAAACGCCTAAATCTTGTTTGTTTAATGTTTTTTTAATATACGTATTTGAAAATAAGATAAATTTATAGTAGAAAACTTAAAACATATTTTTACTTTTTTAATATTTTTAATGAAAACACTCAAAACATGAGATATAAAAGTAATCAAATTCCTCCTTTCTTGATAATCTCATCAAACTCATCAAACTCTCCATGTAAATATCATATTAGCAAATCGCAGTCAACCCCGAACTTTTTAGTTTATTTAAATTTGGTCACTGTTTCAAGTTTTACGTCTCCTTTTTGGTCATTTTTTGTGCAATTTTCAATATTGATCCCGAAGCTTTCAAAAGATTCCATTTTAGTTCCCCAAACTTCAATAATCTTTCGATTTTGGTCCTCTACAAGCTCCCAAAATGTACAATTTAGTCGCCCAAACTTTTAATAGGTTAAATTTCACTCCCAAAACTTGCAACTTTCCTTTGATTGATCCCTTAATATTTCTACTTAATTTTATTCAATCCGATTAGCCATCAATTGATTCTATTCAATTTTAATTAGGATAAAAATCATTAAAGGAAGAAAAGCAGCTGGAAGATGATCATTCAGCAGGGGAGTTGATAAGAACCACCTAGCAACGAACATTACGCAACACACAACGAGATTGAAGACCCCAAGAAAGCTCAAAGAATAATCTTGGTTTTGAGTTTGAACCAAGAATCAATGAATCAAACAACCAAACAAAAACAGTGTTTGAATGAACTCTTGATTAAACAACACGTTGATCTGCACTCGATATTGAACGCCACAAGAATTAACTTGATAAGTTCACGGTGTTCAATGAAGAACAATGGTTGAAAGCATAATGTCTCTCAATTGCATAAAATCTCAAATTGTCTACATTAAATAATAAGCAAAGTATTTATATGAAAACCCTAAAATCTAGTTAAAACCGAAAATAACTCTAAATATTACAAAAGATATCAAAAATTTGTATTTTATTCAAACTAGGAAACTCTAAAAAATATGATAGCCTTGTGCAGAATTTTGTGACGATTCCGAATTGTACTCATGGGTGAAAATTTGCTCGTTTGCTGTTTGAACCGAGTTGATCCATTTGATTTCTTCTTTTGAGCCCAATATGAAACTTGTTCATTGACTCGTTAACTTTGACACTTCATCCCCCATAGCTTGAGCAAACAATCCTATTACCTCTTTTGCCCGCTTTACCGTCGAACGTGTCACGATAATTAACAGGTCTCGTCCTAGGCTCGGCTTTGTCGGGCTCGGCTCTTGGATCATATCATCCCCTCCCTATTCAAAAGGGTTCGACCTTGAATCTACACCTACATCGAAAAGAGAGAGATCAAATACATTAAAAGTTGCTGAAACATTATACTCACGTGGAAGATCCAATTTGTATACATTATCATTGGCTTTCTCCAAGACTTAAAATGGACCATCCTCTCGTGGTTACAACTTTGATTTCGAGGGTGTTTGGTGTTAAAATTAGATTTTAAGTAGATTGTGATAGAAGTTTTTAAAATATGTGGTTGAAAAGATGTGGAGCCCATGAAAGATGTGGTTGATATTGATTGTTTGACTTTGACATAAACTAAAATAAGATTAAAATATAGCCCAAACATGCCCTTCCTTTGTTCTGGAAAGCGTTCATTCCTGAAATGTACCCAAACTCAATCTCCTTGTTCGAATGTCACGCTTTTCCAGCCCTGTTTGCTTGCGACACAAAATGTTTGTTTTACTTTCAATTTGCGCCCTTACCTTTTCATGGAGAGATTTCACAAACTTGACATTTCTTTTACCATCTAAGCTACCTCGTTCATTCACATGCAAAAGTATTAAATCTAAAGGTGTTAGTGGATTAAAATAATAAACAATCTCAAATGGTGAAAACAATGTAGTAGAATATGTGACCCTATTATATGCAAATTCTATGAAAGATAAACACTCTTCCCAATCTTTAAATTCTTATTGACTACAGTGTGTAATAATTGCATCATGGTCATATTCACTACTTCAGTCTAACCATCGGTTTGTGGATGACAAGTTGTTGAAAACATAAGTTTAGTATCTAACTCACCCCCACAAAACTCTCCAAAAATGACTCAAGAATTTCACATCCCGGTCAGATACTATGTTCTTAGGTACCCCATGTAAACGCACTATTTCTTTAAAGAATAAATCAACAATGTTAGTGGCATCATCGGTCTTATGACATACTATGAAATGTGCCATCTTACTGAATTTATCTACTATCACAAATATTGAATCTCTCCCTTTCTTAGTCCTATGTAAACCCAAAACAAAATCCATTGAAATATCAACTCATGGTTCACTAGGCGTAGGTAACGGTGTGTATAAACTTTGAGGTAAAACCTTAGATTTTGCCTGCTTACAAGTTATGCATCGACTACAAATTCTTTTAGCATCACTTTTCATTTTAGGTCAATAAAAATGCTCTCCCAACATTTTTAAAGTCTTTTTAACTCCAAAGTGTCCATCAATCCACCACTATGTTCTTTCCTTACTAAAATCTCTCGTATTGAACAATTAGGAACACACAACCTATTTTTCCGAAACAAATATCCATCCTGCTTAAAGAACTTATCTACAACCCCTTTATTACATGATGCATAAATATTTAAGAAATCTAAATCACTAGCATACATGTCCTTAATATGCTCAAAACCAAGTAATTTAAAACTAAGAGAAGTTAGTAGCACATACCTTCGATACAATGCATCATCCACCACATTTTCCTTACCTTGCTTGTACCGGATGACATAAGGGAATATCTCTACAAATCCCATCCATCTTGCAGGCCTTTTGTTTAACTTATCTTGACCTCGCAAATGTTTCAATGATTCATAGTTTATGTGTAGCACAAACTCCTTAGGCGATAGGTAGTACTACCATGTCCAAGGCTCGAACAAGCGAATATAACTCCTTGTCATAAGTGAGATAATTGGGCGCTGCTCCACTTAGCTTCTCGTTGAAATATGCTATAGGTCTTTTGTCCTGCATCAAAACAGTACCAATACATATTCCCGATGCATGACATTCAATTTCAAAAGTTTTATCAAAGTTAGGAAGTGCTAAAATCGGTGCCTTACACAATCTGTCTTTAATTGTTTTGAATGCATGCTCTTGTTCATCACCCCAATGAAATCCTACACTCTTCTTAACTATCTCTATAAGTGGTGTAGTAATTGTGCTAAAATCTTTCACAAAACGCCTATAAAAATTAACAAATCCATGAAAACTTCTAACTTCAATTATACTTTTAGGAGTTAGCCATTCTTTAATAACTTTTATTTTTCCCATCTAATTTTACCATATTAGCACCCACTACAAATCCTAAAAAAACAACATTTTCCATGCAAAAAGTACATTTCTTAAAATTAGCATAAAGTTGTTCATTTCTTAAAATAATAAGTATACTTTTAAGATGTTCTACATGCTCATTAAGGTCTTTGCTATATACTAAGATGTCATCAAAATACACAACAACAAATTTACCTATAAAAGTACGTAAGACATGATTCATCAATCGCATGAAAGTGCTCGGTGCATTAGTGAGTCCAAATGGCAGTACTAACCATTCATACAATCCATATTTAGTTTTAAAAGCAGTTTTTCACTCATCACCTTCCCTCATTCAAATTTGATGGTAACCACATTTAAGATCAATTTTACTAAATATGCAAGCACCATAATTCATCCAACATATCATCTAACCTAGGAATAAGATGACGATACTTTATCGTTATTTTGTTGATAGCTCTACAGTCCACACACATCCTCCATGTTCCATCCTTCTTTAGCACAAGTAATATTGGAACGGCACATGGAGTCATGCTCTCTCTCATGTACCCATTGCTCATCAATTCCTCCACTTACTTCTAAAGCTCTTTTGTTCATTGGAGTAGGGCTGGGCTTGAAAACCACAGCTCGAAAAATCGACCCGACCCGACCCGAGATGGGTCGGGTTGGGTCAGTTTAGAACTAAAATCGGGTCGGGTTGGGTAAAATAATTTAAAAATAATTGTGGGTCGGGTCGGGTTTGCCCAAAACTGCCCCAACCCAATGAAAACCCTACTCTTCCATCCCATTTTTCATCTTTCATCAAAATCTCGGCAGCTCCATTAGATCCCAATGGCACTGGCAGACTGGTATTTGTCCTCAACTCCAACAGAAACCAGAAGTCCAAGAGATTGTTGCATTGGTCCTCAACTTGGCTAGCATTACAAGGCCATTTCTCGACTCGTCCAAGCTACATTGTTGGGCAGATATGCATATTGAACGACAGACAATGAAGTCACCTTAGCCAACATTCAACAGAGATCCCCAGACCTCGGACATAGAAACCAGCCATTTCTCGACTCGTCCAAACTTCATTGTATATTTAGGATTTTACTCGATCCAATCTCCCTTTGCATATGTTTCTTGCCTAAACGTGTAGTGCTTGTGAATATTTTGAACCCAATGGATTCTTTTAACTTTTGTGTATATGAGCAATAGAGATAGAAGTTTCCACTCTTACCAGTCCTAGGTTTCCACTCGAAGAGGTTCAACTTACCATATCATTTGGCTAGATCCAGATGCAGTGAAGTAGTCATAGATTATTAGTATTTAATGCTACTCCAAGAAACCCCTAGCTACGATTGTAGATGTACTGGACCATCTTTATTTATGTTCGTCCTCTTCTCTCTTGTCTCTATTACTGAATATTTTGTAGAGAAATTTGAGAAATCAAATTAAAAGAAGGGGACCTAACCCGAACTGCTTCGGGTCGGGTCGGATTGTGGAGAGCCCCAAAACTGGGGTATATCAGGTTAGGTCGATTTTGAGTCAAACCCGAACTGACCCGACCCATTGTCCATCCTTACCTTGGAGTTATTTCGATAAGCTAGTCGATTTGAAATGACAGCTTCAGGAATGAAATCAATTTGATCTTCAATGCCTCGAATGTGTGATAACCCACTAGGCATGCCCTTCGAAAACACATCTTCAAATTTCTGCAATAAAGAGATAGCTAAACTAGGGAGAGGTAGATTAAGTTTCTCAAGATAGAGGAATGACTCCTTATAGACCAACAATATCATTTGTTACCTCTCATTCATCACTCTTTTCAACTCACTCCCTTTTGCAAAAAAAATTAATTTAGACTTTTCTTTCCTCTCAGAAAACTCTCTCTCTCCTTTTTTTTCATGTGGCTCCTCTCTCTTTTGCTTTCTACTAGCCACCTCAACATTTTCTCTCATACTCACTATCTTACTATTTTCTCTCTTTTTTTCTAACTCTTTCACTCTCATTTCTTCCTCGTTTTTCAGTTTGATTTGGTCTTCATACACTTGTACCAGTGTTAATGGAGTAATCGTAATGGACTTCCCATCCTTAACAAAAACTGTAACTATTCTTGTACCTATCATGAATCATTTTCCTATCATATTGCCATGACCTACCCAACAAGATATGTCCCGCATGCAGAGATACCACATCACACATGATCTCATCCTTATATCTACCAATTGATAAATTGATTAACACCCTCTTTTTCACCTTAACTTTCCCATTATCATTCAACCATTGTAATCTATATGGTCTAGGGTGTCTCAATAAAGCTAATCCCAGTTTTTCTACAAGCTTTGTGCTAGCCACATTAGTACAACTTTCCCCATCAATGATAATGCTACATACCGTATTATTAACGTAGCATCGTGTACGGAATATGTTTTTCATTTGCTATTCCAAGTCATCTGTCTTGATTTATGTGTTGAGAGCTTTCCCGTGACCAGTAACTCGCCAACAGCAAATTCAGTGTCATTTCCTTCACTAACCTCCTCCAATGCCAGCATGCCTTTATAATCATCTTCACTGTCACTGACCACCTCTCCATTGCGCATGATGATCATCCTTTTGTTTGGGCATTGAGAAGATGTGTCCAGTTCCCAAGCACCCGAAGCACTTGATATTTCGATTTCTAGATGGTTATGGCTCTGTTTTGGGAGTTGTTCTGCTAGCTCCATCATTTTTTCCCTCAGTATTTCAGTCATTCTTTTCGAAATAACTCCATCACCTTTGTTATCTCACCTCGGTTTGTTGACCTATGGTTGACGTCTTATTTTGATTATCACAAACAAATTGTGTTTATTTCTAACAAATTGATCTTGAGTGTCTATAGTGATTATTGTAAAAGAATAAAATCGAAGACATGAACTTTGAGGCCAAGTAATTTGCATACAATGCCCGACGTGGAAACAAAATTGATCAAACGAGACTATGAAGAATCATATTGAATAAACTTGTAAAAAGATGCCTAACTTTCAAAATGATGTTTCAACAAGAATCGAGACAAAAGTCGAAGTACGATCAAGTATGCACATGAAGATATTCAAAACAAAGTACTTAGACTTTTATATGTAAAGGTAAAACATTTCAATACTTGACAATGATTCGTGACAAGCTCAAAAATCATTTTGTGTACAAGTTATTTTCATATCACTTGTATAAAATATTTTTAGATCAAAAGTAATATTGATTTTTCAAAGTGATACTTGAACTTAGATTATGTTTGTTATAAAAAAAAAAGTAAATGGTCAATGGTCAACATTCAACAGTTGACCGTACCGGACGTCCGATAAAGTTGATTTTTGGCCAACTGTCGAGTTTTTCAACAGTCCATTTTTCTGACATAAAATAACGGCTAAATCAACCGTTTGATTTTTATCGGATGTTCGGTACGATCGTCCGGTACGACAGAGTCTTTGACAGATTTTCATCTATAAATACCAACTCTCTTTGCATTCAATAAAGAACGCGAAGAACAATGAAAAATAAAAGAAAAATAATACTAAAAAACAAGAAATAAAATATATAACCTGATTATTTTGGAGCATTACTCTGATATTAACTGATGAGAACCACGTAGCAACAAACATTACGTAACCCACGACGAGATTGAAGATTCCAAGAAAGTCAAAGAATAATCTCGATTTTGAGTTTGAATCAAAAATCAATGAATCAAGCAACCCAACAAAAACAGTATTTGAATGATCTCTTGATTACACAACACGTTGATCCTCACCCGATATTGAACGCCACAAGAATTAACTTGATAAGTTCACGGTGTTCAATGAAGAACAACGGTTGAAAGCACAATGCCTCTCAATTGTATAAAATCTCAAATTGTCAAAAGATTCTACAATAAATAATAAGCAAAATATTTATATGAAAACCCTAAAATCTAGTTAAAACAGAAAATAATTCTAAATATTACAAAAGATATCAAAAAATTGTATTTTAGTCAAGCTAGGAAACTCTAAAAAATTGAAAATTTTCCGCCAACTTGTTCTCAGCATGTTTCTGTATGACCGTAAGTCCAAAAGTACCATGCACCCTTATAACCTTATGCAGAATTTCGTGACAATTCCAATTGTACTCATTGGTGAAAATCCGATAACAGAGCTAAAAGTTATGCATGTTTTCATTCACGCTGCTCATTTGCTGCTTAAATCGAGTTGATCCATTTGATTTTTTCTTCTGAGCCCAACATGAAACTTATTCCTTAACATGTTAACTTTGACACTTCGTCCACCTAGCTTAAGCAAGCAATTTCATCGCCTTTTTCACCCGCTTTGCCCTCGAAACTATCATCGGGCCTCCTTCGATAGTCAACGAGTCTCGTCTTGGGCTCGACTTTGTCGTGCTCGACTCCTAGATCATATCAGGATCACATGTGCAAATGAAAATGATGATGAAGTTACACATACTCGTCAGCGATGGTCGACACCTAACAAACACCTGAATAAAGAACCAAAGATCAGTAAAGTTGAAAAATCTAAGGCATGTATGATGTAGTGATCATCTTTAATTTGTATGAATAACGAGGAAACTAAACTTTTGACGCTATATTTAAGATAAAAGCTTCCACATATCCAAGAAAAATTATGTGTCTGGATTTCTTAAACCATGATTCTATCTAGACCAATTTTACCTTATTGATTTTAGC
>CM032645.1:0-112027 GCA_019097785.1 Fraxinus excelsior
GTGTATTTTACATTCCTATTACTCTATATAAGTAGTGTATGTATACACAGGACGTACCAAAACTTTACCAAGCGACATTGATTAATAAGCATCGAGGCATTACATTGTAGATTTAATCTTTGTGCGTATAAAAAATGTATATAACTACTCTAGCACGTCTGCAGAGATGCTTTAGAAAACGACAGAAGTGTCATTATAGTTTCTAGAAGAAAAATGAATGCAAGGTAAGAGATTTGGTGTGAATTGTTGTTTGAGAAGGTCTTTAACTTCATGTATCCATCTCTAGCGTTGCACCATTTTGCACCAAATATTGCACAAAACTAAAATTCAACTCCAACCATTACACCAAATCTTTTAGCCGAACATTTTTTTTACCTTCAGCGATGTTCTTTTGTCTATATTGTGATTTTAATAATGCTTAATAACTATTCGATTGATGTGTAGGTTAAGTTTAGCAGTTTTTAAGGTTGCATTGCTTCGCGGATGAGAATCTAGTCACATCTATCATTTTGTAGGAAAAGTGTAGGCAGGGAAATATATCACAAAGTTTACCACTAACATTCTTTGGTGTTCATAGGTTCTTGTAGCATGTACTTATTGTTATGAGCTTGAGAGGTCAACTTTTATGCCGTTTCTTTATTGTACTTCGTATTTTATGCAATGCATTTTCACCCTTGTGGCTTAACTAGAACTAAGCAACTCAAGAATCGCAATGAGAATTAAGGGGGATAGTAATATAGTTATGAGGAATTTACAAAATTAATGACACGATATATAGAGTGAGATGAGGCATGTAAAGAGCTCACAAATATAGAATTGGTTTCTTATAATATCTAGTTTCGGTCTTTTCGAATTACACCATGCTAGCAATATAGTTTTAACTTTCTTTGTCACACACACACACACACACACACACACACACACTCTCTCTCTCTCTCTCTCTCTCTCTCTCTCCCTCCCTCCCTCCCTCCCTCCCTCGTGTAGAAGATATTGGTGTCAAAAGATGACATGACACCTTTTTGATTTGACTAGCAAGAAATTATAAAAAATCGAACATATAGCAAGTTTAGACTTGTTTTAGTTCAAGCTTAATGGATGGGGTGCGTGTTATAGGTGTTTTATAGCATAATAAACTCGATCCTACAAATGGAGAATGGTCATCTTTATATAGTCGAGTACCCCAAAAATTGCCATGTTCAACTTTAGCTATTTGATCTCGATGCATTTGTCACTTGTCAAATCAATGATTTATAATTCGTGGATCAGGGCGGCAATGGTGGCAAAATGATTGCTCAAGTCATAGGTGTGCAACCTAACTTAAGAGACGTGTGATCTTTGAACTGCCACGGTGGTAGGGATGGAAACGGAGCGGGTATAAGACAGGTCGGCCATTCCTACTTCCGTCCCATCGAGTATTTTTGTTACCTTACTCCATCCACATACCTGGTTAAATCAGGACGGAGGGGGATTGGGGCTGGGTATTGCCCCATTGATTTTTTCTTTTTTATTTATTTTTATTTTTTATGTCTTTAGTTAGTAAATATTATTACTTTTTTACTAATTTATTAAAAGCAACTTATGTTCTATTTAAAAATGATGATAAATTTATTATTTTTGTTAGATAAAAAACTCAAATTTAAAATTAATTTTAAATGGGGTGGGTAGCGGGACGGGGATTATGTTTTCCCTACCCACTTTGGGGTAATGACCCTCGTCCCATCCCCACTCCGTTTACCCAATTATGTGGCTAATCCCCATCCTGACGGGTATCGGGTTGAACGAGTTTTTTTGTCATCCCTACTCGTTGGAATGAGATCGTAGGCTATTAGCACAGAGTGGGTTCCTCTATGTTCCACATTGGAGTCCAGTGGCTAGGTATAACGCCCCAAATTCTTGGAACTCGAAGCGTTAAAAGAAAAATTTATCTTCTTTGTTTGTGCCCTTAAATGTTAACCGAAATAAATTTTAATTGATAAAAGTTTTGGAATTTGAAACATATAAGAAGATGAAATGGAATTTTTAATTTTTGTTCATATAGACGTGAACAATTTGGTGAAATTTTATTTTGGAAAACATTTGGAAGAAATTCGGCAAAATACCGGTTGCGCAGCAGCGGAAGGGAAGATATGTTTGGCCTAGTAAACGTTGATGAAAATTTGTAAAAGTTTAACCGAGACTATAAGATTCATATATGTACAGCATATAAGAATCAGGGGTCATGAAGATAACGTTTGAAGCACGAAAATACTGCACGACTATGCTGGACAGAAAATTCGAAACAGAGCCAATGAAGTTTACTAAAACGGGCGTAACTTTTTCTCTAGACACTATTTTAAGGAAATTCCAAAGATCACTATTAGGAGACTCATAGGCCTTTCAAACCCCCCACTGATTTTGCTCTAAAACATGTACTATAGCGCAAGTTATACCATTTTCAAATTGAAGGGTAGAATCTAAAATTCAATTCAATTGTAATTAAACTTCATGCATTGTCAATTCAACATTTGTAAATTATAGTTGACATGTAAAGTACATAAAACTGGACAAGATAAACATTAAAAACATTGTTAATAGTGTCATATAAGCATTCATAAAGGGTTTACACAACTGGAAATTTTTACTAGAAAGTTGAAAACATTTCAAACTGCCGAGCACTTGCCATTATGCAAAACTATTGCCATGCCTCCATTTAACCTGTGAAATTTTAATAGGGGCGAGTATCATAACTAATACTTAGTAGGAAGACACTTAAGTAAATGGTAAAAATATATATTTTCATAAATGCAAACTTAAGTTATTTGTGTCACCGTCAATTTTGCAAGGTGAACCGGTGATCAGTCAGTCGGCTTACTCTTAGGTTTTTAATAACCCATCATAAGTTATCTCTTCATATTTTATTTAAACCACCAAACGGTGATCACTTCATGACACCAAACGGTGCTTCCTTCATGACACCAAACGGTTAAAGGCTTTGTATCCAGCTCATTCGTTTCCTAACCTACGTATAAATACTAAAACACATCTGTACATTTTTTCTAAGATTGAACATTGAGAGAAACAAATCAGAGAGAGATTCCTCCCTATCATATCCTTTAACCTTCATTTGTGAGTTTTTTTGTGAGAAAAACATCATTCTATTAATCTAAATATGACACCACTACTTTCTACATATCTGTCAGAGTTGCTAAAGATCAAATAAAGTTGACAAAAGTTCCTGTCTGTGAAGAATGGGTTGTTCTTCGTGATCTACTAGAGATAGACGAATTTACAAGGCTATGAATGCTGTTAGGTAGCAGATTCCATGGATAGCTTTGGCAATAGTAGCTAATAATTGGTGCATGGGAGCACAGGATTCATGGAGAGCTGTAAGGAGTGCAGTCGTAAGATTAGACAGTACAGGTCGTCTAGTCTAATAGACTATAAGTTATTAAATTTGTTTATATTAGATTGACTAGCAAAGTACCCAGAGTTTTTCCCAATTGGGTTTCTCCGTGATCATTCTGTTATTGTTTACTGCTTTTATTATATTGATTGATTATACAAACTACGATATTTCAACTTAGGACTGAAATGACTTGTATGAATAATCATCTAGATAAGAATTAAAAAGAGACTTGTTGTTGTTTAATTCATTAGTTATTTTAATTCCGCATTATACAAATATTCACCTCTTTCTAAGTGTTGTTTAGGTCGAACTACACGTTTTTCAATTGGTATTATAGTTTTAAATCGATTCTTGACCCTTAGTTTATTATTCTTGATGAGTCTACCATTGTCTGTGCCTCCATTCTTCGACGATAGAAATTATGCTTATTGGAAAGTTTGAATGAGAGTTTTCCTTAAAGCGCTGGATGAACGTATTTGAATTAGCATTCAAAATGGGTGGGATCTACCTAGAACTACTATTGCTGATGTAGTTACACCAACCGATATCTCACTTTGGTAAACAACTATCTTGATGAATGTAATTGGAACAGTAAGGTACTTCATGCCTTGTTCATGGTTGTGTCTGCTGAGGAGTTTAGGCAAGTGTCGATATGTGAAACTGCTAAAGAAGTTTGGGACATATTATAAAAAACACACGAGAGAACTAAAATGGTTAAAAACTCTAAATTGTAGATGTTGACCTCTAAGTTTGAATAAATTAGAATAAAGGACGGTGAATTCTATGCGAAGCTGAATGAAAAAGTTAATTCTAGCTTTAACTAGGTGAAAAGATCCCCGAGTCGAAAATTGTTAGGAAAGTTCTTAGATCACTACTCGAGAGGTTCAGACCTAAGGTCACTGCAATAGAAGAGAGTGAGGACTTAGATGATGTTATGATTGAGGAACTCGTAGGATCACTTCAAACATATGAACTCACTGATACTGAGACCCTTAACGAGTCAACTGATACTGAGACCTTTAAGGACGACGAAATAGTGTATTTCGTTAAAAATTCCAGAAGGCGATGAAGAATAGGAGAAAGCCTCGGGAGAGGAATAGTGAGGTCCCTAGTAAACTCTCGAGAGGTAGACGTGAGAAAAACATCTCTAGGACTCCCGTTAAGAAATCTTAATATGTCCATTGCCATGAGTGCAAGGGGTTTGGTCACATTAAGAATGAATGTCCTAATTTGAAGAAGAGTTCGAATAGAGAACGTCATAAGGTTTTAGTCATGACCATGAGTAATGAGGAGTCAGATTCCAGTTCTCAGAAAGAGACATCCGGTGGTAAAGATGAACAAAAGTATATGGCCTTCACCTCGATTACTGTAATTGAATCTGATAATGAGATTGAGAAGGGGAAAATGGAGGATGAGAGTGGACAGTCTAAAGATCAGAAAAATTGTTGTGTTGCTCACCTTGCTCTTAAATCTCAAAATAGTTTCATGTGTTATTTTGACAATGGTTGTTTAAGATATTGTGTGGTGACAAAGCCTTGTTCTCATCTCTGGATGAGTTGAATGGCGATGTTGTTACCTTTGAGGATGGAGCTACTGCACCAATACTAGGAAAAGGAGTTGTGAGTATTGCTTGACTACCTGTCATCTCAGATGTGTTGTATGTGAAGGGTTTAAAGTCTAATTTTTTGAGCGTCAGTCAAATTTGTGATGCTAGATTTTGATGTTACCTTTGTCCAAAAAGGTGTATTTTGTATGACTCGACTGGTAACATTGTTCTTGAAGGTGTTAGAACCTCTAAAAATTGTTACGGAGTGTTACCTAATTCCAATTGCATTTGTAGTAGTCCTAACATCGACGTCACTGAGTTGTGGCATCAACGACTGTGTTATATGAACCATAACAGTTTGTCTAAACTTGCCAAGAAGGAGATTGTCAATAGCATACCTAAGCTGGATAATGCTGATACCACTGTTTGTGGTCCATGTCAACAAGGTAAACAGTTTATAGTACCCCACAAAAAAACTTCTAAGATCTTGACGAGCAAGCCTCTTAAATTACTCCATATGGATGTAATGGGACCATCTAGGACCGAAAGTCTTGATGGTAAAAGATATATCTTAGTTGTGGTTGATGACTTTTCTCGATTTACTTGGATTGAATTGTTGAGAGATAAAACTGAAGTGTTCAGTCTTATCATCCCATTGTGTAAGAGACTTAGAAATTGGGAAGGTTATTCTATGTCCAGAATTTGTAGTAAACATGGGAAAGAGTTTGAAAACTCGAATATTGAGAATTTCTGTCTGGAAGGGAGAATCTAGCACAAGTTCTTCTCACCGATCACTCCACAACAGAATGGGGTAGTTTAGAGGAAAAATAACGTGCTTTAAGAAATGGCTAGAGCTATGCTTCATGGTAAAGAACTGGCTATGCATTTCTAGGGTGAAGCCATAAACACTATATGTCACATTGTTAATAGGACTTGTCTTAGACCTAAAACTAACATGACACCATATGAGATCTAGAAGGGTAAACGGTCTACTGTCAAGTACTTTCATGTATTTGACAACAAGTGCTACATTCTAAGAGACAGAGAAAACTTAGAAAAGTTTGATTCCAAAAGCGATGAGAGTATATTCTTAGGATACTCTAAAAATAGTCGTGCTTATCATCTGTACAATAATCACACACATTTTATGATGGAATCTATTAATGTGGTGGTTGATGATACTTGTAGTGAGGGGAAGATTTGCAGAATTGTGTTGAGCTGGAACATTTGAGTGTTGATCCAGTCGAAGGAACTGAACCTAAGGATGCTTCGGTTCCTGATCTCCCATGCACATCAAATGAGTTAGTTGCTTCAACTAAGGTACTTCTAATAACGAAGCTAAACCACCTAAAGAACCTTCATCCAGAGTTAAATTAAATCACCCTAAGGAAAATGTTATTGGAGATTTAGGAGAAGGTATGAGACATCACAAGAGGGTCTTGAACAATCTGTTTTATGCTAGTTATGTGTCTCTAATTGAACTAAAAAATGTAGAAGAAGCCCTTAGGGATGAACGTTGGGTAAATGCTATACATGAAGAATTAAATCAGTTTGTGAGAAACAATGTATAGGACTTAGTTATTAGACCTGATGATTACAATGCTATAGGTACTAGGTTGATATTCAAGAATAAAACTGATGATCAAGGTACCATTACTAGAAATAAGGCTAGATATTGCCTAAGGATACACTCAGGTTTACGGTGTTGATTTTATTGAATGTTTGCCCCTGTAGCTAGGCTTAAATCCATTAGAATCCTTCTGATTGTTGCATGTACTTTAGATTTCAAACTATACCAAATGGATGTTAAGAGTCCCTTCCTAAATGGAATTCTTTAGGAGAAGCCTATGTGGAACAACCTAAAGGGTTCATTGATCTGAAATATCCTCACTATGTCTATAGGCTGAATAAAGCCTTGTATGGGCTGAAACAAGCTCCTAGAGCTTGGTATGATCGACTTACTACATATCGCATGGAGTTTGGTTCTCCCGTTGATTCTCTTGCTCATGAATTCGATGAGTGTATGAAGAAAGAATTTGAGATGAGCTTGATTGGAGAGTTAACGTACTTTCTTGGTCTTCAAGTCAAGCAGATTGATGAGGGATTATTCATATCTCAATTGAGATATGCCAAGAATCTTGTTAAACGATTTTGGTTAGATAGCAAGAAACATATGAGCACAAGTATCAAGTTTGGTATAGATCCTACAAGTAAAAGTGTTTATCAAACACTATATAGGATTATGATAGGCGGTTTGCTTTACCTCACTGCTAGTAGACCTGACATAGCATTTAGTGTAGGGGTCTGTACGCATTTTCAAGCTGATACTTAGGAATCACACTTGAGCACCGTACGACATATTATTAGATATGTGAATGGTACTGTTGATTATGGGATCATGTACTCACGGGACTCTAATTTTGATCTTGATGTTTATTCCAATCCTGATTGGGCTGGTAATGCCGATGATAGAAAAAGTACTTTTGAAAGCTATTTTTATGTTGGTGCTAATCTCATTGCTTGTGTGAGTAAGAAATAAAATTCTATCTCATTATCCACAACCGAGGCTAAATACATTGCAACATGAAGTTGTTGCACTCGACTTTTTTGGATGAAGCAGATGTTGAGTGATTATGAGATTGAATATGGAACTATGACGGTATTTTGTGATAATACCAGTGATATTAATATTTCAAAAAATCTTGTTCAACACTCTCGAACTAAACATATTGATATTAGACATCATTTTATTCGAGAGCTTGTGGAAACTCAAACAGTTACTCTTGAACATATTTCCACTGAAAACCAATTAGCTAACTTATTCACTAAACCATTGGATGGCTTCGGTTCGAATATCTAAGAATAGCTATTGGTATTTGTGTACCTCATTGACTGAGTATAATTGATGCATGCTCGTATTTTAAAGTTTTGACTTTGAGTTATGCATGCATCATATTTATTTATTTTTTCTCATGCATTTCTATTTGCTGTTTTTGTGATTTTGTTTGTGTGACTTTTCTTTTTCTTTGTGTGTTTGGTGCATTCATGTTTTAATTGCAAAAAAAAAAAAAAAAAAACAAAAAACAAAACCAAAAACAAAAACAATTTTTGGTTATTGTTATATTTGTTTTTAATGAAAAGGGGGAACAAAAAAGTTTTTGTTGTAGGATATTGTTTTACAACATGATATACAATACGCTTGATTTTGCTGGTTGTAATCAAGCATGAGTCTATTTAGTGAGCTATAAAATAATTTCCATGACTGGCTTAGGATACTTTGGGAGTATTTGATATATGTCTCTTCATATGCCATCTGCACTACACACTATGAACTTGTTAGTGGGGCTATACCGCGTGTGTGGGATTTAGGATGACAATCACATGTTAGTAGGGTGACTTTGAACATGAATTGAACAACTTATTTAGACCTAAGCTCAAAAGTATCCCTGCAATAGTAGTTACATGTATGAAAAAAAAAATATTATTATGCAAGCTCAATATCTTATCTACTTTTCAAACCCTACATGAATAATTATGCTACAAGTCAGGAGGAGATAAGTCATTCTCCATAAACACGAGCTTTCATTTGTAGGTTCTAATCTGCTTTATTGATTTGACTTTCATATGTAAAGGAGCATACTTATTAGCAGTGATGTTTTGCAAGTCTTTTCTCACAAAATTAAGTTTTGGAGTCCTACTACCAGAGAATTAGAGACACTTAATACATATGAGTCACTTATATAATTTACTCCATGGATAATTTAAGTTAGTTTGTGGGAAAGTTTACTGTTTATTGCATATACATATGACTGCTTACACTTACTTTGTTAAGATATTGTATGTTCTTATTTATCCTTTGTCATTTTGTGACAAAAATGGGGAGTAGTATATTGCAACCTATATGTATTTTTGGGAGTCGATTGTAGATATCTAGATTTTGATCTTATGCTTATATGATGCATTTTGTATCTAAATTCTGGATATAATTAAATTTTTGGATAGATATATAAAATGATATTTCTGATTTTCTGTTTTTTGCATTTTATGTCTAAGGGGTCGTTAGGGTGAGACGTAGATATACTTACCTACTGCATAAACATATTGATAGTTTACAGTAAGGGGGAGCATGAGCATATTTAATTTCAGTTTCGCTTAATTAAGTTTTTGATGTTTTTATAGTGTCAACGTTTCGTTTTGGTATGTTGGGTTGCATTGATACTATGTCTTAGTTTAGCTTGTGATTTAAAATTGAAAAATATACTTTATGAGTTACAATTGCTTAATTGATTCTTACACTTAAACTATTTGAACTACATTTATTATCGACCCTGGTTTCCACACATTTTACACTAGGTATTTGAGTTGTTTATTTAAGAAAATAGATACTGAAACATGAAATGAAGATTTCGTTCAAAACAACTTTTAGTGTAAGTATGACTCATATTTTGAGTCTGTATTTTCTATTTAATTACTACCTTAACTTAGATTGCAGTTTTGTCATAGAACGCTAAAGGGAGAGTTTGTTAGGTTTTAGATAATTTGTAATTGGCGATTCTGTGAACAAAATGACTAAATTTGATATATTATAAAAGGTCAAGGAGTAATATGTAATTATTCAAAAGTTAGGTGTTTAGGTTTAGGGTTTCGAGAATGGGAAAATAAAGAAAACGACGCGAATTTTCGCTAGACTGTCGCCAAGGTTGGGCTCGAGCTACAAAAGCAGAAATATCATCGATGGACTGTCGCCCTACCTTCACTTGAGCGATAGGCTATCGCATGACCGTCGCTAAGCTTTTGCTCGAGCGACGTAGTTATCCGAGAAAATTTTATTTCGCGATTTAAATGCTTTTTATCTGGTCCATTCGTTTCCTAACCTACCTATAAATAGTAAAACACATTTGTATGTTTTTCTAATGTTGAACATTGAGAGAAACGGATTAGAGAGAGACTTCTCCATATTATATCCTTCAACCTTCATCTGTGAGATTTTTTTGGTGAGAAAAACATCATTCTATTAATCCAAATACCACACCACTACTTCCTATACATCAGTCGGAGTTGCTGAAGATCGAAGGAAGTTGGCAGGAGTTTCTGTCTGTAAAGAACGAGTCATTCTTCGTAATCCATTGGAGATAGACGAATTCACAAGGCTAGAAGTTTTGCAGGGTAGCAGATTCCACAGAGAGCTTTGGCAACAACAGCTAAGGATTGGTGCAGGAGAGCACGAGATACAGGGAAAGCTGTAAGGAGTGCATTCATGAGATCAGATAGTACGAGTCATCTAGTCTGGTAGACTGTAAGTTTTAAAATTTGTTTATAGTGGATTAACTGGTAAAGTGCCTGGAGTTTTTCCCAGTTGGATTTCTCCGTGATCATTCTGGTATTGTTTATTGTTTTTATTATATTGATTGATTATACAAACTACGGTCTTTCAACTTAGGATTGAAATGACTTGTATGAATAATCATCTAAATAAGAATTAAAAAGTGACTTATTGCTGTTTAATTAGTTAGTTATTTTAATTCTGCATTATACACCTATTCATCTCCCTATAGGTATTTTTATGATCGAACTACGTGTTTTTCAGACTCAACATAATATAGGAAAATTATTCCACTCATGATTAATTTCCTTATGTAGTTATGTCTTAAATTTATATGTCTAGACTTCTCATTGTATACCTCATTATATGCTTTTGCTAATATGGCTTAACTATCACACATGATAGATATCGAATATGTATTCTTCGGTTCCAAAAGAATCTCATAAATAAGATCCTTAAGCCACTTAGCTTCTTTTAATACTACAAATTCAGATTTCATAGTTGAGTGTGTAATACATGTTTGTTTCTTGATTTCTATGTAACAGAACCTCCTTCAAGAGTAAACAACAAACTCGAAGTCGATTTACTTTCATCCGTGCTATATATCCAACTGGCATCGATAAATCCTTCTAATAATAGTCGAGAATTTACAATATTGTAGACCTCAGTTATTGATTTTCTTTAAATATCCAATAACTCTTCCAATGGCCTTCCAATGTTTCTTACTTGGATTATTAGTAAACCTACTAAGTTCATTAATTACAAATTTTATGTCCGGTCTTGTGCATTGAATTGCATACACTAGACTCCCTATAGCACTTGCATATTCCAATTGAACAATTTCTCTTCCATCATTCTTTATATGTTTTAAACTAGGATTAATAGGGGTATTGAATTCTTTTATGTTCAAATATTTGAACTTATTAATCACATTCTCAATATAATGTGATTGATTTGAGAAAACCTCCCACTAGTTTTTGTAACTTTGAGATCTTTCATCTTAAATGTCGCACATAGAAATATCCATAGAAATCTATTCGTTTCTTTGATTCCATCCATTGATTACTTATAATCAACATGTCATCAAATACAAGCAAATAAAGATTATATAATCATCACACACTTTAGAATATAAACATTTATTTATGAATTAATAGCTAAGTAAAAAATTTCATGCCATTTCTTAGATGCTTGCTTTAAATCATATAACAATTTCACTAACTTACACATCTTATGTTTATTTTGGGGTACAGTCAACCCTTCGGTTTATTCCATATAAACTACCTCATTGAGATCCCCATTTAAGAATGTCGTATTGACATCTATTTGATGAACATACAAGTCATGTATCGAAACTAATGTGAATAAAATCTTAATTGAAGTTATTCTAGCTACCGGTGCAAGTATCAAAATAATCAATTCTTTCATTTTGTCGATACAATTTAGCTACTAATCTAACTTTAAATATATAAAGAGAACCACCAACATTGTATTTTCTCCTAGACACCCATTTACACTCAATAGGTTTGGATTTGGGTGGTAAATCAACAAGTTCCCATGTATTATTTGATATAATTATATTCATTTCATCTTTAATTGCATCTTTCCAAAAGATGCTATCACGAGAAGCCATAACTTTTCCATAAGTTTTAGGATTGTTCCGCACTTGTAGAACGAAAGGAATTGTTCTTACAACATTATTTCATTCGGTAAAATGGAATAAGTTGAAAGTCAATTTCATTCGGTCTTCTTTTGTTTCTCCGTGGTTCACTAGATATATGAATATCTTTAGAAATTATTTCATTTTGTGTTCCACTCGAGCTAGAGATCTCATTGTAGGTTTCCCTTAATTCATTTATCCGATGATATTGAATTGTCAAAGAACTCAACATCACTTGATTCAATTATTACATTGGTCTCCAAATTTAACAATTTATATGATTTGCTATTATTAACATAATCAACAAAGGCACATTTAATGCCTCTTGGACCCTACTTGGTCCTATTAAGGTTTCGTGTTCTTACAATATGCAACACTCTCACACTTTAAAGTATCAAATGTTAGGTTTTCTTTCTTTCTACAATTCATAAGGATAAACATTTGTAAATTTTGCAAGAATTCTATTCAATATCTTACATCCACTCAACAATGCATTACCCCATAAATTAAATGGCAATTTAGCGTAAGTTAACGTATCATTTATCATTTTAACTAAATTTTTATTTTTTCTTTCAATTAAATCATTTTGTTCAAGTATCCTAGGTGCAGAACATTGATGAATTATGCATTGCTATTCTCGATACAAGCTAAAATTATTTTAAAAAAATATTCATCTCATCTATCATTTCTTAGAGTTTTTATTTTCTTATTTAAGTGGTTTTCAATTTCATTTTTATACTGTTTAAACATATCAAAATGTTCATGTTTATATTAATAAATATAAGTATATTTATGTTTTATTAAATAAATATAAGTATATTTAGAGTGATCATCTATAAAGGTAATAAAATACATATTTCCACCTCTAATTAATATACCATTTAATTCCCATATATTCATATGAATTATTTCTAAAATATTTGAAATCCTATTTATACTTTGATGAGACTCTTAGTCATTTTAGATTCTACACATGTTTTACATTTAAATACATCATTTTAATTAAATGATATTAAATCACATTTTAAACTTACCTATGTGACCTAATTTAGCATGCCTAAAGTAAATTAATCAGCATTATAAACAAAATCAACTTTATTAATAATTTTGCCAACATTCCTTTACTAGAATTAAAATTTTCAACAAAATTTCCATTTAGGTATAATACATGTTTATCGAACTTATAAACACTTTTTATGTCCGATTTTCCTAAGATATTATCACTAACTAAGTTCATATTCATTTTAGAAACATGTATAACATTTGTTAAAGTAAGAGTTTTCTCGGAAGTGAAGATAATCTCTACATTTCCTTTCCTAATCACTTTGGAGTAGCCTCTGTTACCCATTTGATTCTCTTGATCTCCATCCACTTCATAATAAGTCTTGAATAAAGACTTATCATATGATACATGTACAATTGCACATGTATTATACCACTAGCTAAGAATGTTTCCATTGATTGCATTGATCTCACTTACGGTGGCTACAATATTGTCTTTTGTGATGGATTTCACTTTTCCATCGGAGTTGTTTTGCTTTCAGTGTCGACATTCGTTTGCATAATGTTTGAGTTTTCGACATATAAAACAACCTCCACTGGACTTCTTCTTAAATTTGTTAAAGATTTTAGAAGGTTTTTCTCTTGTTAGATTTATTTGAAGGTTCAGTCTTCTCCACGACATTGGTCTTTGAAGTGCCTTCATAAGAATTGTCATTCTTATCTCTTGCCCTCGATTCTTCTTCAATTTGAAAATACTTCTGCACTTGTTCCAAAGAATAATTTTCGGAACTATTCATTATTTTCTTTCGATATCATTTTCAAGTTACCGAGAGTTTTGCAATGATTGCTCATAGTTGGAAAAATTTCAAGATTTCAATTTTGAACGCCTTCAACTAGTTGACAAGAACTTGTAATTGGGGGAAGAACGGAAATATTATCAAGAAATTTGAAGTCAAAATATCTTGAAATTAGGAATTTCTAGTGCCTTCTTCTTCGGATTTGTATTTTTTTCCAAAGCATCCCACATTTCTTTCGTCGATAATGTATTTGTGTATAGATCATACAATCGGTTGGATAGAGTGTTAAGAATATGATCGCGACATATGAGTTTATCATCTTGACGCTTTTGTTTCTCCATCTTTACGTCTTCAGTATCTTCATCCGTTGAATCAGCAAGTGGTGCCAATTCTGGATCAAGAATGTAAAAGATCTTCAGTGCCGTGAGAAGTAACTTCAACTTGTCTCGCTATATTGTGAAATTTGTTCAATCAAATCAATCTAGACGGATAAGTTCTAGATTCATCAATTTGATCATCGCCACCGTAGTTTCATTCTCCATTGCAATTTATTGTTTGAGATTGTTGGAAAAATATTTCCACACAAAGGGGGATGACGAAGAAACAAAGAACAAAAAAATAAGAATGCCGGATTAAAGATGAAGGCTTAAACACGAAATCCGTTGTCCTCAAACAATATTTGCCGTTTCTCGGATTGAATTTGATGCTGAAAGGAATATTGGCAAAATAGTTTAAATGATTAATCAAGCATTGTAATAGAAAAACACTTAACCACTTAGTGTTTTCTACCAAAATTTCAAGAACACTTTGAACGAAATTTGAATATGAAGAAAAGAATATAAATTCTATCTTTGGAATGAAAATTTGATCTCAAGTTGTTGAATTATAAATTTGATGTGATAATCTATCATGTATTTATAGATTTCAATCAATACCCACGAAATAATGCCTAAAAATGATGACAAATTGCAAACTTTTCACCAAAGGCCAACAAGAATTCAAACAAAGCCAGCCTTAACGGCTCTTTTTTAGTTCTATGCGACAAATTTGTGTGATCGCATAGGTTGATGACTTGCATAATATATAAGCCATACATGTCTTCATGAGACCGCTGGCCATAAAGGCCTATAACTCACTATCAAACACAATCAAACAATTACTCCAACCCACAACTACTACTATAACTATTTGGTTGCCACTTCTAATATACTCACAAGGAACACAAGATGGTGGTGTTTGCAAAAAAGGGGACAAAGGCAGAGAGAAGATAAGGCATGAAGGATGAGAAGAAAGCAGCCATAGTTGCTCTCTTCAACATTCACAAAGCATACACATTTTCAACACAAGAAGAAAATGGGTATATATAGGTTAGTTTAGGTTACCAAGACTTTGTGCCAATATCATCCAACAAATGGGTCAACACTAAGATAATTGGGCCAACACATTAAAATGAGGGAAAAAATCATAAATCGGGTATTAACTATCACTAAATAAATTTTCAGGCATTAAGTTTAAAAATTGCAAAAATAAAGTATTTGTTAATTAACTAAATATATTTTATTAACTAAATATATTAAAATCACAATTATACTATTCATGGTCACGTATATATATATTTATAGGTCACAACTTATTTATTGGTCAGATTTTATCAAATTAATTGGTCACAAATTATTTTTCAATCACAAATCAGAAAATTTATAAGTCGCGGATTTTTTTGCGGTCACGGATCAAAATTTTCATAGGTCACAAATCAAAAAATTAATAGGTCAACAACTTATTAGTCAGTCACAAATTATCAAATTTTTTAGGTCACATGTAATTTCATGGTCACAAATTATCTTTTTCATTGGTAACATATTATTTATTGGTCGCATATTAACCAATTTAATGGTCACAGTCAACCAAATAATTGATGACTACCACCAACACTTGCGATCTCCGACAACACCAATATCACCCTCACGGCAGAACCAATATCATCGTCGCGACAGCACCAATATCACCGACAGCACCAATATCACCGCCTAACCATCGCCACCACCAAAACAACACCACCACCACCAATAAAATCGTCACCACCAGATCCAATAAAAAAAATCCTAATCCCGTCACCACCTCCATCTCCGTTATTACCACCAGTTCTACCATCATTCGTGTCGTCGCCAACAACACAGACATCACCACACCACACCACAAACCCGCCACCACCTCCACCCCCGTCGATGCCAACACTGCTATAGACATCACCACCAGATCACACCACCACCACCGCCACCAGATCACACCAACTTAGAGACATCACACCACCACAACCGCCATATCTACCACCACAAAATCTCCACCATACAAGACACTACCATCACACAAAATACCACCAAGATCTGGTTGCAGTGCTTTGCCTATTAAGAGTCGTCGAAGTGGGTGGATCTGCTTCGCAAATACTATTGCTTCTTCGCGTCGCATCGAACACAAGTCATTTCACATAGGCAAATCAAGTCAATTCGAGCTCTTTCTGATCGAAGAAGCAATGGCTACGTGTGTTTAGAGAGAAAAGTGGTCGGTGATGGGGGAAGACATGGGGAACAGTAAGACGAGAGGTTTTGGAAGAAGACGAAAGGTGAGGGAAAGAGGAGAACTTCAACGTCACTACTGTGCCGACTCATGGCGAAATGTTTCGTTTATCAGTGTAATAATTAGAAGAAACGGTGAAGAATGTTCATTTTTCACATGCCTTATGAAAAGTAGTCAAAATTTGGCTATTTTGCATCCATAGCCATTTAAAAGAAATAGACATCTAAATCCAGAGGTAATTAAATGAATGGTTATTGGACTTTATTTCAACTCACTACTTGTTCAACCAAATTTAAAAAGTTAATCACTACTCATCCATCTCTAGAAGACATTACCTATCGTCACTCATATTAATTCTATCCATCCACATGGACAAAAAAATCTATGTGGACGAATGAAAATCCTACATGGCATTGACGAAGTCGACATGGATGACGGAAATTGGTATAAGTGATGGATGTGTAATATTTTTTAAATATGGACGAAAATTTAGCAACTATTTTTTGTTTTGTTTTTTTAAATTTAGGTGAACAAGTTGTAACCTAAGATGAATTTCAATGCGGTAAGGCTATGAGAGCTGGAGGTGAACAAGTTGTAACCATGCTGGATCAATCTCTGTGTTAGGAGAGGCTATGAGAGCTGCAGGTGATGAATTGTAGTTGATCCTCTGATTTGGTGAAGTGCCAGTTTATCTTTCATCATGTCTAAAATTACAAATGTTTGCCTTGTGTCCAACTTTCCCACATAATTGCAAACTGGCCTATCTCCTCCAAATGAGTTTCCTTCTATGCTTCTACCTCTTCTTCCACTTTTGTAGAGGTTGAAGTTTGTTAACCTTCCTCCCATTCTTAGCCTATTGGATCTGAAATGATGTGACCAAAACTTGATCTCTGAGAGATGTTGCCTGAGGTTTTGTCAAGTTTTAATCCTGCCATTTAATTTCTAATTGAGTTGAGGTGTTCCAGTCGACTTTCATAAGTCATTAATGTGGATTGAAGTTCTCCCCATAAAATGTGATCCCTGCTATTAAGTTGAACAACAATTGGCGTATAGTCTTCATGCAGTCCAACTAAAACTTGGGTGATCAGATTTGTGTGAGTAATGGTTTTACCGACAATCTCTAGATTATCAACAAGTTGTTTCACCTTGTTCAGATACTGATCTATGTTCATATTTCCTTTCCTTGATTTCTGAAGTTCTTCAGTAAGAAAGGTGATCCTT
Source organism: Fraxinus excelsior (assembly GCA_019097785.1). NCBI lineage: Eukaryota > Viridiplantae > Streptophyta > Magnoliopsida > Lamiales > Oleaceae > Fraxinus > Fraxinus excelsior. Next base: position 17,509 of record CM032645.1, read on the forward strand.
GATCTAATTTGGACTCCATAGCTTTCTTCAATGGCAGTCCATAGTTCATTTGAGTTAGCTGCACCTATCAATCTCATTGCTATATCCAGAGTCATGGAAGAGTAAATCCACCCCATCAACAATTGATTTGTTGACATCCATTGACAGAATTCTGGATTCTTCACCATTTCAACACTGGTTCCAGCTTCACCAGTGATTTGAGTATCAGTAAACTCTTGAGGACACACATTTGTCCCAAGAATATAACATTCCAGATTATGCCCTCGAATAATTGAGAGATTCATATTTTTCCACAACAGATAATCATTTTTATCTAGCTTCACAAACAGGATTTGAGTCAGTTTTACACCAAATGGTGAGAGCCGATTATTTCCAAGTGATGGTATAGCGTACTGCTGGAGAGAGATGCTGGTGCAGTTGCAGGATCAGCATTTTGAGGAGTGTTGCTGGCATTGGTCATGGCTAGGTCTAATACCAAGTTAAATTTGCAACCAAGGAGAATATGATGCTGAACCATGAATTGTATTGATTGAGCTTATTGAGTATATAATACATTGCATTGCTACAAGAATAATCTAGAAGCTATAGCTGTTAGGTAATTCCTAAATTTATGGATCATGTTGCAATCTTTCTACAATAGATTGGTGGTCCAAAACAAGCATGAAGAAACAGTTATGATAGCAAGGAAAAAAGGTGTTGAATTACCAATGATCTGGACTGAAGCTCAAGCTGATGTGGAGCTGATTAATTCTTAACACGGGGTATCATTCATCAAATCTTTTGCTTTTAAATTTAATTTGGAAATTGCATTCTGATAAGGAGAATATCAATTATATGTCGTGCAGATTCTCATGGTGGCAAAACTCAAAGATATTGAGGGGATCAATATCCGAGAGAAGATAGAAACACAAATGTTGTCCCGAAAGACTCGTTGTGCAGCTTTTCTCGTATATAGATTTGAAACATATTACAAGGACCTTCCACCAGCAAAAGGGATTATGAAGTTTGTTAATTTTGATGATCATGATGCCAAAAGGCGAGCTACTACTATTCAATTTCAACCAGTGAGTAGACCCGACGGATGGATGGAACTACAATTGGGAATGTTTTATAATGATCTAGGATCTGACGGCCCGGTGGAGGCACGGCTGTTGGAACCTTATGTTATATTATTTAATTGCCTCTTTATTGAAGGAATTGAGTTTCAACTTGTTACAAATGCAGGGATGGAGTCCATTTCAAAAGAAAATGTGAAAAACTGAAGAAAATGGATCTTTTCAAAATTAAGGATTTCTAAATAAAATGGAAATAAATTTTCTAGCTCCCTCTCATTTGCTTTCTTTGATATACGTGTGTAATGAGAAGAACAAAGAGTTGCTGCAAAGAAACAAGTGATGATTGTCCAGCGAAATGTTATGTAATAATAGAGGGTTTCACTTCAAAAATATCCCACTCAAAGCATGATTGGTAGAATAGAATGCATTACATTAATCGGTGTTAAGGAAGAATTAAGTATTTCCTACTATATTGTTCAATTCTCTCTCTAATGCTTACCAAACGCACGTTCAAAAAAAAATAAAAATAAAAATAAAAAGAGAGAGAGAGAGAGAGAGAGAGAACGCTATTGGCAAAGATTCATTTAATAATATTGCATAAATATTAAGGGAACACTTTGTGTGTTTTCTAAATTCTCGACGGTAGCAAAGTTTAGAATTATTTGGTGGCTTGATATTTGAGGCAATAAAGATACACAAATATTGTCCTGATGCAACCGAATAGATAATAAACAACACAAGGATACCAAATCCATTGATTTCATGAATACCGAGAAAGGATCACAAGTCACATTGCACAAAATCTCATTCATAAAAAGCCAACTCTCTCTACACTTGTGCTTCAAATAAGCACTCAAAATCTAATTTCCAATTTAATTACAATTACAAACGTGGTCCTCAAAATCTTAACAAAATGGAAAAATCACCTAAATAATAATAGAAGGTAATAAAAATAGGGCAATATCCATTTCCATCATCATCATGTATTGATCTTCTGCATGTCTCCAAAGACTCCTCGTGTATTTAATTAGTAAATGTGATTCAGATTTGTTAGTAATTAAACAAATGGCGATGCCAAAGAGTGACAAGTTCAAGCAAATGCCTTATTATATATAAAAAAAAAAAAGAAAAAAACAACACTTTTGTGCCTATATTATTAAGAGCATTAGATTATAGACTCTTTTGTGCCTATATTACTAAGCTCTCATATACACACATATGACTCGCCAGAATCCAAGCTTTTCTCCCCTTGGTATATGCTACATATCCAATTTGATCATATCACCGATAATGAATCGAACAAAATCACAGAAAATATAGATCGAATTTCCCAATTTCGAAGGGAACAAGGAGCTGATGCACAATAATATATCTCATAGGACTGCAGTCCCAACCTCCTGGAAGTTCAAATAACAAAACAAACAGCTTCCACAAAAGACTATTCGAGCCTGACATTAGAATGGAGCAGTGTGTCCTTGATCAGTGGCATATTCAAGAGAAAGTGGACTTGCACCAAACAAAATGATTCATTGAGACAATTTTATGCAAAATGCAACTATTAGAATAATGGAAATCCAAAAACAGTTTAAAAAAGATCGAGACATGTCTGCTTGTCTACTAGTATGTATAGTGGATATTGACATCTTCGAGTCCATAAATGCCATATAGTCAAAATATGCGAAAATTGGAAATGCGGCACGACATATATCCTTTTAGTGTCTCACCAATAAACACCATTCGAGAACTCACCACGTAAAAAGTAAATGATAAAGGGAGAAATAATTTTTATTTTTCTATATGTAATAAATACTATAAAATCCTTGTCATGTATGAATTCCATGTTATTAATTCTCAATTAATTAATATTCACATTCATATAAACTCAACGAATCTTGATCTACATAAATATAGAATTATTATATATAAATTCATTTCTATTAATATATCTAAAAAAAATTTAATAGGTGTTTAAATTCCTGTATTAGCAATTAATTTTTATATACCAAATGTAGTATAAAAAGGTTGGTCATTTGTAAAATTTATCATCACAAAAAATTTGAATCATAGAAGTTGAATTTTGAGAATACAATTTTCTTTTCTTTAATTTTCTTCGATTCATTTGAGACCCATATAGTCCAGTCCTCCCAACAAATTGGTATCAAATATTTCTTTTTCAGAATTGATAAAGTACTTAACAATAATGTGAAATGCACGTTAATTTTAACTAGTTTGTAGAAAAATGGACAAAGAAAATCTTTTATACTCAAGATAAAATGTGCCCCTATCTAATGGCAATTATTTTGAGAAAATTGAGTTTCGAATAGTGATTTTTTTTGGAGATGTGTGCCTAGAAAGTATGAAAAAAATTCGTTTACATGAAAAATATGTTATTGGGTAAATGTGTCGTTGAAAATGAGTATCCAAATTAAAAAGTTTTGAAATAATGATTGTCAAACATGAGCTATATTTAGTTTCCAACAAATTCCCAACCAGCTCAAATTATTGTAGTTCGTATGTAATCCAAAAACCAATTACAGTTAATACGAGATCAATTGCATGCTGGATATTCGACCAAACACTAACATTATTAAAAAAAAATCAAGTGGTTACGAGAAAAAATGAGATACGCAGTTAAAAAAAAAAAATCCACTAGAGCAACCAATGAAAGCAGTAAGCGATATGGTAGCAATTCAACTAAACATAAAAGATGCTGTTAGGCCTCTGTCAATAGAAACTTACCCCCAGACAGGGGGTGAAGCTAGACCTCGAAAGTAGGGGGGGGCCTAGAGGTAGAGGTGTAGGGGTGGGGCCCACGGGACCGCCCTCGAATTTTTTTTTAGATACGTTATTAACAAAAAAAATCAAAAAACGTATAAAAGAAAGTACCAATATTTAATTTAGGGAAATCATACTTTGATAATGTTGTATAATTACATGATCATCAATCATGTCGGCGAAACTGGGGCAAAAAGTTACTGCATTGGTCGCTCGAGCGAGCCTCTAGCGAAAGTCGAGCAAGGGTTGAGCAGTCGTCAGTATTTTCATCATAACTTTCTCTACCGATATCCGATTATGATGATTCAAATTTCGTTGGAAAGATATCTCGAAGGGCTACAATTCTTCTAGAAATAGCCATATCCAAATTTCAATGATTTCTATGTGAAAAATGAGTTGAAAGTGGTAATTACAAAAAAATAAAATTAAAAATTACTTTTTTTTTTTTTTTTTTGTCAAAAATGGTGTGGGGGCCTGGCCCCCACGCCCCTGCCCCCAGAGGAGTAGAAATTAGAAGAATGATTCTTGTTATCCAAATAAGTGCGTTTCTAACCAGCGCCACTTTTGCAATTTTGATAAAAGTTGTTGAGGCTTCAATTTCCTCCAACTAACGTTTGCGATCATCACATTTAACATATTCTCCCATGCGCTGGGGCATGCAGTCTACCACAGACAATGAATCCAACTAGTTGGCCACCTGCTCATACGATACAAAATATTCAATTCCAGTACAGGAATTAACAAGGAATATATTCATAAGTAAGAAATCTTCGGCAAACAGTGTGTCATCAATAGTTGGCAATAACTAATCAAATAAAAGAAATAGATGCATATCTAAGAATACCACCAATGAAGATGTTTCTATACATTTTAAGTCAAGCACAACAAACATTCAAAAGCTTGGATAGCAACAAGTACATACTATGCTTATGCATAAACTAAGTATGGCTCTTAAGAACAGTCAGAATAGAAAAAGATAGAACAATCCATCTTGAGAAACTCCTGCTGTTCCATAATGGTCTTTTAGAACCAATGATAATAAAATACATTGATGTAGAAAAGGATCGGACTCAAATAACGTGTCTAGAAGATGTTCATTTAAGAATTTCTAAAAGTCATCTCTGTCAACATTTATTCAATTATCCGTTACTTAAACTCAAAAGTTGTGTCACGCTATGATATTTTTAATTAACTTTTTCACTTTATTAAAACCATGAACGCAAAGGATTGTTCCCCACTAAGGGCCGGATGTCCAGCCAAAGGCTTACTGACCACGTTGAGCATGTACTGAGCATATATTGCTCGAATCCACTATTTTTAAAGAGTATATTATATCATTTTAGAGAGCATCTATAAATTTGGAGAGTTAAAATTTTGAAGTACTTAAACAAGCTCTTTATATTTAACACTTAATTTTACTACTCCCAAAAAATATTTATTATTTTTCTTTATCTTTTATTTTAACTAGCTTTTCTTTAAATTATTTTATCGCTTTCCTACATTGAAAATTGAAACTTCTTTAATGCATTTAATTATAGAGAGTGGTTTTGGCTCTCCAGATTTGGAGAGTCAAACCCACTCTCTAAACTAAAATGTTAATTTAAAGAGCCTTGGATCATGATTTTAAATATTGACTCTTTAAAATGGAGAGTATCTCATGTTGAAAGAGTATCTAGGAGATGCTCTTACAGAGATTGAACATGAAGAAGAAAAGCATTTAGAAAGCCTGACAGATCACCCACACAAAATCCAGCCGAATGAGAGACAAGAAAATCAATATATATATATATATATATATATGTCTAACCAAAAGTCACCAATCCAACGGCTAAGAAAAGACCACATGTAAGACCACGATAAAAATCATGACTTAAAGAGGCAGACGCGTGTTTTGGAAACATGATTTCATCAAGCGTTTTGGGCGTCAACCCGGAACAAGGTTTGGACCACAACCAACAGGCCCGGGACAGCCCAACACAACATTCTCCACCTTGTTGAACTATTTGTAAATCAATTTAGTGGTTCTAAATATATTTACAAAGTTTCATTTGCTGTAAAAACCTGTAAAAAGAAACATATTAAAGTTAGTTTCAATTCTAAACAAAACAATAAATTGATCGTGCTAAATACATTACCTTCAAGTGATATTCAAAATTTTCATACAGTTTCTAAATGTATTTAAAGGTAAAACCTTGGTTTCAAAATCAAAGGGGTTAAATTCAGTTGGAATTTTAACCAAATTAACCAAGCCCTTTTCAACCATGTTACTAACAAAATGAAACCTGATATCAACATGTTTAGTCCTATAATGATAAACAGGAATTCTACTCAAATGAATAGCAATTTTATTAGCTGTATAAATTTTAACTACCTCATTTAAAAAACCAATTTCATCTAATAAACCCCTTAACCAAATATCTCTTTAATAGCATGTGATGTACCAATGTATTCAACTTCAGTGATGGATAAAGCCACAAGCTTTAACAGTTGGGACTCCCAACTAATACAATCATCACAAGGAGTCAAAACATAAGAAGAAATTGATCTTCTGTTATCTAGATCACCTGCGAAATCAGAGTCAGTGTACCCTTTCAAGATAAGACTTTCATTGCATCTTTGAAATTTCAAGCTCAAGGTAGACGAGACATTTAGATACCTTTACATCCATTTTATTGCTAACCAATATGTTTCACCTGGATTGACCTTAAATCTACTTAAGATACTTACACCATGAGCTAAATTAGGTCTGGTACATATCATAAGGTATGTAACAGAGCCAAAAAAAATATTTACATAAGGTATTTTATTCATCCTATCAAACTCTTCATCAGCTTTAGGAGATTGCTCACTTCAAAGTTTAAAATGGTTGGCAATAGGCTGAGTAATAGATATGCATTCAATCTTAGCAAATTTTCCAAGTACTTTATTAAAAAAATCAATTTCAGATCTAAGCAAGTAGCCTATGAGCAATATATAATAATAAGTAGATAGAATTAGGTAGACTCGACCCTTTGAAAAAAAAAAAAAAAAAAAACAGGAATCAAAATTACTCTTAAGAAATCACAGATTCTGAACATATGAGTAACACTTCTTTTACCATTGCATCGGTCCCTATTTCAAGCCATAAAGAGACTTCTTTAATAGACAAACCTTTTCTGATTCAGATTTCAATTCAAACCCCTTAGGTTGATTCATGTAAATGGCTTCATCAAAATCACCATTTAGAAAAGCATTTTTAACATCAAACTGGTCTAATTCCCGGTTGAAGTGTGATAAGTACAATAAAGTGTACTTTAAACACCAAATTACTATGCTAAAATGCCAAAAAGGCGAATAGAAATTGTAGAAATTAATTCATGTTCTTAAAGTGTTTTCCTGTTTACTTTAAGATAATTTCTATGTCAGTAGTGGGCGTTGCGACTCCCAATGCGAAGAACAAGAATTTCAGCTTTTTGGACTCTTTTTTAGCCCATTCAATTTCAAATCTTCTGGGATCTTTAAAGGCAAATGAACACAATCCTGAAGAGGACTTTTGTAAACAACAATCAAGGAGGAAAAAACAAGAGGAGATAACCAACAATTCCATGGAGAAATAAACATCTTGCTCAAGATACTAATGAACTCAATTGGTTTCGGTGACTTCAACATTATTTGATTCAAAGATTTAGATTTTCATTTTTAACAATTCTATGGTTTAGAACTTCTTCTCATAAAAGTGTTTTGAGATTGGCTAAACTTTTATTAAATTCTTCATAGATTCATTCACACTTTCTATATTGAATGATTGAAATACTCGTTTAATTTTTAATCCCATTTATCTATTCTTACTATTGTGATTCATTACTTCTCTATGATTTAAGTATATGATTGCTTTTAAATCTTATTTTAGTAGACAAAAGTATGAATGTTGTGGCATGAGAGTTAATCTTTAGAATTACAATTAAACTGATTTTAATGAAATTTCTTCCGATTAGAGAAATTAGGTTGAATATCTCTAATTGAGTTATAACATTGAATCATAGATGTTGAATGACCTAATCCAATTGAGGTTTAGAACAATTATATGGTTTATAACTTCTTTTCATAGAAGTGTTTTGAGATTGGCTAAACTTTTATTCATTCACAATTTCTCTATTGAATGATTGAAATACTCGTCTAAGTTTTAATCTCATTTATCTATTTTTACTGGTGTGATTCATTACTTCTTTATGCTTTAAGTATATGGTTGTTTTCAAATCTTATTCTAGTAAACAAAAGTAAGAATGATGTGGCTAGAGAAACTAGCCACATCATGAATTAAACTGATTTTAATGACATTTCTTCTTATTAGAGAAACTAGATTGAACATCTCTAATTGAGTTATAACAATGAATCATTGATTGTTGAATGACCCAATCCATTTGAGGGAATTCTGATGCTTCACTATTTCAAACCTTGATTTTATTCTCAATCAAACAAATAAATTATTTTCACACATTCAAAAGAACATTCACATCTCGGATCCTTTAAGTATTTTTAACTATCTCCCCATGGAGTCGAAACCCCAAAATTGTCCTACAACTACCGTGTTATTCTTTAGGTATAATTAAGTTTTGACGTCATTGTCGAGGTGACTTACAAGAAACTAAGGGATTTAATTGTAAAAATGTGACTTCATTCATTTATTATTCTTTAGTTGATTTATCTTATTTATTGTTCTTCTTTATTCCCACATTATTTCGTTTTTGTATTTTATGAGCAGATATTGAGACATCAATGAAGATTTGTTGATAGACCATACACAATGTTTGATCTCTCTCTAACATTATTTTCGATATTGTATCTATTGACACTGACACCACTTAACACAACACCATGAGTGAACGAGAGCACGAGGATTCACCCTATAGAACTCTCCAGGATTATCTTCATCCCACACGCACATCCATATCATCATGCATTATTTTTCCACCTACTATATCACGTATAGACCTTCAATCGAGAATGATTCAGCTTCTTCCAACTTTTCACAAACTTGAAAGTGAAAACTCATATGTACATAATAGAGAGTTTGAGAACACGATTGCAACCTTCTACAATCAACATTATACAATGGACATAATCATGCTTAGATTTTTTTCCATTTTCACTTAAAGAAAGAGCAAAAACTGGTTGTATTCACTGAAACCATGTTCTATTGGAACATGGGATGAAATGACTAAGCCTTTTTGAGCAAATACTTTACCCATCATAAGAGTAGTACCCTGAAAAGAAAATTTCTTCATTTGCTCAAAAAGATAGTGGGACCTTATACCAAACATGGGAAAGATACAAAGAATTATAAGCTCTTTGCCCCCACCATAGTTATATTGTGATTTATTTTTATAAAAGACTAACACGTAGAGAACATCAATTTGTTGAGATGATATGTAATGGTAAGTTATTGTAAAAAGACCCAGATGAAGCTATATAGTACTTAGATGATCTTGCTAAAAAAGATTACACTTGGATTGGACCTAGAGCTTTTGATAGCACTAACAGGTCACAACCTATAAGAAACTCTTATAGCACACGTATTTATCATCTTAGGCAAGAGGATAGCCTCAAAGTTAAGGTAGAAGCACTTATTAGAGAACTTGAAATACGTGCTAAGGACCCAAAGCCTGTACATATTGTTGCATGTGTTGAGTCCCTTGGACCTTGTTGTGCATGTGGTGGAATTGATCATCGAGTGCAAGATTGTACCGCTCTAGCTAAGATGACAAGAGGTTTATAAGAACATTGTAATGCTTTAGTTAGGTATGTACAAGAAGCCCTTTGTTCCTTTTTCTAATACCTAAAATCAAGAATGGCAAAATTACACCAATTTCAGCTGGAAATCTGAAAACCAGCAACCTGCCCAGCCATTTAGAGCTTAAGCTACACCTTCATACCAAGCCCACATTTGCTAGGACCTCTTTAGATGATACTTTACATGCATTTATAGAGGCACAAAGTAAGACCAATCAAACTTTTGAGAATATGATTACTCAAGTTATTGAAGAAAACAAAGAGATGAAAAATCATGTCTAAATTGACCAATGCCTTAGCTGTAATGGTATGTGGGAAATTTTTAGGTCATGCTCAACCAAATCCTATGGGACAACACGTGGCACAAAACTCAAGTGAGAAGAAAATAACTTTAAGAAAGTGAATGGGAAGGTTATAGAACCAATTCCCAAGTTTAGGAAAAATGAAAAGACCTTAGTAATTCTACAAAAGAGCAATCCTAATAAATAGGAAGTGGAAAATCTAGCTAGAGTTCCATTTCTTCAAGCTCTTAAGCCTACCTTTAAAGTTGTTTGTCAAAATAATGAGATCCTATAACACCTCAAGCATGTAAAAATTAATCTACTTCTCTTGCATGTGATTGCCCAAGTTCCTACATATGCTAAAGTTCTCAAAAACTTGTCTAATGTAAAGAGAAAACACTATGTCAAGAAAACTGCTTTCTTGACGAGCAAGTGAGTGTTGTGATTGAGCAAATGATCCTACCAAAATATAAGGACCCTGGTTGCCCTACCATATCTTGCATCATTGGGAGTCATGAGTTTGTACAAGCCCTTCTTGATTTAGGGGCTAGTGTTAACCTCATGTCTTATACTATTTACTTGTTGTTAAGCTTAAGTAAGATAAAACATATATCTGTAGTTTTGCAATTGGCTTATCGGTCCACCATATGACCAAGAGGAGTAGTTGATGATGGTTTGGTACAAATTGATAAATTTTATTACCCTATTGATTTCTTAGTTCTAGACTTAAATGTTGTTGTGAATGTTGATTATAAAATTCCTATCATTCTTGGTAGACTATTTCTTGCCACAGCCAATGCTCCTATAAATTGCAGGAATGGTCTAATGAAATTATCTTTTGGGAATATGACTTTAGAAACCAACATTTTTCACATCACTAAGCAACCTAGGGAGGATGATGAATGATATCAAACACACATGACTGACGCACTTGAAATATAAAGAATATGCTAACATTTGTGATGTTTTTACCGAGGATTAGGGGACATCACCATGGTAGCCCAAGTTTGAAAATTGCAAAGTGGACAGCTTTTAAATATTCTGAATGAGCATAAATCTGCATTAGGTTGGACCATATCTGACATTAAAGTTATTAATACTTTAATTTGCTTACATAGTATTCATTTAGAGGAGGGAATAAGCCCTAAAAAAGACCTACAACATAGGTTAAACTCCACAATGAAAGAAGTGGTGGAAGATGAGGTATTCAAATTGTTAAATGCAGGTGTCATTTACCCAATTGCATATAGTAAATGGGTTATTCATACACAAGTATTCCCTAAAAGGTTAGGTGTCACGGTGGTAAAGAATGAAGTTGGTGAATTGGTTCTCCTAAGAACAATGACCATTTTCTTCTTTCCTTTTTGGATGAAATTTTAGAGTGTGTGGCTAGTCATCCCTTCTACTGTTTCTTGAATGGATATTATGATTATTATCAAATTGAAATAGCCACCTTAGAAGACCATGAAAATACAACATTTCCTTGTCCTTTTGGTACTTATGTATTTCACATGGTGTAATTTGGACTATGTAACGCTCCTACTACATTTCGAAGATGCATGACAAGCATATTTAGTAACATGGTAGAAAATTGCATGGAAGTTTTCATGGATGACTTGACTGTTTTGGGGACTTCTTTTGATGCATGCTTGCTAAATTTGAAGAGAGTTTTAACCCAATGTAAGGAGAATGGGTTAGTTTTGAATTGGAGAAGTGTTATTTCATGGTACATTCAGGCATTGTCTTAAGATAAGTAATTTCTTCTAAAGGGATTGAGGTTGATAAATCCAAATTTGAATTACTCTTCAAATTGCCTACGCCTAAGACAGTAAAAGATATTAGATCATTTCTTGGCCATGTGGACTTCTATAGGAGGTTCATACAGAATTTTTCATCTATATCTAAACTATTATGTAACATTCTAACTAAAGATGTCACTTTTGAATGGACCTTGGCTTGCTAAAAGGAGTTTGAAATGCTAATTGGCAAGCTAACTTCAGCACCCATATTGCAACCACCTAATTGGACATTGTCATTTGAGATCATATGTGATGCAAATGATTATGCAGTAGGTTCTATCATTGGGCAACGAAGGAAAGGTAAAACCTTTGTTATTTACTACGCTAGTAGGACTCTAAATCATGCCCAAATGTATTGCTCAACACCCGAGAAATAGTTACTAGCTATAGCTTTGCTCTAGATAAGTTTCGCTCTTGTTTGATTGGTTCTCCTACTACAATTTTTGGAGATCATTCGCCTTTAAGTATCTTCTCACAAGGAAAGATGCTAAGGCGTGTTTAATAAGGTGGATTTTAATTTTACAGGAATATGGTAGCAAACCATTTCCCAAGCAAACTTTTGAAGACAACACAAACCCCTTGCCAATTAAAGATGACATTCCAAATGAGCATTTATTTTTTGTTTCATCTCTACCATAGTTTGCTCGCATTGTAAATTACTTGGTTGTAGGTGAAATTCCAAGAGAGTGGAGTGCACAAGATGAGAGAAAGTTTATGATTGAGTTACGTAAATTTTATTGGGATGACTCATGTCTACTTAAATACTGTCCTGATGAGATATTGAGATGCCATGTCCCTAATGAGGAGATACCTAGCGTACTCAATTTTCGTCATGTCCAAGCATGTGGAGGCCATTTTCCCATGAAAAAGACTGCTGTAAAAAATTCTACAATGCATTTTTTATTGGTCCACCTTCTTTAAATATACTAATGCCTATTATAGATCTTATGAGAGGTGTCAAAAGCGTGGTGTCGTGGCGTAATATGATGGATTTGAACCCCATTTTAGTGATAGAAATATTTGATTGTTGGGGAATCGATTTTATGGGACCCTTTCCATCTTCTTTTGGTTACTTATATATCATTGTCGCGATAAGCTGTGTCTAAATGGGTAGAGGCAACATCTTGAAGGGCCAATGATAATAAAACAGTTGTTAAATTTCTCAAAGAAAATATCTTATCCAGGTTTGGCATACCACGAGCTATTATTAGTGACAAAAGCACGCACTTTTACAACCATTCATTTGAAGCACTAATGAAAAAGTATGTGATTGTTCATAAAATTTCTATGGACAAGTAGAATTGGCTAATAGGGAACTTAAACAAATTTTGGAGAAATGGTGAATCTCGAATGTAAAGATTTCTTTAAGACTAAATGATGCTCTTTGGACTTACAATACATCTTTTAAGACCCTCTTAAGCATGTAACCTTATAGAATTATTTTTGGAAAGCATTGTCATTCACTTGTAGAGATTGTAGATGGTGGAGTGGGATAAGAGCATTTGTGACCAATTATTTTGATAATTGTGACCAATAAATAATATGCTGATAAAATGGATAATTTGTGATCAATAAATAATATGTAATCTAAGAAAATGTGTAATTGTAACTAATTTTTATTTGTCACTCGCAATTTATATCTTTGTGATCGTGACATTATGCAATTTGTGACTTTGACCAAAATTGTATGTTGATAGGAATGTAAAATGCATATTTTTCCCTCCTTATTTTATGCGCTCGTATGTTTATTTTGTGCCAAAATGTACTCATCACGCTCATATTTTGATTTAGGTGGCAATTCTATGGATATTGCGTAATTTGGAAGAAATATGTGAAAAATGACCAAAATGAAAGAAAGTGAAAGTTCAAGCACTAAAGTGCAAATATTATAAACTTGTTTATAACCTTGTGATGAAGATTCGAGAGTGTTAGAGGTCAATTGGATGAAGAAAGGATTCAAAGGGATGAAATATGGCCAAGATATTTTCACAGATCAACTTTCAAGCTGAAAAGTTTTGCATCGGTTTTCATCCTCATATTGAGACCAATTTTGTACATGGTAAACGATCGAATTTGAAGATGGTCGCTGAATAAAAGTTGTAGCCCTTTGAGCTATCTTCACAACGCATCTTGAATCGCTTCAATTGGATATCGGGACAAGAAGTTATAGCCAACATACTGAAAGCTATCCGGAAAAAGTTTCGTAAAACCATGCAGCCGCAAGCCTTTAATTCCATGCGGCCGCACAAACCATTCCCGAGAGTTAAAGTACTGATTTCACTTGTTCCTTGCGGCCGCAAGTCTCTAAACCATGCGGCCACATGGTTCATTTCCGGGACGAAAATTCTGATTTCCTAATTTCAATCAAACACTTATGGAAACAAATATTTCTACACTTTATAAACCCTAGAACACAACCAGAACGTGGAGAACACCTCCCAACTCTATTCTTCTCTATTTTTCTCTTATATTCATGAATTGTAACTAAACTTTTACACTTGGGATAAGGAGATTGAAGCCTCGGAACCACATATTGTGATATCTAAATGGTTTTTCTTAATTTAATTCATGTTTTTGAGTATTGAATATTTTTCTGCACTTATTTCTATGATTGTTATGTTTAATTGCTAGGAGGCCTACTATTTTATTATTCGTTGCAATCTACCGTTGAGTTAAATATCAAATCCGTAATTGTTTGATCCCTTTAACTTGCGAAGCACTAGGATTTGATGATTTTCTACGATAGAGGTTATTGAATCTTAAGAAGAATGTTTAAATAAATTGAATGCAACCGCTGGTGTTTGTGTTATCTAGTTCATCGATTTCTCTATTGTTTAAAGCTGTTATTAAATTGAATCTTGAGCGCTGGTCTGAGGTTATTTAATAATTAGGGTTAATTAGAATGCTGGTTTCTAACGAACTAAAATTAAGGAGAAATAGGAAAATTATTCCAACGGTGAATATTCAAGATATGAATTGAATTATCCTTTCATCTATGATCAATTGTGGATTTCCGAAGGTGGATATCGACTTGGACCAAGGTTAGTCTTTTGATTATTTTCGTTAATTTAATTTTCATTGTTATTAATTGTGTTATTTACAATTGTTTGCATACAAAAATCCCCCAATCATTGTACGGAGCATAAAATATTGAATTACACACTCTTCGTGGGATCGACCCTTACTTCCACTACTACATTAGTTTTAGAGGTTTAAGGACTATTTTTGGATGCCTACGATAGCACACCAAATTTTGGCGCCGTTGCCGGGGAGTGGTGTTAATTTATTTTTGTGCTTCTTTAGTTGTTTATTTTATTTTGAAAAAAAAATCAAAATTTTTAGATTTTTAGGCAATTTATTGTTTTTAGGAATTTTAGCATAGAATTTTATTTATTTTTCTTATTCTAGTTTCTTTTTAACTTGTTTTTCATATTTTTTTTAGTTTCCTTGATAGTTTATGCCCATAACTTGATCTTCTACTCAAGAAACTTGATTGCAAATATGGCTGCCAATTCTCAACAATTTGGCGCTAGATTTGATCTCCCTTCTAGACAAGTTAACGAGGTAAATGTTTCATCCATTGAACAACAACTAGCGAGTCTAACTACTCTTATTTGTCAAATGGCTGTAGGTACTATGCAAACATCAAAGACTTGTGGAATTTGTTCATTGGTAGGCCATCCAACCGATATGTGTCCAACAATTCAAGAAGAATCCGTTGAAGGCATAAACGCAGGCGGTAGTTTTCCTGGACAACCACAAAGGAATTATGATCCCTATTTAAACACGTACAACCAAGGATGGAGGAATCATCCAAATCTTAGTTATGGGAATCGACAAGTGAATCAACCTATGAATCAAAATTTGCAGAATTTCCAGCAATATAATCAGCCATACCCTCCTAGACAACAACATAGCCAAACTTCTAACTCTAGTATGTCTTTAGAAGATATAGTTAAATCTCTTGCCACTAACACTTTACAATTTCAACAAGAGAGAAGGGCTAGCATTCAAAGTTTGGAGAATCAAATGAGTCAAATGGCTAACGCGGTCAGTAGGTTGGAGTCACAGAATGCGGGAAAATTGACATTTCAAACAGTTATAAATCCAAAAGAAAATGTAAGTGCAATCACGTTGAGGAGTGGAGCGGAGGTTGAAGCTCCAGTGAAGGTAGCCCCTACATCATCAATGGAAGAAAATAAGGAATATATCACAGCAAAAAAGAGTGCTCCTAACGATACTGAGGTAACTGAGCGTAAGTTTCCACCTTTTTCTGATTATAAACATGTACCTCCTTCTCCTCAAGCTTTAGTAAGATCTAGGAAATATGAACAAGATCATGATGAGCTGCACGAAATTTTTAGTAAATGCAAGGTAAATATTCCACATTTAGATATGTTTAAACAAATGTCTCGTTATGCTAAATTTTTAAAACACTTGTACACAAGTAAAAGGAAACAGAAATTGAAGGGAATTGAAATGGTAAAAGTTGGAGAACAGGTATCTGCAATAATTCAAAAGAAACTTCATGCAAAGTGCACGGATTCAGGTATGTTCACTATTCCTTGGATGATAGGCAATACTAAGTTTGAGAAGGTCATGTTAGATTCTGGAGCATCTATTAATGTCATGCCATATTCTGTATACACTTCCTTGAAACTAGGACCTTTAATTGACACTGGTGTGAGAATTCAACTAGCTGATAAATCTAATGTCTATCCTAAGGGGGTAGTTGAGGATGTTATCGTGAAAGTTAATGAGTTGATTTTTCCTGTTGATTTTTATGTGCTTGACATGGGCAGTAGTAATCAAACTCTCCCTATTTTGTTAGGAAGCCCGTTCTTAAGGACATCCAAAACTGAAATGGACTTTCATAATGACACACTAACCATGAAATTTGATGATAAAACTATCACACTTAATATATGATTCCATGAAACATAGGTGTAATAATAATCATGTTCATTTTATTGATGTGATTGATCATTTAGCACATGATGTTTTCGAATTTGTTGCTAAAAAAGAATGGAAAGCTGTCAATACTGAGCATCTTAGGCAAGAAAAAGAGGAGCTGACCTTAAACACTGAGTTACAAAGAACTGTGGCAACATTAAATAATCTTCCAGAGTCAGGTAATAGTTCTTGTTTTGTATTACCAATTTCTAATGAGAAACCTCTACTTTCTATTTTGCAGACTCTCATTTCGGATTTGAAGTCTCACCCCAATCACTACAAGTATACATTCCATGGAGGTGAAGGAATAATTCTAGTTATTATCCTATTGGACTTGGTGCACCGCAAGGAAGATCGAAGCCAACCATGATAGACCCGGGCTGAATAAGGAAACATTGAGTCGAGCCAAAAACAATAAACAAAGGCGTTGCTTGGGAGGCAACCCAAGGGGAGTTCATTCCTTTATCTTTTTATTTTTCACATTCCATTTTTTTTTATTTTAGTTATATTTGTCTTTTTCTTTACATTAGACCTTACACTGGGGACAATGTAAGTTTTAAGTGTGGGGGAGGGATTTAGATTTAAGTTGCATTTATATTGAGTGAGTTAATTTTTTTTTTAAAAGAAAAACACAAATGTGCATGATTTTTCAAGAAGAGAAGTTGAGGTTAAAAGATTTTTGGTTGTGTATACTATTTGCTGGAATTAATTAGGCATTTGAAGAACTCATAACATGATTGAATGAATAATCCTCCAACTTAGAGTTGATTAGTGGAGTTATTTTCTTTGAGGATGGTAGTAACTAAATTCTGTAAACAAAAGCCGGTGAGATTTTTGAGCTTTTAGACTGACACATCCATAACAGTCTCATTATTTCTTTTCGTGTGGGATATTCTTCCTTGGTTTTGTTTCTCTAGAACTTGCCTTGATTCTCTTCAAGATCACATTGATACATGCATGCACGAACATGATTAAGGCCATCTTTGTTACATAAATGAGCTTCATTAGCCAAATAGCCGACCTTGTAATTGAATTTTCCATTGTTGACCCCATTTGAGCCTTATTGCCTTTTCTTTGTAAAAACTCACATTACAAGATTTAAACCGGAAAAACAATGTCTTTTCCCAAGCCTTAGAGCTAGTGGAGTATTGTTGAATGTCATGAGAAGTGTGGGTATGCAAGAAAATAAGTATGGGGGTATCAAGATTTATGACAGTGCTATTATTGGTGAATTGGAACAAATTTTCTATGTCAATTCAAGGAGTTCCAGTATTGGTGTATAATTTGGTGTTTACATTGTGCAAGAAAAATACAAGAAGAAGAAGGAAAAAAAAATGAATGAGTGAAGAAAAAGAAAATAAGTGATGAAGGAGAGTGATTTTAATGTGAAAAAGTCTATATTCATAACTCTTCCTACATCTCAAAAAAGAGTTCGATTTGTGTGGGATAGATGCAAAAATGATGAAACTATCATGTGGAGTGGTTGGTTTACATGTCTTATGTATATGTTTGAGCTAAGTCTTTTTATCTTTACTCCACTAGTTTCGATGGCTCTTGAGTCACATACCCAAATATTTCCCACCTTGACCATAAGCCACATTACAACCTTTGAAAAGTCCTTATGATTTTTGTAAAGCATGTGATCTAAGTGGTGGCGAATGAGAAGATATGCAAGCATATGGTAGAACATCTCCATTAGGATGAATTAGAGCGAAACACTTACCCTTTTAAACACATCAGAGTTGAGTGCTTATATCCGTGAAGGTCTACATGTTTAGTTTACTCCATCTTCATATGAAAATGCTTGCTAATTGATTATGAGTTGTGTGGAATGTTTATTCATGATATTTTATGTGTTTTGAAAAATTTTGATGGTTCTATGTTATTGACATTATAACCTGGTGTTTTATGGGTATTAAATTTGAGTTTTGCCCGAGGACGAGCAAAAGTTAAGTGTGGGGAAATTTGATAGGAATATAAAATGCATATTTTTCCTTCCTTATTTTATGCGCTCGTATGTTTATTTTGTGCTAAAATGTACTCATTACGCTCATATTTTGATTTAGGTGGCAATTCTATGGATATTGCGTAATTTGGAAGAAATATGTGAAAAATGACCAAAATGAAAGAAAGTGAAAGTTCAAGCACTAAAGTGCAAATATTATAAACTTGTTTATAACCTTGTGATGAAGATTCGAGAGTGTTAGAGGTCAATTGGATGAAGAAAGGATTCAAAGGGATGAAATATGGCCAAGATATTTTCACAGATCAACTTTCAAGCTGAAAAGTTTTGTATCGGTTTTCATCCTCATATTGAGACCACTTTTGGACATGGTAAACGAATTTGAAGATGGTCGCTGAATAAAAGTTGTAGCCCTTTGAGTTATCTTCACAATGCATCTTAAATCGCTTCAATCGGATATCGAGACAAGAAGTTATGGCCAACATACTGAAAGCTATCCGGAAAAAGTTTCGTAAAACCATGCAGCCGCAAGCCTTTAATTCCATGCGGCCGCACAAACCATTCCCGAGAGTTAAAGTACTGATTTCACTTGTTCCTTGCGGCCACAAGTCTCTAAACCATGCGGCCACAACATGGTTCATTTCCGGGACGAAAATTCTGGTTTCCTAATCTCAATCAAACACTTATGGAAACAAATCTTTCTACACTTTATAAACCCTAGAACACAACCAGAACGTGGAGAACGCCTCCCAACTCTATTCTTCTCTATTTTTCTCTTATATTCATGAATTGTAACTAAACTTTTACACTTGGTCGAAGGAGATTGAAGCCTCGGAACCACATATTGTGATATCTAAATGGTTTTTCTTAATTTAATTCATGTTTTTGAGTATTGAATATTTTTCTGCACTTATTTCTATGATTGTTATGTTTAATTGCTAGGAGGCCTACTATTTTATTATTCGTTGCAATCTACCGTTGAGTTAAATATCAAATCCGTAATTGTTTGATCCCTTTAACTTGCGAAGCACTAGGATTTGATGATTTTCTGCGATAGAGATTATTGAATCTTAAGAAGAATGTTTAAATAAATTGAATGCAACCGCTGGTATTTGTGTTATCTAGTTCATCGATTTCTCTATTGTTTAAAGCTGTTATTAAATTGAATCTTGAGCGCTGGTCTGGGGTTATTTAATAATTAGGGTTAATTAGAATGTTGGTTTCTAACGAACTAAAATTAAGGAGAAATAGGAAAATTATTCCAACGGTGAATATTCAAGATATGAATTGAATTATCCTTTCATCTATGATCAATTGTGGATTTCCGAAGGTGGATATCGACTTGGACCAAGGTTAGTCTTTTGATTATTTTCGTTAATTTAATTTTCATTGTTATTAATTGTGTTATTTACAATTGTTTGCATACAAAAATCCCCCAATCATTGTACGGAGCATAAAATATTGAATTACACACTCTTCGTGGGATTGACCCTTACTTCCACTACTACATTAGTTTTAGAGGTTTAAGAACTATTTTTGGGTGCCTACGACAGCACACCATGTGTTATTGGACCTCGACCTTTTATTAGGTGGTCACAACCACCTGATTTTTGAAACTTTTTCCCAAGTTTTTTTTTTTGAAGTGTGTTTTGAAATCTTTTTAATTATGTATTCTTCCCTTAACAAAACCCTAAGCCTCATTGCCCGAATAATTAATGGGATAATTAGGCTCAATACACTAAAAAACTAACAAATTGTTGTAAAAAGAGAGAAAAAGAGAATAGAGAAGAAAAGTCAATAGACTTGTGTGTATATTATAATGAGACTAAAGCCATGTATTTATAGCAAAGGAACAGGGATACATATGGTAATAAAATTTAGGGCTGCAGGGGTACAATTGTCGTTCACCAATAACTTACTATTTGCAACACTCCCCTTTGAATGACACATTACAAAATATCTACCTCGTTAAAACCTTGTTTGATAAAAACCTTATGGGACAAAAACAAACAAACAAAGAAAAAAGAGTACATTTATTTTGGAGTATTAAATATAAATGCTGCCTCATTAAAACATTGCTAGGAAAACCCAGTAGGATAAAACCTAATCGAGGAAAAAGAGTACAGCTACTTCCCCTGATGTTGATCACTGAAGATCTTTGAGTCGACGCATTCCAATCTCATGAACCAATTTCTTGAATGTAGATGTTGGTAGTGCTTTTATAAATAAATCGGTCACATTGTCACTTGAACGAATTTGTTGAATATTGATAACATCATTTTTCTGAAACTCGTGTGTATGAAAGAATTTGGGAGAAATATGTTTCGTCCGGTCACCTTTGATATAGCCTCCTTTGAGTTGTGCAATACAAGCAGCATTATCTTCATACAAAATTGTTGGACTTTCTTTTGTTGAAACTAATCCGCATGACTCTTGGATATGATGGGTCATGTTCCTCAACCATACACATTCTCGGCCTGCTTCATGGATTGCAATAATTTCAGAATGATTTGAGGATGTTGCTGTCAATGATTGCTTCACAGATCTCCATGATATAGTTGTTCCTCCACGTGTAAACACATATCATGTTTGTGATTTAGCTTTATGTGGGTCAGAGAGATAACCTGCATCTGCATATCCCACTAAAGCAGATCCCGACTTTTGAGAATAAAATAATCTCAAATCAATAGTACCCTTTAAGTAACGAAAAATATGTTTAACACCATTCTAATGTCTTTGTGTTGGTGTAGAGCTATATCTTGCAAGGAGATTTACAGAAAAAGCTATGTCGGGTCGAGTACAATTTGCAAGATAAGTTAATGCTCCAATTGCACTAAGATATGGTACTTCAGGACCAAGAATCTTTTCTCCATCTTCGGGTGTACGAAAAGAATCATTTTTTACATCAAGTGATCGAACAACCATAGATAATGTCAATGTATGTGCATTGTCCATATAAAATCGTTTTAAGACTTTTTCTGTATATGTAGATTGATGAACAAATAATCCTTCTGAAAAATGTTCAATTTGCAATCCGAGACAGAATTTTATTTTTCCCAAATCTTTCATCTCAAATTCATTTTTCAAATAATATGCAGTTTTGTTGAGCTCTTCAGAAGTTCCAATTAAATTTAAGTCATCAACATAAAACGCCACAATTGTAAATCCAATATTCGTTTTCTTTATAAAAACACATGGGCATACATCATCATTTTTATAGCCTTCCTTCAACAAATATTCGCTAAGGCGGTTATACCACATGCATCCAGATTGTTTTAATCCATATAATGATCTTTGCAGTTTAATTGAGAACATGGTTCTTGGGCATGTATCATTTGTTTCACGCACTTTGAGTCCTTCAGGGACTTTCATATATATATATATATATATATATATATATATATATATATATATATATATATATATATTAAGTGAGACATACAAATAGGCGGTCACTACATCCATAAGGCACATATCGAGCTTTTCTAACACGGTTAAAATAATTAAGAATCTAAAAGTGATGGTGTCTATTATGGGAGAATATGTTTCCTCATAATCAATTTCTGGTTTTTGTGAGAAACATTGAGCTACGAGTCGGGCCTTGTATCTTGTAATTCCATAGTTTTCATTTCTCTTTCGTACAAAAAAACTCATTTGTTTCCAATAGGGATTACATTTTTAGGTGTTCGAACTACAAATCCAAACACTTTCCGTTTATCTAAGGAATTTAATTCCACCTGTATGGCTTCTTTCCACTTTGGCCAATCACTTCTATTTTGATAATCTTTAAAGACAGTGGTTCAGGATTATCATATTGCATAATATCAAGAGCAGCGTTAAAGGCGAAAATATTGTCTATAACAACATTATTTTGCTCCCATAACTTTTGAGATAACATATAATTTATTGAAATTTCATCATTTCGGACACTTGTGATTCTACATGAACCATATTTTCGATATTTGATTGATCAATTTTCTCTAATGTTACTTCTTTTGAAGTTTTTGATTGATTTTTCTCTTGTACTTTTCTTTTTTGAGGTGCTGAGTCTTTTGAACCAACTAGTCAACGACACATTTGACGTATTTGAGATTCATTTGCTACAGCAAATTGTCCTACAGGAACATCAATTTTTGCTGGAATATTTTCTGTTGGTATATATGACTTTGTCATTTTTCTTATGTCAACAAATGCATTCGATAATTGATTTGCAACTCTTTACAAATGAATAATTTTTTCAACCTCTTGTTCACATTGATTGCTGCGGGAATCAAAATGAGATAGAGTTATTTCATTCCAAGAAATGTTACATTGTTTATCAGAATGTAGTTTTTTCCTCTTCCAAAGTTGGGAAAGTCATTTCATCAAAATGATAATCTGCAAAACATGCAGTAAATAAATCATCTATTAAAGGTTCAAGATATCTAATAATAGATGGTGAATCAAAAATCACATAAATCTCAAGTCTTCGTTGGGGATCCATTTTAGTCCATTATGGGGGTGAAATAGGGACTTGAACAGCATAACCAAAACCCGCATATTAGAAATATTAGGTTCATGACCAAATACTAGTTGCAAAGGTAAATATTGATAATATGCAGTTGGTCTGATACGAACCAATGCCACAGCATGCAATATGGCATGATTCCAACAAAAACTGGTAGTTTTGTTTTCATAAGTAATTGTCTAGCAATAAGATGTAGACGTTTAATAAATGATTCCGCCAAACTATTTTGTGTATGGACGTGCGCAATTGAATGTTCAACAACAACCTCAATTGACATGCAATAATCATCGAATGCCTGTGATCTAAATTCACTAGTATTGTCAAGACGAATAGTCTTAATTGTGTAATTGGGGAATTGCGCACGTAATTTTATGATTTGAACAAGTAGTCTAACAAAAGCTACATTCCTAGTAGAAAGTAGGCAAACATGTGACCGTCTAGTGAAAGAATCAATTAATACCATAAAATAACGAAATGGTCCACATGGTGGGTGTATTGGCCCACATATATCTCTATGAATCCTTTTCAAGAAAGTTGGAGATTCAATATTGACATTTGTAGAAGAAGGTCTAATGACTAATTTGCTTTGTGAACAAGCTACACATGGATAATCATTAGGTAAAAGAATCTTCTGGTTCTTTAAAGGATGTCCATGTGAGTTATTTATGATTCGACGCATCATTATATCTCCTGGATGTCCAGTCGATCATGCCAAAGTATAAACTTTTTTGGATCAACGAACTTCTGGTTCGTGATAATATTTGATTCAACAATTTTTATAAATGTATAATACATGTCAGATGGAAGTGCATAAAGTTTTTCTTTTATCTACATCTTGCCAGATACAAAAGAAGTTATGCAAAGATATTCAACATTATTTTCTTGCATCGTCTCAATGTGATATCCATTGCAACGGATATCTTTAAAACTGAGCAAATTTATTCTGAATTTGCTTGAATAAAGTGCATCGTCAATATATAATTTTGTATTATGTGATAAAATAATACAAGCTCTTCTGGAGCCTTCAACGATATTCAATGCACCTGATATTGGTTTAACATTATTTTATGATAATGTTAATTCCAAAAAGTATTTTGTCTTGAAGAATAGTATGTGTAGTTGCGCTATCAATCAAACAAGTATCTTGACAATTCATCGTGAATCTATAAGAAAAAAATATATTTTTAAAAAAACTTGGATTTAAATTGAAAATAGTAAACATAATTCAGTATTATCAAATTAACGATGCATAATAAAGTTTCAATTTTCTTGCGAAAAATAAGAACATAATTTAAATTGAATTTCTAAAATGAAAGGAAATATTAGAAAGTAAACTAATTTACATCTTCCATTACAAAACCCCAATCAAATGGTCAATATTCCCATTTGGATCAGCAAAGAAGTCAGAGACTTCCAAATGAGTCACATCAATTGGACCATCATAATCAACAAAATTTGTCTCCATTTTTTCCTTTCCCTTGATTGATTTTTGGTAGAGATTCATGAGGTGTTTTGTCGTACGACAGATATGTGCCCAATGCCATTTCATTCCACATCTAAAGAAACTTTCTTCATGCTCCTTTTTGGATGTGCTACTTTCATTTGCTTTGTGCCTTTTGAAATTATTACCTTGTTGCTGATAATTTTGTGGAATATTTCGTCCATGATTTATTCCACGTACACGTTCGCGTCCGCGTCCACATCCACGTATACGTCCTTGTCTTGATATTGTATTTGCTTCAAACAATACAGTACCATTTGCTTCAGGCAATGGTATAGAACCAGTTGGACGTAATCCATAATTTTTCATCAGCAGTTCATTACTTTGTTCATCCACAAGCAGACAAGATATGAGTTCAAAGTACCTTTTGAAACCACGCTCACGATATTGCTGCTGTAGGAACACATTCAAGGTGTGAAAGGTGAAAAAAGTTTTCTCTAACATATCATCATCAGTGATTTTTTCTCCACACGATGTCAATTTTGAACATATTTTGAATAGTTCAAAATTGTACTCACTAACAGTTTTGAAATCTTGCAAATGAAGATGCATCCACTCATAACGAGCTTTGGGGAGGACTATAGTCCTCTGATGATCAAGTCTTTCAGTTAATTTTTTCCAAAGAACATGTGGATCTTTTTCAGTGAGATAATCAATTTTCAATCCATCGTGAAGATGATGACGAATGAAGATGAGTGCTTTTACACGATCCTACATGGATTATTTGTTTCTTTCTTTTATTGTCTCTCCTAAACCTTTTTTATACTAGATGGATATCAACATCGAGTACCCATGACAAATAGTTTTTGCCAGATATGTCAAGTGCAGCAAACTCAAGTTTTGTGATGTTCGTCATCTGATTAACTACACAATAAAGTAAAAGAAAATACAATTAGTTCCGAAGAATATGATTAAACATCAATAGTTAATATCAATATGACATAAGTTACGTGTTTTTCCTTCATCGATAAACACTAATTTAAAATAGTATGTTATTTGAAACATGTGCTACTTCGGGAGCACGTTGTATTTTAATATTGTACCTTCATCCAGGGTTGGTGGGTAAAAGTCAGCAGATTGCAGTGAGTAGACCCGACGGATGGATGGAAGTACAATTGGGAATGTTTTATAATGATCTAGGATCTTATGGCCCGGTGGAGGCACGGCTGTTGAAAAGTGATAAATCTAAGATTCACCTCTTTATTGAAGGAATTGAGTTTCGACCTGCAAACACAAAGACAGATTTTGTTTCAAAAGAAAATGCGAGAACCGAAGAAGAGGGATCTTTTCAAAATTAAGGATTTCTGGATAGCTCCCTCGCATTTGCTTTCCTTGTCCCTTCTTTGATATGCATGTGTAATGAGAAGAATAAAGAGTTGTTGCAAAGAAACAAGTGAAGATTTTCCAACGAATTGTTACGTAAACAATATAGGGTTTGCAAGCCATGATTGGTAAAATAGAATGTATTACATTAAACAGTGTTAAGGAAAAATTATAGCGTTTCCTGTTATATTGTTCAATTCTCTCTCATAACGCTTACCAAACATGCACACTAAGCATGGGGTGATGAATGCTATTGGCAAATATTCATGTAATAATATTGCATAAATAACAACGGAATAGGGAATAAACAAGTCCATTATTTCATGAATACTGAGAAAGGATCAAGATTGTAGAATAAATCTCACATTGCACAAAATTTCATTCATAAAAAGCTAACTCTCTCTACACTTGTGCTTCAAATAAGCACTCAAAACCTAATTTCCGATTTAATCACGGTTACACACTTGATCCTCAAACTCTTAACAAAATGGAAAAATCACCTAAAGAATAATAAAAGGTAATAAAAATAAGGCAATATTCATTGATTTTAAATAAGTTGAACAAGTTGTAACCTAAGATGAAGTTCTATGAGCATTGATTTAATCAACTAGATTTTAAATAGTTATCTTTTTTAGAATTTTAGAATTTATTTGATTTAATAATAATAAATTGTAAAATTTCAACCCCTTTCTATGAAATTTTATAATATTGTTTTATTGAGTTAGTTTTGTATTTATAATGTTGCTAATTGCTTAATCAATTCTATTTTTTGCACACTTGACATTTTAAAGCCTTCATTTTATATCGCTATTTTGCTATATTTAAATTCATACCCCTTAATTTTTACTCTATTACACATTTAATAAGTGGTTCATTTGTCAGCATGTTGCTAATATTTTTTATTAATTAATTAATTATTAAATGAGGTTATTGAATGGTTGGGGACCTACTGACTTATTTATATATAAATTTTATTACATTGATATTTTTAAAATTTCAGTTCTCCTTAACAAAAATAGTGGATCCATCTCTGGATTGAAATAAATTGAATGGAGTTTGATAATTGGTGAGCAAATGATAGATTTATAGGGTTGCAATAATTCACGAAATTAATCAAATTTATTAGATTTGAAATTAAAATAAAGCGTCTTCAATGTTGATTTTAAATCATTTTAAAATCGAATTAATGAGATCAATGCTCATTGAACTTTATCTCAAATTACTACTTGCTCATCCAAATTTCAAAAAAGTTACTCGTTGCTCACCCATATGTAAAAAATTTACTCATCTTCACTCCTAGCAATTCCCTTCATTTAATTAACACAATTTGCATTTTAACTAATCTAGAGCCGATGTGGACCATGTTTATCGATTATGGACCGAAATACCAATGTTAGAGTTTGAGTGTGACTCGAATTCTACTAAGAGTTATAATGGAAGTTGGTAGCATGCTGTTCGGACAAAACCCCAAGCGTACGAGATCGTGACAAGTAATTATGTGATGAGTTGAATTATCGTCCCATGAGATCAATTGTTAATTATAATGTACTAGTTTCTATCAAATTCGACGTTTCTAACACAAAAGAAATATTGGTTTGATAATTATCCTAAAATAAACTAAAGAATCCAATTTTATTTATTCTTCAATCATGGATAGCATTTGACCAAGACTTTTGCTGGTTCTGCATCACCATGAACAGCAAGACTTGTTTGGTTGAAATTGAAACTATGAAGATAATCTAGTTTTTTGCATTTCAAGAACAAGAGAATTGTATAATTGACTAATTGTAGTGATTATTAAGTAAATATCGCACATGTTTGGTTTGGAATAAATCCAATTAAAATCTCAAATTGAATAAACTATGTATTATTTTATTTATTAAATAATTTTAAAAATAATTAAAATGTTAAAATAATATTAAAAATAATAAAACACATTTTTTATGCTTAGGCTTCTCTATGCTTGTAAAAAACATGAAACTTGACCTTCACTCCTAACCACATTTTACGATTTTAAGAACATTGAATGTTGCTGATCTCAAAACTAAGCTACCTCCCCATCCACCCAAACTTCACCTACAAACTATAGTAGGCTGTTAGGGTGGAAGAGGTCATCAACCGCAAAAAATGATTGGCCGATGTCAAATCCAAGATGAGTTTACTTAATCATTTGATCCAATCCAATTAATATAATCAATCGACGTATCAAATCGTCAATGTTGAACCCACTCCACCACGTACATGTCACATAATTAATATATAACAGCTGTATGTAT
This sequence comes from Fraxinus excelsior, assembly GCA_019097785.1. NCBI lineage: Eukaryota > Viridiplantae > Streptophyta > Magnoliopsida > Lamiales > Oleaceae > Fraxinus > Fraxinus excelsior. The sequence goes on from CM032645.1 coordinate 45,711, forward strand.
CTATTTTTTATCTACTAAATTATTATTTTTGTTTGTTCTTTTGTTACCTATGGATGGGCTTCTAAGTCGATAATTTATCTAGTGATAAAATTTCAAGGGAAAAAATAAAAGATATATATATATATATATATATATATATATATATATATATATATATATATATATATAACTTGAATAGATTGATTGTTGATTGGTCCTAGATAATTTTAAAGTTCTGCTACTGAAATTGTTCGTATTATTCCCAAGTCGAGGTAAAATTGACTGTGACTAACATTCTCTTCCAGATGTAGAATGGAGATGACAGAACAACTGTATCATCTATGCGTTGCGGACCAAGTGATGGAGTTCAAGAGAAAGCATTATTTAATTTACTATGATGATGTTTACTTATTTAGGGTCAAAGTTATAATTTGTCAGTAGTTTAGTGGCTAAAGGTGCAATTTAGAGAGTGAAAATTTAGAATCTGAACTTACCAAGAAAATTAGGGCAACAAGTGGGGTTATGAATTACTTGATTGCCGACATTTAAAATGTACATTTTCTCCAAAAGCGCGTTAAGATGGGGCCCAAACAGGGCTACATTTCTGGATTACAATCAGCAAAACAAACCGTGAAGAAATCAATAATTAAACTTGCAATAATTCAAGTGGGAGTCTCTGATTCTAGATTTTGTAGCTAGATGTCTAATATCTACGATAATTGGGAAAGACTCGTGGACGTTGTTCTCGATAGGGAACAACTCAGGGAACTTGCTTTAATTTCCTCGAATGAACCAAGTTCCTGCTCCGTATCCTCTAGTATATCTGGGTGGAGTACTCCAATTCCTGATGATCAGAATATTCAACTTGGATCTTCTTCAAGTACAAAAAATGAAACAGATTGGGAGAGATTGTTGCCGCCTGATTATGAGGACATCATCTCCAGATCCGTGAATCCTGTGGCCTATGCAACCAAGGAAGATCTTTATACGAGTCTTTGTAGCTCTCCTATTTTACTTGATGGAGGCAAAATGGTATGTGTTCCTTAATTATTATGTATAAATGAAAATCTTATTCTGATAATTCTTTTTTATTTATCAAGCTTCTTACTTATGGCTGAAATAGTGATTATAATCTCGAAATCTTGTGTAATATTGTTCAGATTAAATTATCATCATTTTGTCCGAGGTTCATGAACTGTATGAGAGAAAACATATAAACAAAATGAATTTTGGTGCTTGTCATAATTATTTGAACATTGAAACTTGCAGAGCTTTCATATTGATAAAACTACTGGGAAGAATTGTTATATGATTGGAGCAAAGGAACTCTATTATAATTTTAGACTTCGTAAAATTTTCCATAGATGCGAACCTCACGCAGACTCCAGGTATCATTTATCATATCTTTTGCTTTTAAATTTAATTTGGAAATTGCATTCTGATAAGGGGAATATCAAATATATGATGTGCAGATTCTCAGTGGCGTTACAACTCAGAGATATTGGGGCGCTTGATGTCCGAGGGAAGATAGAAACCCAAATGTTGTCCCCAAAGACTCGTTATGCAGCTTTTCTCGTATGTAGATTAGGAAAGTATTCCACGGACCTTCGACAGGCAAAAGGGATTATCAAGTTTGTTAATCTTGACGAAGATCATGATGCCGAAAGGCGAGCTACTACTATTCAATTTCGACCAGTGAGTAGACCCGACGGATGGATGGAAGTACAATTGGGAATGTTTTATAATGATCTAGGATTTGATGGCCCGGTGGAGGCACGGCTGTTGGCCTTCTTTGCTAAACCGTTTCATAACTTCGTTATTGAAGGAATTGAGTTTCGACCTGCTACAAATGCAAAAGAAAATGTGAAAAACAGAAGAAAATGGATAAATTTTCTAGCTCCCGCTCATAAATGCCTTCGTTGATATACGTGTGTAATGAGAAGAACAAAGAGTTGCTGCAAAGAAACTAGTGAAGATTGTCCAGCGAAATGTTATGTAATAATACAGGGTTTGGTGTTGATATGAAACAATTTAAAGAATCATGGGTTTCCAGCCATATCACTTCAAAAATATTCCACTCAAAGCATGATTGGTAGTATAGAATGCATAAACAGTGTTAAGGAATAATTAAGTATTTCCTATTATATTGTTCAATTCTCTCTCGTAATGCTTACCAAACGCACGTGCAGCAAAAAAATAAAAATAAAGGGGAGAGAGAGAATGCTATTGGCAAAGATTCATTTAATAATATTGCATATATATTAGGGGAAAACTTTGTGTGCAATTTCTAGATTCTCGACAGTTGCAGAGTTTAGAATTATTTGGTGGCTTGATACTTAAGGCAATATAGATACACAAATGTTGTCCTGATGCAACGGAATAGGGAATACACAACACAATGATCCATTGATTTCATGAATACCGAAAAAGGATCACAAGTCCAATGCACAAAATTTCATTCATAAAAAGCCAACTCTGTCTACACTTGTGCTTCAAATAAGCACTCAAATCTAATTTCCGATTTAATCACAGTTACAAACATGGTCCTCAAACTCTTAACAAAATGGAAAAATCACCTAAAAATAATAATATGTAATAATATCCATTTCCATCATCATCATGTATTGATCTTCAACATGTCTCCAAAGACTCCTCGTGTATTTAATCAGTAAATGTGATTATCAGATCAGATTTGTTAGTAATGAAACAAATGGCGATGCCAAAGAGCGACAGGTTCAAGCAAACGCCTTATTATATAAATATCGAAAAAATAACACTTTTGTGCCTGCATTATTAAGAGCATCAGATTACAAAAGCTCTCAGATACACACATATTACTCGCCAGAATCCGAGCTTTTCTCCCCTTGGTACATGTCCACTTTGATCATACCACCGATAATGAATCGAACAAAATCACAAAAAATATAGACTGAATTTCCCAATTTCGAAGGGAAGAAAGAGCAGATACACAATAATTTATCTCACAGGACTGCAGTCCCGACCCCCGGCAGTTCAAATAACAAAATAAACAAATATTCAAAGGCATATTCAAAAGAAAAACTAGTCGAGCTTGACATTAGAATAGAGAAGTGTGTCCTTGGTCAGAGGCATATTCAAAAGAAAGTAGATATGCATCAAACAAATATTCAATGAGACCATGGTATCGAAAATGTGACTATTAGATTAATGGAAAGTGTAAAGCAATTTGATTCTTGAAGAAGAATTGGACAACCTTAGCTTTTACAAAAAGTTGTTGGAATAAAATCAGTTGAATAGAAGCCTCAATTACAGTTTTTTTGGTTGGAATCTATTAACCAACTGAAGTCTTGAGTTAGGTAGTAGTTTGTAATTGATTAGAAGTTCCATTAGGTCTATAAATAGGAGCCTTAGGTAGTGTAAACATGTGAGCTCGAAAATAAATAATGAAGAGCTGTAGAGAGCTTGAAAATTAGAAATAGAAAGTGAGGTTGTGAGAAAACTTTTTTCTAAAAACCAATCTGGTGTAAAAGCTTTCTGATGATTTCTATAGAAGCTCAAGAGAGATAGAAACTCTGTAGTATGAAGTGATGATTGGAAAGGAACAATCTGTAAAGTCTTCTACTGATTTATGTTGAATTGAATGTAGTCTTTTGTCAATAAAGGCTGAGGAAGAAATCTTCATGTTCTATGTTGCTGAGTTTTTTCTTCTACTAGTTTTCTTCTTGCTTTATTGCTGTAACATTCTGCTGGTGCTATTTTTCTTCTTTGTAATTCTGCATTAATCTTAGCTTGGGGGAAGCCCAAATTCTCCAACAAGTGGTATTAGAGCTAGGCTTCCAAATCTGCAAAGAAGAATTGAAAAGATCCGAAGGTTCTATTTTCAAATTTTCTTGATTGTTGGCTGTACAAACTAGTGAAAGAAGAATCCTGGCCAGATCCTTGCTCTCACAATGTCTACATCTAAGTTTGCAATTGAAAATTTTGATGGAAAGAATGACTTCAACCTGTGGAAGGAAAAGATGATGGCACACCTTTGTAATCTTGGATTGGAAAAAGCATTTGAAGGAAAATCTGGAATTGATGATGATATCTTGAAGAAGGCAAGAAATACCATCATCCTTAGCCTCTGTGATACAGTTCTAACGAAGGTAATCAAGGAGAAGACGGCATCTGAAATGTGGAATAAATTGGAAGAGCTCTACTTGACCAAAGCTTTGCTAAACTGGATCTACTTGAAGCACAAGTTCTACAGCTTCAAGATGGGTGAATCAAAGTCATTTGATGAGAATATTGATGAATTTACAAAGTTGGTTTCTGACCTGGAGAATCTAGAAATCAAAATAGATGAAGAAGATCAAGCCATTTTCTTGTTAAATTCTCTACCACCAGCATTTGATCATTTAAGGGACACCATCAAATATAGCAAGGAGTCCTTGACCCTAAAGGAAGTTGCTGCAACAGCCTACTCAAAGGAATTGGACCTGAAATCGAATGGTAAGAGGAATGGAGAAGTACTAAATGTGCAAGAAAGAAAGGAAAAGAAAGTGTGCTGGATTTTGAAAGCCCGAGATTGGCTAACCAAAGGGGGGGGGGGGTGAATTGGTTTTTAAACTTTTTCGATAGTAATATAAGATTTAAAAACTAATGTACACACAAATAATAATAAACCAATATAAATGCAAATAGATACGTAGGTAAGGAAAATAAGTTTGCACAAGATAATAGCGTTAAGTAAAAGAGTTAGAGAATGCAAACGATATGATATGGAGGTTCGATCCAACACAATGATCTACGTCCCCCGTTACCGAGCTCTCCGTCACGAGCAAGGCCTTTTTCACTATGTTGATTGACTTGTGGTGCAATCCAACCTTTTACAACGCTTCCGGTGATTTACAACCAAGGAGCACCGATCCTTTTACAATGTTGAGCTTTCCGAGACCTCAACACGACCCACAATTCACAAATGAATATTACAAGCAATAAACTTCTCTTCTTAACTAATGATGAATATAAGGTTGAGTGTAAGAGGAGAAGTAGGCGAACACTTTAATGGATAGCAATGAACGAAGCTCAAGTGTTTTGTGTATAAATCTTTGATGTGAGAATGATCTTCAAGAATTAGTTTTTGATCAAAGACTTTTCAAGAGCAAGTGTGTAAGATCAAAAGTAGACTCAAGTAGTATATGATTTTTATGCTCAAAATGATGGTTTAAAGTGAAGGAATAGTGAGATATATATAGCAGTTGCAAAACGTCAAGGTCACTGTCCCGATCAACAGGACGTCCGGTTTAGAACCGGATGACCAACTTACCGTTAGAGTTACTTTTGTCAGAACGGTCAAAAAATGCTACCGTTGCGATGAACCGGACGTCCGGATGACAAAGTCCTCTTTCTTTTTATCATGTTTTGCAAATAATGTTTTTCCCGATTTTTCAATATAAGTTTGTCTTCAAATTTTATAAGAGATGTTTGGAAAAACCTTTCATTTTGAGCGTGATTTTGTGCAACCGTTTTTATCACGAAACTTGTGTCAAGTGTGAAAAAATCATTTCTTGAGCTCTAAGTATCATTGCTAAGAATTAAAAATGTTTTACCTTTACAATCAAGTTATAAATGGCCTAGATACACCATCTTGATGAATTTGATGCGAGCGCCACTATCTTGATGAATTTTGATGCGAGTGCTTGTTTTTGAGACGTAAAGCTTTTTCCCTTATGAGCTTGATCAATCTTTGTTTGAGCTTCCTTGATAACTGCTCATTCAATCGTTTAGACTCAATTTGCCAATATGTCAATTTACGGATAACGTTAGAGATAAACATGAGTTGTTTGTTATAATCAAAACATATAGTATAACCATAGGTCAACAATTTCCCCCTTTTTGATTATGACAAACAATAAATGATATATGATGAAAGAAGTATATCAACAGTTTTTTAGTTATGTTCCCCCTATGTTTTATAGATCAAGAGTTCCCATCATTTCTTATATGTCATTTCTTATATGTTTTCCCCCTTTTGGCATAAACAAAAAGATAGATAGATCATAGAAAATCATAAGCAAAAAACATAATCATATTTAAAACCGAAATTCTTAACATAAAAATAGTAGAGCATAGAGTTCAACGAAAAAATATAAAAGATAGAAGCGAGCTAAAATTAAAAGGACCCAAAACTAGGATTCTGGAGGAGGAGGAAACTGGGCGTAAAAGTTAGCATAAAAAGCGTTTTGCTGAACTTGCATGGTTTCCTGTTGAGTGAGTACTCGTTGAAGCATACCGCTGAGATCATCAACCGTGGGGCAAGAGAATCAGTGCGACCGTTTAACAGGTTGTAGTGATCTTCGGTAAATGTGAAGCCACCGGATGAGGAATGAGTACTTGGAGCAGGTTGTGAATCTGGTGGTATATCAGTATCATCTTCTTCATCTTCATCACCGGCAAATGGAAGAGTAGATGGGCCCGAAGTGGGGTCAAACCCTTTTGTGTGTGCCACCCATTGACCGTGTTCTTTTACTATTTTTATGCGTTTAAGTGTTTGAATGTTGATGGTGTCGGTGGGTTTTGGTGATATGAATGCTTCATCATCTAATGCAATGTCAAAATGTTTGAAAATTTTGGTAAGAAGCATGCCATATGGTAAGGCTTTAATGGCTCGGGAGGAGTGAATGAGTTTCATAAGACCTATTACGATGGTTGGAAAATCGAGTTTTCGACCAACGAGAAGGGAATCGAGAAGGAAGAGATCAAAAGCACTTACTTCATCTCGATGGCCCTTTCGGGGAACAATGATATTTGCAATAATGTTATGTAAAACTTTGCAAGGGAGAGATAATTGATGTGCGCTAACTTTCGTGATGTTTTCAAAAATTTTCCCGATGACACGACGACAAGCATCGGTAGGAGCGTAACCATCAAGTTTTGGATGAGATTTATGTGAAAATATTTGAGTGCTACATTCTTCAAGCTCTAAGATATCACGAATGAGTGCATGATTGACAACAATGCGTTTATTCTTGATAAAACATAAGATGCCATTTGAGGGTGAAATTACCATGTCATGATAAAAAGTTTGCATAAGGCTCGGATATGCATTTTCTTCTAATGTAGCGATGGAAATCCAACCCATTGTTTCAAAAGTTTCTTCAATGTGAAACAAGGGTGCATCAAAGGTGAAATCAGCGAAATTAACATTCTTACCAATTAGAATGAGTGATTTTGCAAAGGGATTGACCGGCACCTTGGGTTTGGAATCCATGTCATCATCGGAAGAGGGTGGAGGAGAGCGTCGTACCGTGCTTTTGAGACGTTTTCGCTTGCTTCTTGTAGTTTCCATTTGAGATGATTTGTGATTCTAGGGTTAAAATCACTTTTGGGAAAACAATTGAAGATTTGGATATGAAAAATGAAGTTTGGTGAGAAATTGGAATGAGAAATGATGGGTTTTGTAATATCTAAGAGAAATTTGAGGTTTAAGATGTGAGATTGCCTATGGAGAAGAGATGTAGGGAGAGAATTTTGGGGAAGAAGGTGAGAAGTGAAGAAAGAAATGAAGAAGAGGAGTTTAAAAATCGCGAATTTGACTCCTCAGATCTGCGCATCCGGACGTCCGGATGCCTGAACCGGACGTCCGGTTTAGCAAAACTGAGCCAAATTAGGATAGTCCGGTTCTGATCCGGACGTTCGTTTATATGTCCGATTCAGCTGAAGATAAAAATGAAGTTTATAAGAGTCTTATGGATTTAGACTTGTATTTCATTTTCATTGATTAGACCTAAACCTCTTCTAATGAATGAAAAGCGATCGGGTGCAAGAGGTTTGGTGAAAATATCAGCTAATTGGTGTTCACTACCAATAAATTCAAGTGAAATATCACCGTTTTGAACATGGTCTCATAAAAAATGATGTCGAATCTCAATATGTTTCGTTCGAGAGTGTAAGATGGGATTTTTGGATAAATTGATAGCACTCGTGTTATCACACATGATAGGGATATGATAATAGGATATATGATAGTCACTAAGAGTTTGTTTCATCCAAAGCACTTGAGCACAACAACTAGCGGCGGAAATGTATTCAGCCTCAGCAGTGGATAATGCCACGGAGTTTTGTTTCTTACTGAACCATGATACTAAAGCAAAACCGAGGAAGTGACACGTTCCACTAGTGCTTTTCCGATTGACTTGACAACTGGCCCAATCGACATCCGAGTAACTAAGTAGATCAAGGTGAGTACGTTTTGGATACCAAAGTCCTAAGTTTTGAGTCCCACTAAGGTATCTAAAGATTCTTTTAACGGCTTTGAGGTGGGATTCCTTAGGATTAGATTGAAAACGAGCACATAAGCATACACTAAACATAATATCGGGTCTACTTACAGTTAAATAAAGAAGGGATCCGATCATACCTCGATATTTAGTGATGTCGATGGAAGTGCCTCTTTCATCCTTGTCAAGCTTTATAGAAGTGCTCATTGGAGTGTTCATTGGTTTTAGATCTTTTAATTCGAACTTGTTTAGCATATCTAAGATGTACTTGCTTTGATTTATGAATGTCATTACATGTTTGTTTGATTTGAAGACCGAGAAAGAATCTAAGTTCACCAATCATACTCATTTCAAATTCCATGCTCATGTTTTTAGAGAATTCTTCACAAAGTTGAATATTTGTTGCACCAAAGATAATGTCATCAACATAGGTTTGAACAATAAGCATGCCTTGTTTTTGAGTTTTGATAAAGAGAGTAGTATCAACCTTTCCAATAGAGAAACCATTTGAAAGTAAGAATTTGCTCAACCGTTCATACCAAGCTCTAGGAGCTTGTTTGAGGCCGTAGAGAGCTTTTCTAAGTTTAAATACATGGTTTGGAACTTTATGATTTCCAAAGCCGGGTGGTTGTTCAACATAGACTTCTTCTTGAATAAATCCATTTAAAAATGCACTTTTAACATCCATTTGATAAAGAGTGAAATCTTGGTGACATGTAAAAGCAAAAAGCATGCGAATGGATTCTAATCGAGCTACTGGTGCAAATGTTTCCTCATAATCAATTCCTTCTTCTTGATTGTAACCTTGGGCCACTAATCTAGCATTGTTACGTACGATGATTCCATTTTCATCCTTTTTATTTTGAAAGACCCATTTAGTGCCGATAACGGTTTGATTTGTTGGTCTAGCAACTAAGTCACATACATGATTTCTTTCAAATTGATTTAGTTCGTCTTGCATTGCTAGAGTCCAAAACTCATCAAATTCCGCTTCTTTGAAATTTTTAGGTTCGATTTGTGAAATGAATGCACAACTACTGAGATGATTTCTAAGAGAGGTTCTAGTAGTAATACCTTTTGATGGATCTCCGATGATTAACTCTTTTGGGTGAGATGAGACGAACTTCCATTCTTTTGGCAATGTAGTTTCTTCTTGATCTTTGTTTGGAATTTCTTCTCCTCCTTGATCGTTAGATTCCTTAGATTGCTCCTCATTTGGTACTTCTTTGATACCAATTTGTTCGAGAGGAGTTTCCATACCTACATCATCTTCGATACCTTTCTCTTGATCAAGTAGATTAGTTTCATCAAAGGTAACATGCATTGATTCTTCAACAACTAGAGTTCTTTTGTTAAAAACTCTATATGCTTTACTAGTTGATGAATAACCAAGAAAAATTCCAACATCGGATTTTGAATCAAACTTTCCCAAGTTGTCTTTTGTGTTTAAGATAAAACATTTGCAACCGAATACTTTGAAATAACTAACGTTGAGAATTCTATTTTTCCAAAGCTCATATGGAGTTTTGGTTTTCTTGCGACTGACCAAGACTCTATTTATAATATAACATGCGATATTAACGGCTTCGGTCCAAAAATATTTTGGTAAATTATTTTCATTTAGCATGGTACGAGCCATTTCTTGTAATGTACGATTCTTCCTTTCTACTACACCATTTTGTTGAGAAGTTCTAGGAGCCAAAAAATTATATTCATATCCATTATCATTGCAAAAATCATCAAATGCAAGATTGTTAAATTCTCCACCATGATCACTTCTAATAGTAGTGATAGTGTGGTCTTTTTCATTTTCTACTTTCTTACAGAAGTGTTTGAAAGTTTTTAATGCTTCATCTTTTGCAATTAAGAATATCACCCATGTGAATCTAGAAAAATCATCAACGATAACAAAAGCATAATATTTACCACCTAAACTAGCCGTTCTTGATGGTCCAAAGAGGTCCATATGGGGAAGTTGCAATGGTTTTGTAGTAGATGAAAATACCTTATGTTTAAAAGAGCTTTTGACTTGTTTTCCAAATTGACATGCGTCACATATTTTATCCTTTTCAAATTTCAAACTTGGCAATCCTTTTACAAAATTATTTTTGGAAATTTTTGAAATAAGTTCCATATTTACATGGCCAAGTCGTTTATGCCAAAGCCAAGTTTCGTCTTTAAAACCAAGTAAACAATGTTCGTAATTGTCATCCTCGATATTTATGATATAAACATCCTTGTTTCGGCTCCCTATGAAAATCGCCTCTTTTGATGTAGCATCCTTAATTAGGCATTTAGAGGAATCGAATTTTATATTATAACCTCTATCACATAATTGACTAATACTTAGCAAATTATGTTTGAGATTATCGACTAATAAAACATTTTCAATAGAGGGGGATGAGTGATTACCAATATTGCCAATGCCAATTATCTTTCCCTTTGCATTGTCTCCAAACGTTACATGACCTCCATCCTTTGTTTTGAAATTTGAGAGTAGTGATCGATCTCCGGTCATATGTTTTGAACATCCACTATCCAAAAACCATTTGCTTTTTATTTTACTTTGTACCTACAAAAACAATTTAATTTTTGACTTTTGGTACCCACACAAACTTGGGTCCTTGGAAGTTAGTACTTGAGGTTTCCTTGATCCACTTACTTTTGTTCTCAAAATATAATTTCTTTTTGGTTAAGCAATTAAAAGAAATGTGTCCAATTTTGTTGCAAAAAGTGCAAGTGGTATTTGATGCTTTAATAAACATATTTTTAAGAGATTTTTGTTTTAAAGAAGGTTTGAATCCTATTCCCCCTTTATCAAAGACACATTTTTGATTTCCAAGCATCAAGTCAAAGTTTTTCTTTCCTTCGGTGAATTTATGCACTATTTTTGTCAAATCTTCAACCTTTTCTTTTGCTAAAAGCTCATAATCAAGATGTTCCTTTGTTTTATCTAAGGATTTCTTTAGTTCATCCTTTAATAGAACATTTTTCTTTTTGAGAATAGAATGACTTAAGGCAAGTTTTTCAAAATCTTCGAGTAATTCATCATAAGAATTAAGTAATTCATCGTAAGAAAATTCTTTTGTACTTACCTCGTCTTCGATGGCCATGAAGCACATGTTGGCAACTTCGTTTTGATCGTCACTTTCATTTTGCTCTTCATCATCACTATCATCCCAAGTAGCTTGAAATGCCTTCTTCTTGAAGCTCTTTCTTTTGTTTGGGCATTCCGTTCTTTTGTGACCGGGTTTGTCACATTCATAGCAAACAATTCTCTTGTTTTTCTCTTCTCCTTTGTCATCTCTTCTTTGAAATTTTTTATTGTTTCGGAATCCTCTCCATTTCTTGACAAGAAGAACTAATCATCAAGCTCATCATCACTCATGTTGTTTGTTGATGGCTCTTCACCCATTTCCGTTTTTAGAGCAATTTGCCTTTTGGGAGCTTCTTTTGATTCTTCCTTACTCTTCCTTGTCTTTTCTTTGATATCGGCATTGTTGAGCTCATAGGTCATCAATGTCCCATAAAGTTCTTCTAATGGATATGAGTTGACATCCTTCGTGTTTTCAATGAGCATTCGTATAGGGGACCATTCCTCCGAAAGAGACCTAAGCATTTTGCTCACAAGTTCACCGTTAGTATATTTTCGATCAAAACCTTTTAGACCATTCACAATGTCGGTAAAGCGAGTAATCATATCAACTATGGGCTCATCTCGCTTCATAAAGAAGTTTTCAAAATCTTTAACCAACATATTTATTTTTGTTTCTTTGACCTTGTTTGTTCCAACGTGAGTTACTTCAAGAGCCCGACAAGTTTCATGAGCCGAATCACAAGTACTAATCCTATTGAACTCATTTTTATCTAGAGCACAATAAAGCGAGTTTTTGGCTTTAGCATTTAATGATAGTTTTTTCCTATCTTCTTCATCATAGTCTTCTCTAGATTTAGGAATACATAGATCGGGTTTGTTATCAATTTCAATAGTTTTCATGGGTACATATGGACCAAATTCAATAACTTCCCAAACATTATAGTCAATAGATTGAACATAGATCATCATTATAGCCTTCCAATAATTATAGTTTGTGCCATTAAAGAAAGGGGGTCGGTTGGTAGAGCATCCCTCAAGATTTTGAAAACCGGTGTTAGCCATAGCTCAAGATTGTGAAATCTTAAAAGAGTGAGTACCGAGCTCTGATACCAATTGAAAGCCCAAGATTGGCTAACCAAGAGGGGGGTGAATTGGTTTTTAAACTTTTTCGATAGTAATATAAGATTTAAAAACTAATGTACACACAAGTAATAATAAACCAATATAAATTCAAATAAATACGTAGGTAAGGAAAATAAGTTTGCACAAGATAATAGCGTTAAGTAAAAGAGTTAGAGAATGCAAACGATATGATATGGAGGTTCGATCCAACACAATGATCTACGTCTCCCGTTACCGAGCTCTCCGTCACGAGCAAGGCCTTTTTCACTATGTTGATTGACTTGTGGTGCAATCCAACCTTTTACAATGCTTCCGGTGATTTACAACCAAGGAGCACCGATCCTTTTACAATGTTGAGCTTTCCGAGACCTCAACATGACCCACAATTCACAAATGAATATTACAAGCAATAAACTTCTCTTCTTAACTAATGATGAATATAAGGTTGAGTGTAAGAGGAGAAGTAGGCGAACACTTTAATGGATAGCAATGAACGAAGCTCAAGTGTTTTGTGTATAAATCTTTGATGTGAGAATGATCTTCAAGAATTAGTTTTTGATCAAAGACTTTTCAAGAGCAAGTGTGTAAGATCAAAAGTAGACTCAAGTAGTATATGATTTTTATGCTCAAAATGATGGTTTAAAGTGAAGGAATAGTGAGATATATATAGCAGTTGCAAAACGTCAAGGTCACTGTCCCGATCAACAGGACGTCCGGTTTAGAACCGGATGACCAACTTACCGTTAGAGTTACTTTTGTCAGAACGGTCAAAAAATGCTACCGTTGCGATGAACCGGACGTCCGGATGACAAAGTCCTCTTTCTTTTTATCATGTTTTGCAAATAATGTTTTTCCCGATTTTTCAATATAAGTTTGTCTTCAAATTTTATAAGAGATGTTTGGAAAAACCTTTCATTTTGAGCGTGATTTTGTGCAACCGTTTTTATCACGAAACTTGTGTCAAGTGTGAAAAAATCATTTCTTGAGCTCTAAGTATCATTGCTAAGAATTAAAAATGTTTTACCTTTACAATCAAGTTATAAATGGCCTAGATACACCATCTTGATGAATTTGATGCGAGCGCCACTATCTTGATGAATTTTGATGCGAGTGCTTGTTTTTGAGACGTAAAGCTTTTTCCCTTATGAGCTTGATCAATCTTTGTTTGAGCTTCCTTGATAACTGCTCATTCAATCGTTTAGACTCAATTTGCCAATATGTCAATTTACGGATAACGTTAGAGATAAACATGAGTTGTTTGTTATAATCAAAACATATAGTATAACCATAGGTCAACAGATTTGTCATCAAGAAGGACACTTTAGGAAGCATCGTCCGAAAAGAAACAAGACTTGGCTGAAGCAAGAATGCAAGCAAGATGGAAACTGTGCTAATGCGTTTGAAGAGTATGAAGTTGATGAAGTGCTTTGAAGGTTCCCGGTGCAATTTGTCTAAAAATTCTCCTCAAGAATCAAGGAGAAGATTATAAAGAAAATTGATTCTTGAAGAAGAATTGGACAACCTTAGCTTTTACAAAAAGCTGTTGGAATAAAATCAGTTGAATAGGAGCCTCAGTTACAGTTTTTTTGGTTGGAATCTATTAACCAACTGAAGCCTTGGGTTATGTTGTAGTTTGTAACTGATTAGAAGCTCATTTAAGTCTATAAATAGGAGCCTTAAGTAGTGTAAACATGTGAGCTCGAAAATAAAGAATGAAGAGCTGTAGAGAGCTTGAGAATTAGAAATAGAAGGTGAGGTTGTGAGAAAACGTTTTTCTGAAAACCAATCTGGTGTAAAAGCTTTCTGATGATTTCTATAGAAGCTCGAGAGAGATAGAAACTCTTTAGTATGAAGTGATGATTGGAAAGGAAGGAACAATCTGTAAAGTCTTCTACTAATTTATCTTGAATTGAATGTAGTCTTTTGTCAATAAAGACTGAGGAAGAAATCTTCATGTTCTATGTAGCCGAGTTTTTTCTTCTGCTGGTTTTCTTCTTGCTTTATTGCTGTAACATTCTGCTGGTGCTATTTTTCTTCTTTGTAATTCTGCATTAATCTCAGCTTGGGGGAAGCCCAACCCAACAGAAAGCCAAAAAACAGTTGGGAAAAAAAAAAAAAAAAAAACTCTTGAGACAGGTACTGCTTGTCTACTAATATGTATAATGGATACTAAATTTGACCTGCAAATTTAGTTTTCGAGTCCAGAAATACCATATGGTTAAAAAAAAAAGCATAAATAGGAAGTGCGTCAACACAACATATATCCTTTCAGGCTCACACCGCAAAACATATTCGAAAACTCATCACATAAAATGTAAATGATAAAAGAAGAGATATTGAAGTACAGAGAAGATAACAGCCCAAGGTAGAGTCAAGTAGTGGAAATTTAATTTAATTTAATTTTTTTTTGTTAAGCAAAAGCAGATTATGCCCTAATATTTCCTCTTTAATATGTCTCCAGATAAACTATATTCAGTTGCCAAAAAAATTCCAACCAGCTCAAATTACAATACTCCCAATTATATTCAACAAAGAATTAGAGTCACACCCAAATTCTAACACCCGCATTCATTAACTATCAGAATATGTGTGCTTGCTCTATATACTATAAGATAGATGAAGATCAGTGCGAGTGTCCTATTTGCTCTATTAATGCTGATGTTACAAAACTTTACGAAAGAGAAGCAAAATTTAGCCTTATCAATTTAGGTGGAAGACTGATATTAACCTAAGTCCTTACTATGGCAGGTAAAAATACTTAGCCAAATCAAGCATCCGAATATCCTTGCCATAGTCGGATTCTGCTCCGAGCTCAGCTGCATTGTTTTTGAGTACGTGCACAATGGCTGGCTGCAGGATGCTTTATTCTTAAAGGAAAGAAGCTCTAAAAGAAAAAAACAAGGCTCTCAGTTGGCACGCGAGATTTAGAATAGCAGCTGAAGTGTGCTCAGCCTTGGGCTTCCTTCATAAGGCCCAGCCCAAGCCCTTAATTCTTGGCAACTTGAGTCCCTCAAAAAAACTCCTGGAACGTAACAATGTCACGAAAGTTTATAGCTTGAAGCCCCCTTGGTCATCTGATAATTCTGATAATAAATCAGACATCCAGGCTTTTGGAAACTTAATGCTGCAACTTCTGATTGGTAGGCACTGGGCCGCTCCAATGGAAATTGCTGCTATCATTGGGGACTTGGAAATTTGGCAGGGGAATGGCCATTGGATTCCCTTGCAAAGCAAATTGTTATATGAAATAGTGAACTAAACCTTAATGTGATCAATTAAAAGTAGATTTGGTATTAAAGTATATGATTTTGCTTTAACTTGAAGTGAGAGTGAAACAGAAGCGTTCAATAACCAATTGTAGAAACAGTTTCTAATTATGAACACAAGAGGCTACTTTTTTCAGCCTTCAGTTTTCAATTAAAAGAGTAAAGGACCACATATTTGTTTTAACGCTAATTAGACCCACTTCAGTAGAATTCCAGCAAGAACCGAATCAGAATTTTGACCGGAAGATTGGATTAACAACATATAATCAAATCATTCGATAAAATTCAGAGAAAAAAATATGAACATGCATCTTTGATTGTGCTCGCCAGTGGAACGAAAACTAAATTTGCAGGCCAAAACTGGCTGGCGAATACTTCCTTGAATTTTGAAAAACTTGCGGGCTGCATTCGGGCTCCCTATCGAACTGGAACACGAATCTCGGATTTGGCTCCGACTTCACATTCAAGTGAAACTGAGCACTCGACGAACTCTTAACTTCACCCACATTAATCCACCCGTTGTGAAAGAGTATGGCCCGAGATTCCATTCAGGCAAGATCCAAAGGCACGGAGATTTTGCCCAGAAGGTGACCAGAGTTCACACCACAGGTGGTGTAGTGTCCGCCGGTGTAGATCCAGATTTTGAGTTCAGGCTTCTTTGAGGTGGCAAACAGCAAGGACTTCCACGTGAGCCGATCAAGATCAGACTTGCTAAGATGAAAACTAGCGGCGTGAGTTTGTATAGCTATGTCAACGAGTCGAGCTGAGCTGAGTCCGAGCAAAAAAAAATCGGCCTCGACTTGAGCTTTTTTAGACCGAGCTTTTTTGAGCCCGAGCCGAGCAAAGCCTGGCCAAAAAACCCGGCTCGGGTTTTTGTTGGTTTTGTTTTGTTGGTTTTGTTTTTTATTTTTTTAATGTTGCTACATGCAAAGGCAAAGGCCTTTTAAAAATTTTTAATTATTTTTTTTAATGGGCTAGCTCGGGCTTTTTCTGTGTCGAGCCGCCGAGTTTTTTTGTCATCCCTAAGTTTGCGTGTTTCTAACTATTGGACTTCTTATTATTGAGAGAAAGTATGTTAATAAGATTAGGGAAAAATGCATGGTTCAGGGATTTACTTTCACGAAATCAAAAATTAGGTACCAAAGTTTAAAATTACAAAACTCAAGTTTTTTCATTAATTAATTAATTATATTTTACAATTAATCTATTAAATGAAATATTTAACTATAATATAATATAATTAACCTACCCCATCCCACCCCAACTTCACCACCACTCCACCACCACCACTGCTCCAGCGACCGCGCGACTATTTCGGCGACTGTTCTCCGGCCACGCTTAATTCCGACGACTATTTCCTGGTGACTATTTTTCGATGACCGTTGCTCCAATTCCAAGGTCACACATACCTCATTAAGTAGTTAAAAATTTAATTTTGGTCACAACTTATCAAATTATTCGGTCACAGATTATTTTGAAGTCACAAATGAAAAAAATTATGTCACAGATTTTTAATTAGTCACAGTTAAGAAAATTTGTTGGTCATAGATTATTTTATTGGTCGGTCACGTATTTTCAAATATGTAGTTCACATATTCCTTTTCAGTTACAAATTATCAATTTTGAAGTACCCACAACAATTCAATAGCTAGGTCACAGATGCTAAAAAACCCACCACAGTTCAATAGCTTGGTCACAGACAAAAAAAAAAAAACCATCACAAGTTAATAGCTAGGTCCCAGGCATAAAAAAAACAATCATAGTTCAATAGTTTGGTTACAGACACTAGAAAAAATCGCCACAGTTCAATAGTTAGGTCACAGACACAAAAAAAAAAAAAAATCACCACGGTTCAATATCTAGGTCACAGACTAAAAAAAACCACCACGGTTCAATATCTAAGTCACAGACAAAAAAAAAAAAAACCACCGCCTACAGATCCATCACCACCGCCCAAAACATACCACCGCTCACCCACACACATAGATCTGCCACCACACCCACAGATCCGCCTCCAAACACACAGAGATCAGCCACCCTCGACAACCAGCCCACACCCACAGCACATCCTCGCACACCCACTGCCATTCTAAGAGACGGACGCACCCACCCAAAACTCTCAAAATACTTGCAGCAGCTTACCCAGCAACATCGACGCTGCTGTCTGACACAGCAGCGCGACGCTGTTGTGTCGCACAGCACAGCAGCGTCGCGCAACAGATCTGGGGAGGAAGAAAGGGAAGAGACGGGATGGAGGGGGAGGAAAGAGGGAGGAGACCCAGATCTGAGGGGGAAGGAGAAAGGAGGAGAGGAGGTCGGAGGCGGGCGATGGTGGCGGCGGGTGAGAAAGGGAGGATATATGAAATGGATTAGGATTTGGATAAGATGTTATATTTAAAATAAAGTTGGTGGGGGTAGGTAGTGGGGTGGGTATATAGATTAATTTAATTTAAAGTATTATTATTAATATTAATTGTGAAATTAAAACCTTATTTTTAATTAAATAAAGCAAAAACCTGATTTTTAGAAAGTTAAAACTAAACAGCTGGTTTAGTGTAATTTCCTCATAAGATTAATTATTTGGGCCATGAGGCTTAGGGTTTTATTAAGGGAATATAAATCATAAGATATGTCTTGGAAGCCTTCGTATAATATTTATCTAGAGGATTTTGTTTCTCCCAAAATTGATGTCGACCTTGATCTCTTCAACTTTTGTTAATGCAGAAAACATTTGCCAAGACAAACTCAATACTAGAACTTATTCGACACAATAATTTTTAAAAATAAAAAATTATCTTCATAAAATTAGTAATATATTCATTTATTCGAGTAATTAATAATTTTTTCTTGGTTCTAAAGGTATTAAATTATCGAGATGGTGATAATGTTCTTGATATTATTAGAATGGTACGTCAACAAGTTGCTTATTTAGCTTAGACAATTTTTTCTTCTTAGGGGACATATTCTTGGGTTTGGCCAATGGTATTTTGACACATCCTCGAACAATAGCAATGAGTGTGTGTTGGGTTTATGAACACTACATATCTCCATATTGGTATGATATTGTCTACTTTGGGTCTAAACCCTCATGATTTGCTTTTGGACTTTATCCCAAAAGGCCTCATACCAATGGAAATATTGTCCTACACTTATAAACCCATTATATTTCCCATATCTAGCCGATGTGGGACTTCTTTTGGTCCCAACAATCCTCCCCTCAAACGAAGGACCACATCATTGTGGCCTCCCCTCAAACGATAATCCATCCGCCAATCATCTTGTACCGCCGTTATTGCCGTCGCCCTTTGACCAAACGGGACCCGCCGCCTGACCACCATATTTTTTATGTCAGGAAGACTTTCGACACAAGGCAACTCAAACACGGATGATTTTTTAGTCAGATCGTGAAGCTAATTAGAGGACCTCCACCACGCTTTCCACTGCGTTCCTCCGACTAAGTTTTGGGCCCTGGCTCTGATACCACTTGTTGGGTTTATGAACACTACATATCTCCACATTGGTATGATATTGTCCACTTTGGGCCTAAACTCTCATGGATTTGCTTTTGGACTTTACCCCAAAAGGCCTTATACCAATGGAAATATTGTCCTACACTTATAAACCCATTATATTTCCCATGTCTAGCCGACGTGGGACTTCTTTTGGTCCCAACAGTGTGGTTTCTTTCTCATATTAGTTTGTTTTTTTCCACAAAACAACGATCTTGACACTGCATTTATATCCTAAAAATTTTAGAAGGGTTTTTAAGTTATAAGAAACTAGATATTCTCTGTTTGATTTCTTAGAAGCTAATATATCAATATATTAATTGGAGGAAAGTGTGAAGAATGTCCATTTTCACATGTCTTTTGGAAAATAGTCAAAAATTGAGGGGCTATTCCTTTCGGACTGTTTTCTGTTTTCGATTTTTCAAAATAGTGAAAATGCACTCTCTCCTGTTTTCGAAAATGAATTTTTGAAAAAAATAAAAAAAAAGTCTACTGAGCATTTATTCCAAAACACGCATAGAAATGAAAACGCCGAAAATGAGGGAAACGCCTCTTTTTCCATTTCCCCCAAAAACGGCATTTTATGATCTTAGTTTGTCGGGAGGTCTACATATTGTAGGGAAACGGAGCAATAATCCTTCAGATCTGATTGTCTGGGTAAGTTAATTTTTTTTTAGTTGTATTTATTTTAGTGATCATTGTGTGAATCAAAGCTTTGGATTGGATCTTGAATCATTTAATTGGATTGCACATTTTTTTCTCGAGAGGAAGAAATTATTTTACTTGAAGAACTATTTTAGGATTAAGTTTTCCATTTTATAAGATAAGCGTTGGAGAAAAACGAGGGGAATAAATGACAGTAATGTTGTTTAATTAATTTATTAAATACGGGTAAATTACATGAGTAAACTGATGTACTCTTTTAAGAAATAGCTGGGCATTGATTGTGAAATTAATATTATAGTTAGATTTTCGGAATTCTTGATGAAGGCATGATTTATATTCAAAAAACTCAGCGGTGCATTTATTTGGTATTGGTCTCAATAATTGTTGTTCTTGTTACAAAAGAAATATTGAATCATTGAGTTTTGTTGGTTTTAGTTTGTAATGTTGAGTTTTCTTAAAATTTCGAGTTGATTAGAGTAGTTTTATTAGCTTTTATTATTTTATTTTATTTTTTTTAATTTCTTAAGTATCAATATCCGTTATTTGTCTGAATCAACAGATGGCCCTCTTGATGTAGTGCTCACCGTAACACCTCGAATTTTTATTTTAATTTTCTATGGGCTAAATTTAAGGTAGACATTTAACAAATGAATAACTCATGTCTACCTTGGTCGTCACACTAAAGTCCAAAAATTGAAACAATAAACTCGACCCACTTATTTACATAAATGATATATTTGCTTACGTGCAATTTTAAAATTTATCGTAAATTATTTGGATAAAAAATTTAAGTATTTTAGAAGTTGATAAAAATATATCAATATTATACTCATTTTGTAGCTCGTGTTAAACAGTATAAATCGAGCTAAAAAAAAATAAATATTTTTAGACTAGTATACCAGAGTTATTTTGACAGAAAGAAAGTATTCTAAATTTTATACTTTATTAATAAACAAAATATAAATAATAATAAAATAATCAAATTAATGCAGGTTTTGGGGAATTGAAAAGATATATTATAATTAAACCTTATTACCCATTAACTAGATAATACCTAGGGAGTTTAATTTAATTAATTCTTAATTAATCTAAAAATCTTTTGAGTTGCCTTGGAGTTACGTGTTGGAGATGTGTATATATGTGGGGTGAGATGAGAGTGATTCATTGAGAAATCTTCTATATATAAAAAGTTGCTATTAAACGAAATTTGTTGGTTTAACGGAAAAACTAACGGAATTTCTTGATTTAACAGAAAAACTAACGGAATTTCTTATTTTAACGGAAAATCTTTTTTCAACACCCCTTACTTTCAAAATTATAATTAAATAATAATAATAATAATAATAAATTAGCTTTTGATAATTCATTCAAACTAAAATATCTTGGAGCTAACTTATCCGCATCGACTTTTTCTCGAATCTGATTTATGTATCTAATTACGATTTATCCAACGAGACCAATATTCATATATTTACGATAACTCCATCAATATCTAAATATTTGACACAAATAAAATATAATTTGATAAATGTATCATTTAGTCCCTAACTTTCAAAATATTAAAATATAGTACATAAAAATTGAATTATATTTTATGAAAATTTTCGGGGTATTACATTCTCACCCCCTTAAAATATTTTCGTCCTCGAAAATTTACCCGCCACTTACCAATACTAAGTCTAACACATGATATACATATATTATCGTAATACATATCATACTTTAACGATAAAATGAATTGCATTATTACTTAAAAAAGAGTAAAGACTTAAGCCATGCAAAAAGTTTAAGCCTCCGTTTGTTTCTCATTTGGTACAACTTAAAATCCAATTAAAATTGAAAATATGGCTGTTATTGGGTCCCACCCTCTAATAAAAGTCAACAATAACGGCTATATTTTCAATTTTAATCTGATTTTAATCTCTACCAAACACCCTCTAAAAATTCATAAAAATGAAAAATATGACCGTTATCCATCACATCAATCTATCAATTTTGAATTTCTATCTCTTGTGTGGGGCCCAATAATGACTATATTTTTCATTCTCATTCTACATTAATGAGAATCAAACGAAACCTAAGTAAACTCATCTTCTTACCCTTTAACATACATTGAGTTTTCTATTTGTGATTTTGGGTTGGAGATGACAGAAAGAAACACTTTATTTAATTATTTATCAATTATATAAACGTTACATCATTAATTATTTAATTAACCAAAAAAAATTACATCTTTATTAATAACAAATTAATTTTTAAATAAAACTATTAAATATAAACTAAGCAAACGTGCATTGCACGTTGCTTGCACCTAGTTATATAAATATATTTCTATATATAAAAAGTGTCTATTTAACGGAATTTGTTGGTTTAACGGAAAAACTAACGGAATTTCTTGATTTAACGGAAAAACTAACGGAATTTCTTATTTTAACGGAAAATCTTTTTTCACCACCCCTACTTTCAAAATTATAATTAAATAATAATAATAATAATAATAAATTAACTTTTGATAATTTCTTCAAACTAAAATATCTTGGAGCTAACTTATCCGAATCGACTTTTTCTCGAATCTGATTTATGTATCTAATTACGATTTATCCAACGAGACCAATATTCATATATTTACGATAACTCCATCAATATCTAAATATTTGACACAAATAAAATATAATTTGATAAATGTATCATTTAGTCCCTAACTTTCAAAATATTAAAATATAGTATATAAAAATTGAATTATATTTTATGAAAATTTTTGGGGTATTACATTCTCACCCCCTTAAAATATTTTCGTCCTCGAAAATTTACCCGTCACTTACTAATACTAAGTCTAACACATGATATACATATATTATCGTAATACATATCATACTTTAACGATAAAATGAATTGCATTATTACTTAAAAAAGAGTAAAGATCTAAGTCATGCAAAAAGTTTAAGCCTCCGTTTGTTTCTCATTAAAAACTCATAAAAATGAAAAATATGATCGTTATCCATCACATCAATCTATCAATTTTGAATTTCTATCTCTTGTGTGGGGTCCAATAACGGCTATATTTTTCATTCTCATTCTACATTAATGAGAATCAAATGGAGTCTAAGTAAACTCATCTTCTTACCCCTTAACATACCTTGAGTTTTCTGTTTGTGATTTTGAGTTGGAAATGACAGAGAGAAGCACTTTATTTAATTATTTATCAATTACATAAACATTACATCATTAATTATTTAATTAACCAAAAAAATTACATTTTTATTAATAACAAATTAATTTTTAAACAAAACTATTAAATATAAACTAAGCAAACGTGCATTGCACGTTGCTTGCATCTAATCTTTCTAATATACACTTATCATTCTAAATTACATTCCAGTTTTACTTGGTATCAAGCTGAGGTAAGAATACATAGTGTAAAGTGTTAAATTCTTATTTCTTGATGTTCATATAAATTTTTGGCATGAATCATTATAAGACCTTCGGGTCAATTTCTATGTTAAGTCCTTCGGGATGGACCGTTACGTCAATATGTTAAATCTTATGGAATATGAAAATTCTTAAGAAATTTCTTGAGCTATTGGACATTGCGACCAGTTTGCTCTAAATCTAAGAATATTTGTATATTATGTCATTTTTATATTTATATCATGTTAATAACAATATACACGTATTTTTACTAAATGTTTTCAAAATACTTGCCCTTACAATAACCTTTTAGTGTGTTCCGTTGGAATAATTTTTAATCACGTCAGATGAAAATTTCTTTTTGAACAGTGACAAAAAAAATGGTAGTGACTGATTCTAAAAGAGAAAAAAAAAGTGTCAACTTGCTCTTTTATACATTATGAGACTTTTATCAAACGAGTGTTAAAATAAGACACATGGCATTTAACGCTCGTCAATATACACTGTCCGATGAACCTAAGGTATGGATGAAATGATATGTTTTATTTTATTTCAAGCATGATTTATGTATCATTTAAGCTTGAATTCATGAAATTGATTATAACTTAATGTCTAGAATAAAATTTGTTATGCATGTTATTATTTTGTTTTAATATACAAGAAGGTATGATGATTAGCTTTTATATTAAAACCACATGAGCATAATGTATTATTTGATATCACTAACAAAGATAAAACATAATTGGACACTTATGTGACAGACATGGTTAGAACATATCAGACCGTTAGAAAGACCACAACATGTAGAGTATCGCTGAGTCATAGGTTCATCATACAGTCCTATGAGAATTACGCGAGTAACCCGACTCGTTCGCTTGCCAAACACGTGCAAGACATCTATGAGAGATGTATGGCAGTTGTGAATGCAGGATTGGAGATCACGCATATTGAGGCTATGAATAACTTCATACACTCACTTTCACCTCAATGGAGAGACATGGGAGTTATCGTTAGGGATGAGATGCTGGAAGGTAACTCTCCAAATCATCCAGATACGATTAAGTTCGGTATATATTGTCAAACCCTTCTAGATGGGTGGAGTGAGAGCTTAGAACCTCAATCGGAGATAGTAAATGAGCCCATTGCCGAACCCGAGCTAGAACCTCAATTTGAATCGGACCAGAAGAAGATCCCGAATGGGAGCATGAGGATGAATTTGGGTTGGAGTTAGAGAATGATCATGAGCATGAACTTGAGCCACAGGTTGAGAAAGACATAGAATTCTGTCTGAGGCAGAAGACTCCTCCGAAGATGAAAGCTCCGCCAATGAAGATTCGCAGGAATTCATAGGAATTGGAAACTTAGATTATATTCCTTTGTTCTATGATATTTTTCCTTTATGTTATTGGAATTTAAATTAGTCGAACTATTATATATCTTGACTCCGGAAGTACTATTAATAAGATTCGCACTTTCCTTTGAACATATTAAGCTATTGCGTTGTCCATATTTCTAAGACAAAATTTAAATTTTGTTGATTCAAAGGAAATGGAAAGACAACAAGACCAAGTAGCTATGTTTAGGGATCTGATGAGAGCGGTGCATGATCTTGGTAGGCATCAATCACTAATACATCCTCAGAATGGATAGGCAAATGCCAACAACACAAGTTCAATTGTGGAGCAGTTTCATCATTTCAAACCTCCTTCTTTTGATGGCAAAGCCAACCCTTTGGTAGCCGAGGAGTGGATAAGAAGACTGGAATGAATCTACTAACGCATGGCATGCACTGACGCACAGAAGGTATCATGTGCCGAATTTATGCTGGTTGGAGCAGCAGGCCACTGGTGGGAGTCTGCTTCGCGTATCAGAACGAAAGCCCAACAACGTGCTATGACTTGGGCACAATTCAAAGAAGAAATGATGACAAAGTACTTTCTCCAATCTTTGAGGGATCGAAGAGAGGCAGAGTTCTTACAGCTGAAACAAGGAAATATATCGCTTGATGAGTGCGAAAGGAAGTTTGAACAACTTTCTAGGTATGCTACGCACCTTGTGGATACTGAGCCAGGAAGGCTAGGAGGTTCGAACTAGGGTAGCATCCAGAAATTGGGAGAATCATGGCATCTCACCATACGACGACCTATAGTGAAGTGCTTCAGCGGGTAATAGATCGGATAACTGAGAAAAGTAATGAATCTTATGGGAAATGAAAGTGGAATGGATCTAATAAAAGAAAAAGATTTGGACAATTTTAGAAAGTATGTACATGATTAGGATCAAGATTAGGATGAAACAAACTAAACAAAGTTACTCCACGATACCCTAAATGCAACAAGGCCCATGGTGGAGAGTGCTTGTTTGGGAAAAATGTGTGCTATCGATGTGGTCAAGAAGGTCATTTTGCCCCGGACTGCAAGGTATAAACACCTAAGAAAGACTATGAGTAGGGCAAGAAAGTGAAAGCCAAAGTCTTTGCTTTAACCTAAGAAGAGGCAATGGAGGATCCGAATGTAATGGTAGGTATTCTATCAATATCTGAATTACCTGCTTATGTCCTTATAGACTCAAGAGCTACTCATTCATTTATTTCTACTGCATTTGTTGCTAAGTCTTGTACTGCATGTGAAAAATCCGATCGTGTTCTAGATATTTCCATCCTATCCGGTAGAATTTTGAACACCAATCGGATAGCTAGGGCGGTAAAGTTAAAAATGAATGGAAAAGAATTAGAAGCTGATCTATACCTCATAGATATGAAAGATTTCGATGTTATTCTAGGAATGGAATGCTTAGAAAACAACCATGCAACCATTCAGTGTTTTGAAAAAGAAGTAATTTTTAGATCTTGCCAAGGATTTCTAGTGAGTGTATATAGAACTCACCAATCGGAGCTTACTATTGGTAATGTGCCGATTGTACGAAATTTCATAGATATATTCCCTGATAACTTACATGACGTACCTACCACCTAACAGACAATTAGAGTTTACAATTGATCTCGTACTTGGAGCAGCGCCAGTGTCTAAAGCTCCATATAGGATGGCGACAAAGGAACTACAAGAATTAAAGATACAGTTGCACGAATTACTGGATAAATGTTACATTTGACCAAGTACATCTCCTTGGGATGCACCGGTTTTGTTCGTGAAGAAAAAAGATGGATCGATGAGGTTGTACATTGATTATAGAGAATTGAACATGTTGACTATCAAGAATAAATATCCCCTTCCTCGGATTGAAGACCTCTTTAATCAACTAAAGGGTGCAACAGTATTTTGCAATATTGATTTGAGGTTAGGCTATCGTCGTTGAAAGTGAAGGCGGATGACATTTCAAAGACGGCATTTAGAACTCGATATGGTTATTACTAGCTCACGATAATACCTTTTGGAGTAACAAATGCTCCTGTAGTATTTATGGATTTGATGAATAGAGTATTTAACAATATTTAGATCAATTTGTCATTGTCTTCATCGATAACATTTTAGTGCATTCAAAGAATAAGGATCAACATGAAGAACAACTCAAGATAGTGTTGGAGACACTACGAAGGGAGAAATTGTATGCCAAATTTAAGAAATGTGAATTTTGGCTTGATCATATGTTTTCCTTGGCCATATAGTAACATCACAAGGAATTGAAGTAGACCCTACTAAAGTTGAAGCGGTAACCAACTGGTCTAGACCAACGAATGTAGGTGAAGTTCGTAATTTCTTGGGACTAGCCGGTTATTATCGGAGGTTCATTGAGGGATTCTCCAAAATAGCTGGGCATCGACCCAACTAACAAGAAAGGGCATAAAATTTTATTGGACTGAGATGTGTGAGGAGAGTGCTCAAGAACTAAAATAGAAATTGATTTCAGCTCCAGTTTTAGCTATACCAGAGGGTTCAGATGGATTCGTTATATACAATAATGCATCCAAATAGGGTTTGGGATGTGTACTGATGTAGTTTGCAAAAGGTGATTGCATACGCCTCAAGACAATTAAAGCAACATGAGCAAAATTACCCTACGCATGATCTAGAGTTGGCGGCAGTAGTACATGCTCTAGAAATATGGCATCACTACCTTTACGGAGGAAAGTACAATATTTATACTGATCATAAGAGCTTGAAATATTTTTTCACTCAAAAGGATTTGAATATGAGGCAGAGAAGGTGGTTAGAGTTAGTTAAGTATTATGACTGCAATATCCATTACCATCCCGGTAAGGCTAATGTAGTTGCATATGCTCTTAGTAGGAAGACGGTGGGACTACTAATAGTTTTACCCACAACTTAAGTGCAGTTGATTAAGGAGTTCGATAAATTGAATTTAGAAGTTGTCATTCTGCCAGTTCGAGTTATTGCAAGGATTACAACATTAAAGATCCAACCTACTCTTAGGGATCGAATCAAGGATGCTCAGGATAATGACCCATTTTTTTAGAAAAATCAAGGCGAACGTTGGTACAAGTAAAAGCAAGGGTTTTGCAATAGCAGATGACAATGCTTTGATATTCGAGAGAAGATTATGTGTACCGAAAGATAAAGGGATAAGAAATGAGATATTGGAGGAAGCTCGCTATACCCCGTATGTTGCACATCCTACTGTACTAAAATGTATCGAGACCTTCGCGATATATTTTGGTGGACGAATATGAAAAGAGAGATTGGCCTTTTTGTTGAGAAGTGCATAGTATGTCAGCACATCAAAGGCCATTAGGGCCATTAAATCCATTAAAAATTCCAGAGTGGAAATGGGAGCAAATAACCATGGGTTTTGTTGTAGGTTTTCCGAAGTCAACAAAAGGACACAATGCCATCTAGGTAATTGTGGATCGATTGACAGAGGCGGCTCATTTTCTTCCAATAAGAATGAACTACAATATGGATCAATTTGCCCAATTATATATTAAGGAAATTGTCAGATTTCATGGAGTTCCAACATCTATTGTTTCAGATCGAGATCCAAGGTTTACTTCAAAATTTTGGAAGAGCATGCAAAGAGCTTTGGGGACAAAGTTGAATTTCAGCACTGCCTATCATCCTCAATTTGATGGACGTCCGAAAGGATTATTCAAATATTAGAAGACATGCTTCGAGCACGTGTCTTTAATTTGGGATGTCGTTGGGAGTCATACCTATTGTTAGTGGAGTTTGCATACAATAATAGCTTCAAGACTACTATTGGCATGGCTCCTTATAAAGCTCTATATGGTAGAAGGTGTAGATCCCCAGTTCATTGGGACGAAGTCGGAGAAAATCAAATTTCGAAAGATCTAACGTATGAAGAGGCTCCTTGGGAAATTATCGAAAGAAAAGTACATGCATTAAGAAATAAGGAAGTTGCATTGGTTAAGGTTCGATGGGAAAATCATGAAATCGAAGAGGCTACTCGGGAGAAAGAATATGAAATAAAAACCTAGTATCTAGAGCTTTTCGACTAAATAAGGTAATTTCGAAGATGAAATTATTTTAAGGGGGGTAGGGATGTAACATCCCGACTTTTATTTTATTTTCCTATAGGCTAAATTTAAGGTTGGGCATTTAGGAAATGAATAGCTCATGTCTACCTTGGTCGTCACACTAAAGTCCAAAAGTTGAAACAATAAACTCGACCGACTTATTTACATAAATGATATATTTTCTTACGTGCACTTTTAAAATTTATCGTAAATTATTTGGATCAAATATTTAAGTATTTTAGGAGTTGATAAAAATATATCTATATTATACTCATTTTGTAGCTCGTGTTAAAAGTATAAATTGAGCTAAAAAAAGTAAATATTTTTAGACTAGTATACCAGAGTTATTTTGACAGAAAGAAAGCATTCTAATTTTATACTTTATTAATAAACAAAATATAAATAATAATATTCAAATAATCAAATTAATGCAGTACGGTTTTGGGGAATTGAAAAGATATATTATAATGGGAGATTTTTATAAATGTCACTAAATTTAAAAGTGTATAAAAAAATTTCATTTTCACTAAATTTGTTCCAAGATGTCACTTTTTTAATGTGAAATGTCCAAATTACCCATGGGTACACCTTTTTAAGTGAATTTGTTTGATTGAAATGTCATTAATACATTGATATGATGATTAAATGTGGATATTATAATGATTGTATATATGTATATTATATTCAATAATATGTATTTTTCTAACAAAGAAAGAAGTACAAAATATAAAATAAACAACCCCTAACCCCTTAATCCTCTTTCATTAACACACCTTACCTCATTTACAAATCCTAAAATCTCAATCATCTTCTTCATGTCCTTCATCAAGAACACATGAGTTGAGGATTCATCATCATAGCTTATTATTTCGAGAGGTTAGATATTATAAATTGTTTATATTTTTATCTCATAGCTTATTCTTTTGTAAATGTTAAATAAAATATGGTGACATTAATGTTAAAGTTTTGAAGCATTGATTTATTTCCTTTTAATGAAGCATTGATTTATTTCCTTTTGAAAAAACTTTGTCATGTTGAATAGAGAATTGATTATCACCATTACTGTTCACACTAATTTCATCCCAAGAATCAAATAAATGTTTTTAACCATTCTCAGCAGTTCTTCAGATACAGTCAAACAATTTGTTTCAAACCATCGGGACCCAACATTTTAAATGCCAAATTCGATGTTTAGAACATTTCGGTACACAATTTAAATGTCGAACTCGACACTTGAGAACCGTTGAAACTCTTGTTTACTTATTTTCCTCATGCATAGATTTCGAAACGTAGGTTGCAGTTAATGGTATTAAATGTCGATATATTGATTGTATAGACTTCTTACAGTTTCTGACATGCCCCTTGATAAAGCTAGTGGACTCAGAGTGTGACGTGCTCCGATGATAGATACCAACTGAAAGTTGGACCTACAATCAAGGCTACTACAAGATGAAACTTATAAATCATTTTAATAAAAATTTCGGCATTATGTCCCCTGTAATTTGGACTAACCAAATTGTAAATAATTTTATCCAACCCCAACCATAATATCATATCAATGCTAATTCATGATTGCATAACATGTTATAGAGATAAGCCGAATTCTCAAACTTTTACTATGAAAATATATCAACTATGCATATGGATGCAAAATACTTAGTGAGCCCATCTACTCTCTACAAATGATGTGAAATGACATCCAAAAATGAACATGTGTCCCAAAACACTGACACGTGCTCTACAAAATGAGTCATACTCGCTAATTTCATAGGTGGCTTTGACTCCAAATCAAGGCTCAACTCCACAAGATTCCCATAAACTCAACTGCTACCTAATAAGGAAATAGTGGGAAAATATATGAGTTGATAACTCAGTGAGTGGAGAAGTTCAGAAATAATTATACATTTCCATTGACCCATTTTTATCAACACCAAGTTTACATAATTTACCAGTCCACACTCCACAGTATAATAAAATAATAATAATCAAAAATTGAGATATCTCATAACACTGAAAAGTATCATATAATAATCATGATATAATCAACAACTTAAATCCATATCATCATCTCATCCTACACATGTAATCAACCAAAAATGTACCCTCTGATTGAAATCGATAATCCGTCCCACGGGCAAAATACTTTCATCACGGCTCGTAAGCCTCTTTGTAATCGAAAGTGGTTCTCAAAGACCTCTCATAATCAATACTAGAACACGGTCAAGGCCACTCAGTGAAGTATAGGTACATGGTCAGACTCCTGCATCCACAACCAAGACCCCTCAGTGTAGTATAGAACACAGCCAAGGCCATTCCGTGAACTAGAATATGTATATAATTATGGGTACTTTTCTGGCCGATCTCAATATCACATATGTCTCACATTCCAATTCACAAATAATCCACACACAATCTTTGAATTCCACATATATCATACTGAAATAATATTTCCATATTAATCATGTAATTGAACAAATACTTCGCATAATAGCATAAAATGTATATTAACATAATTAATTTATCAATACTTGGACAATATTTAAGTTTTTCCACTCAAAAGCTATTTACGGGACAATTTGATTGGCTGGTAGGCTGTTTTGATCTCTGCGCTACCTCCGGATATCATAATAAATTTATTCGGGTCAAAACTCAATTCATAATTTTAGTAAGAATAATATGATAATCATTTCACTTCTTTAATAATATGTTTTCATGTACTTGTCAAATTCCATCCATTGTTTTGCCTATAAATCATCTGCCAATGCTTATACAAGTTTCCATGTTGGTTCCAAATTGATAATAAAATGACAGGAAACATTTCCTTCCATTTCCAATTCGGTTGGCTGAAGAAAAAAAAACCTAAATTCCTAATTGAAGTATTTAGCATCACTTCCTCAATAGAAAATCAAAGAATATGTTTCAATAACCCCTACTTCTTGTTAAATTTTGAATTTAGGAAAAATTTCTAAGAACTCTAAAATCTAATATAATTATTCAATAAATAAAATTTATACTTACCTCTAAGAATTGATAAAGAAATTGAAGATGGTAACCCTTTTCCCTTCCTTTTTCTTCTTTTTTTTTCCTTCCCTTTCCTTTCTTCTTTTTTTTTTTTTTTTTTTTTTTTTTTTTTTTCCTCTCTTCACATTTTGCCTCGGTTGCTCTCTGTTTCTTCTTCCCAAAGAAAGAGAATTGAAAAGATAAAGTCAAAGTATTGGATAATATTATAGCCAAATTGAAAAGTCAAGTCCCCAATCTCCTTACCAGCTCTTATTTAGTCCTTTCATTTCTAATAAGGTAAACGAACTTCCTAGATTTCTACATATATTATCTCTAACCCTTCAAGTATTAGTAATTACCAATTAGACACCGTAAAAATCATTTATTCAATTTAATTCTTATTTGACTTTGACTATAAATGGATGAGGTGTAACAGTTTCTATCCCAACATTTCAGGTATGAGTGATATTTGAGATTCATCATGTCTTCTGGGAGAAAGTTTGTTAATGTGGACGACGAATGGAAGTGGAGGGAGGACAAAATCACTTTCATTTTAGTGCCTGCATGTATTACAGTAGCCGGACTTGCTTTACGATTGAAGGAAAAAATCGGTATTCTCGATCCCCGCACCGAAATTGAATTGAAGTTCAAAGTCCTGAACTTAAATATACCTCCTACCGAAATACGTGAAGATGAAGACCTAAGTTGGTACATATCCATACATAATGAAATTGCTATCTGTGTTACTGTTTTGGAAGCCGAGTCCTAAGGTCTTGGCATGGGAAGGGATACAAATTTGAGGGATCCGTCTTTTGTAGAAGTGGATGTTAACCAAAATTTCCAAAATGAGGAGATCGGTCGTCAGTATAATATCTTAACGGACGTTACGCCCGTAGCACCATTTTCTGATATTAGGATTGCACGCTTAGATGAGAATTTCCATTACATGATAATGAGGCTGATAATATTGATGGAATGGATGAGAAAATGGCATTACAGTCCAATAATTCGAATGGATGTGAACGGATTACGATTTTGAATACATCGGACCTTGCTGAAAGGAAAATATTCTTCAGCAAGAACGAGTTGTACTTGAAGATTTGTGTACTTGCAATGCAAGACAAGTTTCAATTTCGGGTTAGTAAGTCAAACATGAAAATGTTAACCGTCATATGCGTGGACGATAATTGCAAGTGGATGCTTCGTGCCTCAACTGTGAAGCAGACTACAGTCTTCATGATCCATGAATTCAACAATCAACAAACATGTTCCGTAGAGGTTCGTCATAATGCACACTAGCGTGCCACTAGTTCTGTAATTGTGGACTTAGTTTTGGGAAAATTGGATAATACATACCTCAAGTATGATCCTATGGCTATTTTATGTTACATAGAACGAGAGCTCAGTGTAAAAGTCAGTTACAGAAAAGCACGCAGGGGAAAGGTGGCCGCTTTATTGAAGCTACATGGCAAACCGATGGATAGTTTTCAAAAACTATCATCCTACTGTCACGTCCTAGGAGAGAGTAACCCAGGAACGGTAACCCACATCGAAGTTGATTCTCATAATAGGTTCCATTATCTCTTCCTGGCATTCGAAGCAAGCATTCATGCTTACTTGCAGTACTTGAGGCCTGTTATTTGTGTCGATGGTAGTCACTTGAAAGGTCCTTACAAAGGTACACTTCAACTGGCAACTACTCAAGATGCAAAAAAAAAACAGATCTTCCCCTTAGCATGGGAGATCGTGGATGCTGAAACAAATAAATCCTGGTTGTGGTTTATGTCAAACTTAAAGGATCTTATAGGCGACTCAAAAGAGCTCGTATTTGTATTGGACGGGAAAACCAATATCGAAAAAGCCATTACTCATCTATTTTCATCGGCTCACCATGGTTTTTGTATGTGGCATATGGAAAAGAACTTAATACAGCGGTACAACAACGCAAGTTCGATATTTCTATTTAAAAGAGCAGCGACAACTTATCAGGTGAAAGAGTTCGAAAGACTTATGGGACAGATTCGTGCAAGATCTTACGAGTACTTGGAGCGAGCAGATTTTCCATTCTGGTCCTGAGCACTATTCGATGGGCATAGGTATAATGTAATGACAACAACAATGTGGAATCCCTAAACTCAATGTTGAGATATGAACGTTCGTTACCAATGTAGCTGTATGCAGTACCGTACTTTCATCGAGGATGGAGAGTGAAATACGGACAACATTTGATGTTGGTTTTCGGCTTCGAGCACATGCCTTGATGGAAGACCTGACAAAGGTCGACATATCCAGTGACACAGATATTGTAGACTTTTTAGAGAACATATGCACATGTCGTGAATTTCAAATAAATCGTATGCCATGTGTTCATGTGACTCGTGCGCCTGCCTAGGATGTAGGTCATTGTACGATCTATGCTCTCTTTATTACACAATGGAGTACTGGAGGGATGCCTACACTGAAGCAATATATCCTGTCACACGGGAAGTGCATTGAGTTGTTCCCAATGAAGTAACAAAGACACCTATTTTGCCACCCGTTGTACGCCGTCTTCCAGGCAGACCACCCACCCATCGTAAATGATCCAGATGCGAGTCCACCACATCCAGGATACGAGTAAGGACATGTAGTTGCTGTGGTAGAGTAGGTCATAACCGGACCACATGTTCGACCGCCAATGTAACGCATAAAATTTGATTCTTGTCCGCATGTGCTTATTTTTGTAATAATACATGTACCCCTCCTTACATTTTCGAACTTAATATTTAATCTTTGTTGCGTTATTGATTGTTATGTTTTGTAAATTATTAAGTATCCTCAATTCGATTTACTAAATCGCATGCAATGACTCAAACTACGGTTTGTACCCGATTCTTTATGCGTCCACGACACATGGATAAGCATCACCATCCTAATAGTTGCCCAAACATAATACATGCATTGACATCCTGACAGTTCATGTGCCGATTTCGATAGTTTGTTTATGTCATTGTCGATAGTTCCCACATATTACATAATGTAATCATACGTACAATGCATGCGGGACATGCTTTGGCCTCACATTATGGATCGATCGTTAGGAAATAACAACCCTGACATTACAAAAGCAAGTATGAGAAAACAATATCCACATACAAGACAACGTTTTATCACAATCCCGACATTTAACCTATCATTCCCGACATTTTATCTCTGAAAATCTCGGCAGTTCCCACATATAGGAGTGTGATGGGGCAAATGATGTATAAGAACCATGCTTGTGAAGTGTAACAAAGGTTATGAGGAAATCAAGTGTAACTTATGGAGAAGTTCTGACATTATTCTTATAATGTTCCAGGATCTTTGGTGTGATGGTTAGAGGTTAGTGTACTTGCAAATGAAATTAATAGTTAGTCCATAATTTATTAACATTGTAGTAGTCAAGTTTTTTATGACGCGAATGACATTTTAAGATTATATTTCTTCTTTCTATTTTTATTTTCAATAAATTCGATTCATTTTGTCATTGGCGTACGGTTGAAATGCACCAATCCGTTGTGTCTCATTGAGAAGGACTGTTGATCAAAGACGTGTACTTTTGATCGATCACACAATGCAATGTTGTGTGAGTTAAACAATAATTAATTGAGTAGGCGATGTGAATCTCAACATTCATACAAGCAGCACAAATGAGTAAATGAAATTAATAAACGGTAATGAATGAACATTCAAAGTCAAATGTACACGTACGACCACATGATCCATATCCTTCAAGGAGCTACGATTTACGTAATTATATAAAATTCTTCACACAAATGTTTACAAAAAAACAGATTCTTCCACTCTCTAGGTTCGATATTACTTAACATCTCTATGCATTAATGCTTGGGAACAAAGCAATAGGGGGTGCTTCATCCAGCTATTGCATTTTCAATCCATTCTATATAGCGTATTCATGCTTAGTAGGAGTGTCATTGATTGTTAAATTTTATGTAAAAACCAATAATTAAGGAGACGATAAATTCATCCGTTGATGCTCAGGATGAAAAATCTATTTCAATGACTTCACAAATGTTTTTTCCTGCATATACCTACAAAAGTAATGAAATTCAAATCAAAATCACACTGCAATCATGCTTTGTAAAAGTAAATATTGACGAAGGCGAAGGAAAATGACATTTTATATCACCTCCCACATGGAGATTTGCATAACTGTGAAGTACGGAAGTTACCTCCCACCTCTATCGCTCTTGAAGTAGTAGGAGCGTCATCGATCTGCATGCCATGCACTTCGGGCTTCGTGTCTCCTTCAGGTACTGCGAAACAAAGATACAACCCATTTTAAGATTTATATGTGGCGGTATAGGATATCCCAACAATATTAAACTATACAAGTCACAATAGTTTGTCCACATACAGTCTAAATTCTACTATTCAGTACTACGCGTGCCAAATTACACATCACTAACCCGGGGACATAATCTGTCGTCATCTACTTCTGCTAAAACTAAGAATGAAATGAACGCGAGTTACATACATGAGGTCACAGAAGTAAGAGCTACATGACATTCGTGATAAATTTGAAATTAATCAAGCGTAAATATTATCATACCGATATTTACGTCGTGTTGCCCCCTATACAACGCGACAATGTATGCTTCCGGCCTCTAGTCGATGTCTCCTTCAATGTCATCTATGCAACATTCAGATTGTGAGAGTAAGTCCACCGAATTTATATTTACTGAAATATGTAATGGACATGCATGCTTAGTATTTGTAGTGTTTACACAAGTTCCACATGTACCTCGAGGTGAAAATGATGATGGTACAGAATAGTTGTGCACATCATGTGGATCGGTAGAGGTGGTGGAAATCGGTGGTCCTACTACTAATGTCGATATGAAATCGCGGAGTCTTGCGAATTCGACCGTGACATGCTCGAATATTTCATGTTTTACTGTTTGTAGTCACATTTTAAATAGGACTCTTTAATCGAACAACATGTCCTCGATGTCGGATCTAGTCAACCCACCTCCAGATTGTACACCCCGATGTCTGGATGTTGAAGGTGCACTATCCCAAAATAATTTTGTCGGGGACCGTAGGCTGCGGAAAATGCACTAGTCATTCCTCCTCGGGTATGCTCTTGCTTGCGCTTGCCGTTGCCACTATTGCTTCGTGCGTCACCATTATCGTTTCAGCTGTCGTCAGAACTCGAATCATCGTGCTCTGTCGTAGAGGGCCCCTCAAGACCGCCCGCACCGGTACCCACATCATCCGACCCTCCAATAGTCTCATCATATGATTCCCTATCGGCCTACCCATTTCCTCCATAAGCTCTGCGTCAGATTCAAACTACGCATCGACGACGATCCTTGCGATGTTGTCCAAAGCAAGCACAGCATGATCATCGAATGACACAAGAGTGGAGATGTAGTGTTGGTTGCACTCTAGATCTATCGGACACAATGTGGAGTATACATGCAGCTGCGTAAAAAGTTCAATATTTTCAATGGAGTCGGGACACAAAATATTTGTAAAGACAATTACAAAAAGTTGAATAACTTGGACCGCAAAAGGTTACCTGCACTCTCTTGAAGAAAGCATCGTACGTGCACTTCTGCGATTGTTTGGTAGTCATCCAGCTGAGAAGCCATGGGGAACGTTCACCAATACGCTGACCGAAATGGGTACCAATTTCAAGAATCTCTTTAAACGCCCATATCTGTCGCAGAATGGTCGCAATGTAAGTAAGTTTTATTTTGAAAGACAATATAAATCCATTGAAATGATGATTTAAAACACGCGTGAAATAATCGCTCGTACCTACATGGCTATGGGAAAGCCGTGAACTGTGTAACTGATTTCCTTCTCCCTCTTCCTCTTTGCATCCCGAAATTTCCTAGCCCTACTGTCCCGAAATCCCTTAATAAGACGAGAGTATCCCACTCTACCCTAAGCGTATGCGGAAAATATGTCCAGGTCATCGATGAGCGAAAGTATCTCGACATCTATGCCCACATTATTATCCGGGGCTTTGAAAACACCTTCCAACATTAGAGCAAGCCCTAGCTTGTATTTATCAGCCTATTGGGTCGACGATCGAGCACATGTCTTTTCAAGCTATGCGCATAGGAAATCTTGTCCAAAGATTTGTAATACTTATCCTTCAATTTGCTTATATCCAGGACTTGATAGAACCGATCATCGTTCGGAGAGACACTACAATGTAGCCGCATCACCACCGCATACTCCTGCAATCCAAATCGACAATAGTGTCATTAGACGTTGAATCACAACTCATGTGTTTTGTATGTTCGAATGCTTCTAAACACAAGATGTTGGATGAGTTGAGCTGACAATTGGATGTTCGATACGTCAGCCAAAAAGCTAAGGAAAGACTCCCGAAAATCGTGTCACTGGCGCTCATCAAATAGCTCCAACACCCTAGACATGTACTTGAAGTTGCTGCGTTGGGAAATCCATGCATGCAACCATGCGTCTTCTGTAACCAAAAATTCAAAATCCATGCTCCCTACAATGTATAAATAAAAAGAAAATGGTCATGTTGTGATATTTGATAAGTGTAGAATCCAACTGACAAACATACAATATAATCGTGAAGAATCAAAATACGTAGATGATATGACAAGAGCCAACTAGTCACACATTGAAACATGGGACAACATGTGACCAATGTATAACGGGAACAAGAAAATGTGCGATCCAAGAATGACTGCTACTAAATGTCAGGGAACGACGCTTAGCATATCCAGATATTACCCCAAATGCCGAGAATAATTGCATCTAAATGTTAGGAACGATAGTTCACCTAACCATATTTTACCCATCTGCCGAGATTTACTGAGCTGAACTGTCGTTCATGATTATGTGGAAATCTTACATCAACACCAGGTCATTTAACATACAAAGTTTATTTTGAAATAGATATCTCAATGCCAAGTATGGCTCGTAACAATCTACTTTGGGGTCACACGATGATTCTTTAGAATCACAAAAAGACCAAACACAAAAGAAAATGTGATAAAAATCTATACATAAAAATCTGCAACCAATGTTTCTATTTGCATTATAGACCCTGAAATGGCCAGCACTATTTGTATTGCTTCATGCATTTGAAATAACAGCTCAATTGGTGCAAACCTATTGAGCTGGGATTGCTTGTTCGTGAGATTCCGCAAATGTACGGATTGTGACAAGTAATAAAATGGACTTGTTTAAAGTTCGAATATCGTCCCACAGAGACTATTATTTGCTATAAAATTTTAAATTAATCTAGTTTCAATTTAAATTAAAATGGTAACTAATGATCAAATCAAGTTATGTTTTCAACGTGAAATTCTAAGAAATAAAATAACGAACTATTTAATAAAATAACAAATCAAATTAAAAACTGGAGATAAGATTATGTGATTAGATAGTTAGAATTTCCGATTTCACTTAATTCCAATTTATTCAGCCATTTTTTCATACATGCCAACAATCGAATTAATCTGATGTAGTTAGTAATCTTTCTCAAGCAACACTAATCCTATTCATATGTCCGAACTTACTATATCTCTATGTAAATTCGCACACATATGAACGCATTAATCTATAGGAATTCGACAAAGATCGCATAGATTATAATTATCTCTCGATCTCTTATAATGTCTATGTCAATTATTGCACGAGCTAGAATTATACATCACCTCTCGGTCTCAGTATTATTCCCTAAATCAATCAATTGTTGCGCGACAATTAAAGTATTAAACACACAATAATCAATTAACAAGTATTAAAATGACATGAAAATCTTGAAATTAAATATATAATAAAAACCTAAGTTTCATCATCAATCCTAACATAAACATATTTAGACATTCATAATGTTAAATTTAAATATGAAAAAGTGGAAAGAAATCACTAAAAATTGACGAAACGTGAACAATTCCAACGTACATGTTGCCGGCTACTATGTACGTATATAATCTCTCAATTCAAGTTCCTGTCTTCTCCCCAGAAAAGCCGGCTAATATGCGTGAGAAAGTAGAATTAATTTGCTTCAGATTTTCAATTCAATTCTGCCACTTTTGTCTGGTTGTTTAATAAAGGTTAATCAATTGATTGATTAACTTTTTCTTCTTCCTGCAATTGACTTCGGCTTCTTTGTGCGTGAATGTATTTTCTGAATTTCAGCACCTTTTCTTTCTCCTCTGATTCCTGCTTTGCCTATATATATATATATATATATATATATATATGCAAAATAATCAGCAGCCCACAATCCTTAAGTTGCCGCTATATTCCGCCTCCTTATGGATGCTCTCCTCAATTCTGCCGGCTGTAGGTGTGTGTATATAATTTACCCAAAATTCTTCTCTTTTAATCCATCCAATAAAAGTCCAATACCAATTGAATTTGAGTCCTAGTGTAATTCAATTTGAAGCTCATTAATGCTATATTTTTCTTTTAGTCTTCAATCTTTCAAAATAAAAATCCAGTCATTCTACTTTGAATTTTGCAATTCTTCTGTTATTTTGCATATTTTCTCCAATTCTTCATCAAACACGATATTTTACCTACAAATTACAATTTAACATAAATTAAGTAGAATATAGTCAAAAGACAACAAAAATAACATAATTTAGAGCCGCAAATAGGTATAAAAACTACACTTATCACACCCCCAAACTTGACTTTTTGTTTGTCCTCAAACAAAACTGAAATCTAACAAACACACAAACATGCAATGCTAATTACCTAATTGGTGGCCAATCAATCAAGCAAAGTAAAAAGATTTAGTTAGCAAACCTGACTTTTTATCTTAGGATTGAAATCATAATATTAAATCTAATCACAGTTTCAAAATCACAATACAGAAATTAAAATCTATTTTTTCAATGTAAAATCGACGTGTGTGTGTGTGTGAAGAATTAAGCATCGCATTATGACTTTATAAGTTGTTTCAATTCTCAACCATCAATGGTCAAATATATTCTTTCATCACTCGTAAGATTCACACACCCACAAACTTATTCTTTTTGTTCTTTTCAAGTGTGTGAACTAAGGTTGAATTTTATAACCTCTCTAGTTTAGGTAAATCTTACTAATTGCTAGTCCATATGTCAATAAACAAGGATTCTCCATAGTTTGATTGCTTCAATTTCTAGGACTTAACTATGCTAATAATCTCTTATCAAAAGTCAAATTTCCAAATAAGTGTTTGGGACATAACCAAGGCATTTGGTGTGTCTTCTATTTTATATACATGCTTTTTTTTTTTTTTTTTTTCTGATTTTCTATAATTTTTTTCTCGATTTTTTTATTTTTTTATTATTATTTGAAGCATTCTCACCCTTAAATTTTCTAAATGACCCATGTAACAAGCTTTCGGCCGATAACTCCCAAGTTAGATGACCATATGACACCAGGTTTTAAAGACCCTTGCAGGCTTAATTGCTCGAGTCATAAAGGCTTAATTCCGCAAGTGTACGGATCGTGACAAGTAATAGTGAATTTTTTTAAAGTCCAAATATCGTCCTACAGAGACTATTATTTGCTATAAAGTTTTAAATTAATCTAGTTTCAATTCTACCGGTCTGTAGGCGCGCGCGCGCGCGCACACACACACACACACACACACATATATATATATATATATATATACCCTAAATTCTTCTCTTTTAATCCATCCAATAAAAGTCCAATACCAATTGAATTTGAGTCCTAGTGTAATTCAATTTGCAACCCATTAATGCTATATTTTTCTTTTAGTCTTCAATCTTTCAAAATAATAAAATCCAGTCCTTCTATTTTGAATTTTGTAATTCTTCCATTATTTTGCATCTTTTCTCCAATTCTTCATCAAACACGAGATTTTACCTACAAATTACAATTTAACATAAATTAAGTAAAATATAGTTAAAAGACAACAAAAATAACATAATTTAGCACCGCAAATAGGTATAAAAACTACACTTATCATTGCTCAATATGGAAACACTTGTATGACCAAGGTGTTAATTCTCTAAATTGGTTGATAAAAACTTAATAAAGATGGATAAACTCAAAACTAATTCACCAATTATTATAGTGATATTCCTAACCTACATCTCGGTGCTTTACAAACAACTGAATGACATCTACTCTTTCTACCTAAGGGGGCAACCCATTTATACTTGACTGTAGTATACTTGAGTCTTCACAAATTTCCCTCATGCATAAACTCTCTAATTGAGCACTCAATTTCTTGATTGTATACAATTATATATTTCAAACCACTGAGGATTGCCAACGTCTTTCCCATAAAGAAAAATAATCAATTCTCCGTGTACAAAAAAATTGAACTACTAATTTAGGCTATACACAACATAATGGAGCCAGTCAATTAATATAGAGTGATCCAAAATCTGATTCAAATCTATCACTAATTCATACATTATGTACTTGAACAGAAATATTTTCTTCAACTGTAAATGAGTAATAGTTTTCCAAAGTGTTTGAAATCCCTAGTTAACACAACTTCGAATCCTTAACTACATCCCTCAATGCTCTATTCCACCCCTCTCCATCCTTTTCTCCTCTAACTATGTTCTCATATACAGAGTAACAAAAGATAACCACAATGACTTCAATTAGTTTGGTACCAAAATCGATACAAATCATTTTTTTCCCAAATGCACAACATTGAGAACAGTAAGACTTCAAAAATAATCGATAGACATTGCACAAAAATTGCTTACAACTGATGCAAAGATGCTTGCTTCCTTATCTTCCACAAAATGGACAATTTCACGGTGGTAGTGGATAGAGATTTCGGTTCGGGAAGCGACTTCAGGGTATCTTCTTTTTCCATCAAATTGAATGAGTAAGGGAAGTGAGTTCGGGGTTGGTTTCTTCCTCTTTGGGCGGCGGTAGTCGACGGCTTTCGGGAGTTCCGACGAATCGAATGAGGGAGAGTCAATGTAAATGTTGCTATCTTCTCTTTTGGGAGGTTGAGTCAGTTCTTCTTTTTGGGCGACGCTAGTCGACGGCAATGGTGACTCCCGGCGATTTAATGCGAGGGGGGAGAGAAGGAAAACGGTTCGAATGAGAGGGGTTAAGGTTTTTTTTTTTTTTTTTTTTGGTGCAGTGAGTTTAGGGCTTCTTTGGTTTTTTTTTTTTTTTTTTCAAACCTGACACCTTACACATTTTTGGTACATATTTCTCATCCATTGTCAAATCTCATTCAATGAAGGTATGTAAGGTATTTAATTTATCTAGACGGGTAAAAAAGTCCAAAAATGACAATTTCGCACATACTTTAAAACTATGATATTTTGGTAAATGCAAAGCCAAATTTCGACATCCATTTCAATTTCCTCTATTATATTATAATTAAACCTAATTACCCATTAACTAGATAATAACTAGGGAGTTTAATTTAATTAATTCTTAATTAATCTAAAAAACTTTTGAGTTGCCTTGGAGTTATATGTGGGAGATGTATATATATGTGATGTGAGATGAGATGAGAGTGTTTCATTGAGAAACTTTATAAATTCCTTTCTAATACACTCTTATCATTTTACATATTATCATTCTAAATTACATTTCAGTTTTACTTGGTATCAAGTTGAGGTAAGAATGCATAGTGCAAAGTGTTAAATTTTTGCTATGAAACACTCTAAGGCTTTCGGGTCAATTTCTATGTTAAATCCTTCGGGATGGACCGTTAGGTCAATATGCTAAATCCTACGAGATAGGAATTCTTAAGAAATTCCTTGAGCTATTGGATATCGCGACCAGTTTACTCTAAATCTAAGAATGTTGGTATGTTATGTTATTTTTATATTTATATCATGTTAATAAGAATATGCACGTATTTTTACTGATTGTTTTCAAAATACTCACCCTTACAATAACCTTTCAGATTAAAACGGGTCGTGTAGATGTGTGGAAGATTGACCAAGTGATACTCATGGGTCGCCAAGTAAAAATTAATAAACAAATAAATTTAGAAATGATTATTGCAAATTTTATTTTAAGAATAAATTTTATATTAATTTTTCATGCATGTTATTTTAGTAGTTTTGGTGTTCTAACTTTGGTATTCCATGTTGGATTAAATTTTACAAATTTAACATCTTCATATTTAAGATTTAATTATATATGCAATTTATTGTTTAAATTGTTAAATTTAAGTTTTATCGATAAAATCACAATATCTATATTATATTGTTAAATTCACTTCAAATCCAAAATTTTAAAAAATATATATATGTCGTAGATTTGGGGCGTTACACTCACGGACTCGCAGTCTCTCTCTAAATCATTGAAATATACACATCAAATGACTCTCTGGTTTGAAAAGATATGTTGTAATAGACCGATGTTGATGTATCATTGCATTTTCTCAAGTGTGTGTGCTTATGTTGCCTTTTTACTTGTAAGTGGTTTATCCATAATCAAAGAGTAATGTTATTTATTATCATTGATGATAGTCATCGTGTTTAGATGATCAAAATTGTATTTGGCAAGACTTGTGAAAACTAACATGAACTCGATAAGATTAAGTTCAAAATATTTATTACCATGTTTGTTTGTTTTTTTTTTTGCACACTTGACATTTTAAAGCCTTCATTTTATATCGCTATTTTGCTATATTTAAATTATACCCCTTAATTTTTACTCTATTACACATTTAATAATTGTTT
Organism: Fraxinus excelsior; assembly: GCA_019097785.1. Taxonomy (NCBI): domain Eukaryota; kingdom Viridiplantae; phylum Streptophyta; class Magnoliopsida; order Lamiales; family Oleaceae; genus Fraxinus; species Fraxinus excelsior. The sequence goes on from CM032645.1 coordinate 90,130, forward strand.
CATTTGTCATCATGTTGCTAATATTTTTTATTTACTAATTAATTATTAAATGAAGTAATTGAATTGTTGGTGACCTACTGACTTATTTATATATAAATTTTATTACATGGATATTTTTAAAATTACAGTTCTCCTTAACCAAAAAAATAGTGGATCCATATCTGGATTGAAATATATTGAATAGAGTTTGATAATTGGTGAGCAAATGATAGATTTATAGGGTTGCAATAATTCACGAAATTAATCAAATTTATTAGATTTGGAATTCAAATAAAGTGTCTTCAATGTTGACTTTAAATCATTTTGAAATCGAATTAATGAAATCAATGCTCGTTGAACTTTATCTCAAATTACTACTTTCTCATCCAAATCCCAAAAAGTTACTCATTGCTCACCCATATTAAAAAAAGTTACTCATCTTCACATGTACCAATTCCCTGAATTTAACTAACACAATTTTCATTTTAACTAATCTAGAGACTGTGTGGACCACGTTTCTCGATTATGGATCGAAATACCAATGTTAGAGTTTGTGTGTGACTCGAATTCTATTGGAAGTTGGTAGCATGATGTTCGGACAAAACCCCAAGCGTACGGGATCGTGACAAGTAATAATGTGATGGGTTGAATATCGTCCCTCGAGATCCATTGTTAATTGCAGTTTATTAGTTTCTATCAAATTCGACGGTTGTAACACAAAAGAGATATTGGTTTGATAATTATCCTAAATTAAACTAAGAATCCGATTTGATTTATTCTTCAATCATAGATAGCAGTTAACCAAGACCTTTGCTTGTTTTGCATCACCATGAACAGATAGACTTGTCTAGTTGAAATTAAACTATGATGATAATCTAGTTTTTTCATTTCAAGAACATAAAAACTGTACAATTGACTAATTGTAGTAATTATTAAGTAAATATAGCCCATGTTTTGTTTGGATTAAAATCTCAAATCAAAGTCAACAATTAATTTTAACCACACATTTCATGAAACCCATAACTTTTGAACCACGTATTTCATCAACTTTTATCAAAATCAACTAAAAATCTTATTTTAATCTCTACCGAACAACCACAGAGTATTTTATAATTTTAAATACTTGGTATGTATTATTTTAATTATTAAATAATTTTTAAAATAATTAAAATTTTAGAATAATATTAAAAATAATAAAATGCATTTTTACGCTTAGGCTTCTCTAGACTTGTAAAACATGAAACTTGACCTCCACTCTTAATCACATTTAATACTTTTTAGAACATTGGATGTTGCTAACCTCAAAACTCGGCTACCTCCCTATCCACCCAAACTTTGCCTACAAACTATAGTAGGCCATTAGGGTGCAAGAGGTCATCTACCGCAAAAAGATTGGCTGATGTCAAGTCCAAGACGAGTTTACTTAATTCATTTGATCCAATCCTATTAATATAATCAATCGACGTATCAAATTGTCAGTGTTGAACCCCCTCCACCATGTACATATCACATAATTAATATGGATAACAGTTGTATTTATCTATTTTTATCTATTAAATTATTATTTTTATTTGTTCTTTTGTCACCTATGGATGGGCTTCTCAGTCGATAATATATATATAATGGAGATGAAAGAACTCCAACTGTATCATCTATGCATTCCAGACCAAGTGACGGAGTTCAAGAGAAAGCATTATTTAATTTTAATTTACTAAAATTCTCGGAAATCATTCAGCCCTTAAACCTTCTCACAAGGAAAGATTCTAAGGTAGGTTTAAGAAGGTGGATTTTACTTTTCCATGAATATGGTAGCCAGGGGCGGACCGAGCACCCGGCGAGTCGGGACGGTCGCTCGTGCTAGATTCGTCAGAAAAAAATGGCTTATAAAGTTTTGATGAATAAGATTAGATATTTGTAATAATATTTGGCAATAGGTTATGCAGCTTGTATGGTAAGGCCTTCATTTTGCATGCAAGAGGTACAAGGTTCGATTCCCAAGTACTTTCCCTCTTTCTTTTTATTGTTTAACTTCCAAATTGCTCAAAGAAAAATTTTATATCATATTTGCAGCAATAGGTAAGATTCGAACCCAGTCTCTCTGTATGTGGAAATGGAGTGCTTGACCACTATGGCAATTAAAGAATTTTGGCAACAAATACAACAAGAAACTATATATTGAATTTAGAAAGTAATAGACTACATGTTTTAAAAATTATTATTATTATTATTATTTTTAACTAAAATTCAATATTGCAATGACTGAACTGTTGAACCAATGATCTGTACAATCAATGATCGGGTTGGTTATGATAAGAATGTGTAATATATATTTTTATTGTTAGATTTTGTCAATTTATTTTGTAAAATTTAAATTTAGACAATCTAACTACTATTCTTTTTTTTTTTTTTTTTTTTTAAAGTTCAAAACACAATTTTTGGGTCAAAAATAGTTTTAAAATGATTGTTTTAAAAACTTTGCCTAAGTTTGGAATTAGTATTTATAGTTTAATTATGCTTTACATATAAGTTTCATCTTCGTCCGCTTAAGTCAGTCACAATTTGAAACTTGATCATATGTATATGATTCAAAAAACATATTTTTTCTTGTTATTTTGGATTATATTTTCATTGTATATGATTTTTACGTTTATATTAAATAAATTTTAATATTATTTAATTAAAATAATCTCGTTATTACGGCATTCAACTACCAACAATCGCCCTACCTCACTCAACTTCATAGGTCCGCCCCCGATGGTAGCAGACCATTTGTCAAGCAAACTTTTGAAGACAACACAAACCCCTTGCCAATTAAAGATGACATTCCAGATGTGCATTTATTTTATGTTTCATTTCTACCATAGTTTGCTCACAATGTAAATTACTTGGTTGTAGGTGAAATTTTAAAAGAGTGGAGTGCACAAGATAAGAGAAAGTTTATGATTGAGTAGCGTAAGTTTTATTGAGATGACCCATGTCTATTTAAATATTGTCCTTATGAGAAATTGAGATGTCACATCCCTAATGAGGAGATTCTTAGCATACTCAGTTTTTGTCGTGCCCAAGCATGTAGAGGTCACTTTTCCCATGAAAAAGACTGCTGCAGAAAAATTCTACAAGGCGGTTTTTATTGGCCCACTCTCTTTAAATATACTAATGCCTATTGTAGATCTTGTCAGAGGTGCCAAAAGCTTGGTGCCATGGCGTAATATGATGCCTTTGAACCCCATTTTAGTGATAGAAATATTTGATTGTTGAAGAATCGATTTTATGGGACCCTTTCTACCTTCTTTTGGTTACTTATATATCATTGTCGCGGTAAGCTGTGTCTAAATGGGTAAAGGCGACAGCTTGAAGGGCCAATGATAATAAAATGGTTGTTAAATTTCTTAAAGAAAATATCTTGTTTGGGTTTGGCATATCATGAGCTACTATTAGTGACTGAGGCACGCGCTTTTGCAACCGTTCATTTGAAGCACTAGTAAAAAAGTATGGGATTGTTCATAAAATTACTATTACTTATCACCCCCAAACTAGTGGACAAGTAGAATTGGTTAATAGGGAACTTAAACAAATTTTGCAGAAAACGGTGAATTCTGATCGTAAAGATTGGTCTTTGAGACTAAATGATGTACGGTGGACTTACCGTATAGCTTTTAAGACCCCCTTAAGCATGTTACCTTATAGACTTGTTTTTGGAAAGTATTGCCATTTACTTGTAGAGATTGTAGATGGTGGAGTGAGATAATAGCGTTTGTCACCAATTATTTTGATGATTATGACTAATAAGTAATATGATGATAAAATGGATAGTTTGTAATCAATAAATAATATGTAATCTAAGAAAATGTGTAATTGCAACTAATTTGTATTTGTCACTCGCAATTTATATCTTTGTGATGATGACATTATGCAATTTGTGACTTTGACCAAAATTGTGTGTTATTGTGACTTTGACCTTTTATTAGGTGGTCACAATTGATTTTTGAAACTTTTTCACAAGTTTTTTTATTTTTGAAGTGTGTTTTGAAATCTTTATAATTATGCATTCTTCCCTTAATAAAACCCTAAGCCTCATGGCCCGAATAATTAATCTTATTAATTAAATTTAGCTCAATAATAACAAGTCCAACAGTAATAATTAAGTGAGAATATAAATCATAAGTATGTCTTGGAAGCCTTCGCATAATGTTATCTAGAGGAATTTGTCTCTCAAAATTGATGTCTTCTCCCACTATTCATAATGCAGAAAACATTTGGCATGACAAACTCAATACTAGAACTTATTAGACGCAATATTTGACAAAAGTAAAAAATATCTTCATAAAATTAGTAATTTATTCATTTATTCGAGTAATTAATAGTTTTTTCTTGGTTAAAAAAGTATTAAATTATCAAGATTGTTACAATGTTCTTGATATTATTAGAATGGTACGTCAACAAGTTGCTTCTTTAGCTTAGACAATTGCTTCTTTAGCTTAAACAATGGCCAATGGTATTTTGACACATCCTTAAATAGTAGCAATGAGTATGGTTTCTTTCTCATATTAGTTTGTTTTCCACAAAACAGCAACCTTGACACTGCATTTATATCCAAGAAATTTCAGAAGGGTTTTTAAGTGATAAGAAACCAGATAATCTCTGTTTGATTTCTTAGAAGTCGTCAAGTAATTTCTGCTTTGTTTCCTTCGTTCCTTGACAGATTGGAAAGCTAATATATCAGTATATTAATTGGAGGAAAGTGTGAAGAATGTCCATTTTCACATGCCTTTTGGAAAATAGTCAAAAATTGAATGATTCGCTTATGAGTGTAATAATTAGAGGAAAGTGTGAAGAATGTTCATTTTTCACATGCCTTTTGAAAAGTAGTCAAAATTTGAGTGTTTTGCATCCTAGGTGATTAAGAGGAAATTAAATGAATGATCATTGTACTTTATTTCAACTCACTACTTGCTAAACCAAATTTAAAAAGTTACTCATTGCTCATCCACCTAAAACGTTACCTATCATCACTCATATTAATTCTATCCATCCACATTGACAAAAAAATCTATGTGGACGAATAAAAATCCTACATGGCATTGACGAAGTCCGCGTGGAGAATGAAATTGGTATGAGTGATGGATGTGTAATATTTTTTAAATATGGACGAACATTTAGTAACTATTTAAAAAAAAAATTAGGTAAACAAGTTGTAACCTGAGATGAAGTTCAATGAGCGAACATTTAGTAACTATTTAAAAAAAAAAAATTAGGTAAACAAGTTGTAACCTGAGATGAAGTTCAATGAGCGTTGATTTAATCAACTAGATTTTAAATAGTTATCTTTTTTAGAATTTTAGAATTTATTTGACTTAATAATAATAATAATAATAATAACAACAACAACAACAACAACCCATTTCTATTAAATTTTATAATATTAGTTTATTGAGTTCGTTTTGTATTTATAATGTTGCTAATTGCTTAATCAATTGTATTTTTTGCACACTTGACATTTTAAAGCCTTCATTTTATATCGCTGTTTTGCTATATTTAAATTCATACCCCTTAATTTTTACTCTGTTACACATTTAATAAGTGTTTCATTTGTCATCATGTTGCTAATATTTTTTTTATATTAATTAATTATTAAATGAAGTTATTGAATTGTTGGTGACCTACTGACTTATTTATATATAAATTTTATTACATTGATGTCTTTAAAATTTCAGTTCTCCTTACCAAAAATAGTGGATCCATCTCTGGATTGAAATAAATTGAATGGGGTTCGATAATTGGTGAGCAAATGATAGATTTATAGGGTTGCAATAATTCACGAAATTAATCAAATTTATTAGATTTGGAACCCAATAACGGTCATATTTTCAATTTTAATTAGACTTTAATCCCTACCGAACGGGGATTTACCAAGAAAATTAGGCTACTAGTGGGGGTTATGAATTACTTGATTGCCGACATTAATCACTACTAGATTGGCCAGAGGGTAACAATCCTAATAGGCTATGCTGCTTTTTTCCCGGCATTAATGAGCTTTTTTCTTGTGGAAATCCAGTTTTATTTATTCTTCAATCATGGATAGCTATTGACCAAGACTTCGATCTAGTACCTTGTTTGGATTTCATTAAATTTTAATGCATTTTTCTCGCTCGTTTTTTTAACCAAACTTCCTTCAATAAAATAATATTGAACATAAATTCAAAAAACCTTTTTCTTTTTCAAAGCCCATATTTGTCAAAAAAATCATTATTTCAAAATACATTTTCTCCAAAACTCAATCAGGGCTACATTTCTGTATTAAAATCAGCACAACAAACCATGAAGAAATCAGTAATTAAACTTGCAATAATTCAAGTGGGAGTCACTTATTCTAGAGTTTGTACCTAGATGTCTAATATCTATCATAATTGGGAAAGACTTGTGGAAGTTGTTCTCCGTAGGGATCAACTCAGACAACTTGCTTTAATTTCCTCGAGGGAACCAAGTTCCTGCTCCGCATACCCTAGCATATCTGGGTGGAGTACTCCGATTCGTGATGATCAGAATATTCAACTTGGATCTTCTTCAAGTACAGTAAATGAAACAGATTGGGAGAGATTGTTGCCGTCTGATTATGAGGACATCATCTCCAGATCAGTGAATCCTGTGGCCTATGCAACCAAGGAAGATCTTTATAAGTCTTTGTAGCTCTCCTATTTTACTTGAAGGAGGCATAATGGTGTGTTTATCCTTAATTATTATGTTTAGATGAAAATCTTATTATGATAATTCTTTTTTATTTACTTATGGCTGAATTTATCACAGAATAAAATGCTAAGATGGAATTATGATTATAATCTCGAAATCCTGTGTTATATTGTTCAGATTAAATTATCATCATCTTGTCGGAGGTTCATGAACTGTGTGAGAGAAAATATACAAACAAAATGAATTTTGGTGCTTGTCATAATTATTTGAACATTGAAACTTGCAGAGCTTTCATATTGATAAAACTACTGGGAAGAAATGTTATATGATTGGAGCAATGGCACTCAATGGTGGCCTTTATAATGATCACCGGAAATTGTTCTCACGCGGACTCAAATCTTTTGCTTTTAAATTTAATTTGGAAATTGCATTCTGATAAGGGGAATATCAATTATATGTGTGCAGATTCTCAATGGTGGCAGTTCTCAGCAATAGTTGGGATCTTAATTTCCGAGGGCAGATAGAAACACAAATGTTGTCCTCAAAGACTCGTTATGCAGCTTATCTTGTATATAGATTTGAAAAGTATTATCAGCACCTTCCACCAGCAAAAGGGATTATCAAGTTTGTTAATCTTGATGAAGATCGTGATGCCGAAAAGCGAGCTACTACTATTCAATTTCGACCACTGAGTAGACCCGACAGATGGATGGAACTACAATTGGGAATGTTTTATAATGATCTAGGATCTGATGGCCCGGTGGAGGCACGGCTGTTGGGACCTTCTGTTCATTTATTTAATTCCCTCTTTATTGAAGGAATTGAATTTCGACCTGCTACAAATGCAGAAATGGAGTCCGTTTCAAAAGAAAATGTGAAAAACCGACGAAATGGGATCTTTTCAAAATTAAGGATTTCTAAATAAAATGGAAATAAATTTTCTAGCTCCCCTCTCATTTGCTTTCCTTGATAGACGTGTGTAATGAGAAGAACAAAGAGTTGCTGCGAAGAAACAAGTGAAGATTTTCCTGAGAAATGTTATGTAAATAATACAGGGTTTGATTTTGAAATGAAACAATTAAAGAATCATGGGTTTCGAGCCATATCACTTCAAAAATATTCCACTCAAAGCATGATCGGTAGAATATAATGCATTACATTAAACGGTGTTAAGGAAAAATTAAAGCATTTCCTTTTATATTGTTCAACTCTCGTAATGCTTACCAAACATGCTCACTGGGCACACTCAACAGGGGAGAGAGAGAGAGTGTGTGCGCGTTTAGAATTATTTGGTGGCTTGATATTCAAGGCAATATAGATGCACAAATGTTGTCCAGATGCAACAGAATAGGGAATAAACAACACGATGATCACAAGTCCATTGATTTCATGAATACCGAGAAAGGATCACAAGTCACATTGCACAAAATTTCATTCATAAAAAGCCAACTCTCTCTACACTTGTGCTTCAAATAAGCACTCAAAATCTAATTTCCGATTTAATCGCATTTACAAACGTGTTCCTCAAACTCTTAACAAAATGGAAAAATCACCTAAAAAATAATAATAGGTAACAAAGATAAGGCAATATCCATTTCCATCATCATCATAATGTATTGATCTTCAACTTGTCTCCAAAGACTCCTCGTGTATTTAATCAGTAAATGTGATTATCAGATTTGTTAGTGATGAAACAAATGGCGATGCCAAAGAGCGACAAGTTTAAGCAAACGCCTTATTATATACAAACGAAAAAACCAACACTTTTGTGCATGCATTATTAAGAGCATTATATTACAAACTCAAAGCCCAAGCCCTCAGATACACACATATCACTCACTAGAATCCGAGCTTTTCTCCCCTTGGTACATACTACATGTCCAGTTTCATCATACCACCGATAATGAATCGAACAAAATCACAGAAAATATAGATCGAATTTCCCAATTTTGAAGGGGAAAAAGAGCAGATACACAATAATTTATCTCACAGGACTGCAGTCCCGACCTTCGGCAACAGTTCAAATAACAAAATAAACAGCTTCCACGAAAAACTAGTCGAGCTTGACATTAGAATAGAGCAGTGTGTCCTTGGTCAGAGGCATATTCAGAAGAAAGTAGATCTGCATCAAACAAAATGATTCAATGAGACCATGGTATCGAAAATGTGACTATTATGGTCTGTTTGATTATAAGGGTGGAAAATGGATGGAAAGAAAATGAATTTCACAGAAAATAATTGCTTAGAACTTGTTTTCCAGGGAATTGTTAATTAAGTGTGTTTGATTGGTATAATTTTCCACCCGAAAAATTTAAATTTTGGATCTTTTTGTTCACGTTTGGCTTTATTTTACATGGAAATTGTTCATTAAACTAATTTATTTTTTTACAATTATGAAATTTGTTACCATTAAAAAAATAAATAAAAAAAATTTGCTCGAAAATTATTTTTTCACCATTTTTTATCAAAGTTTAGTGTTCGTTTGACTTTGTTTTATATGAAAATTGTCATTTAAAGTGATTTTTTTTTTTTTTTTTTTTTAACAATTGGCTATGAAATTTATTTCCATTGCAAAAAATAAATAAATAAATAAATAAAAATTTGCCCAGAAGCTGGAATTCATTTTCCCACCAAAGAAAATGGGCGCGTGGGGGGGGGGGGGGGGGGGGGGGGGGGGGGGGGGGGGGGGCGGACATTTTCTATGCCAAATTTTGGCTATCAAACAAGTGTTTAACATGGAAATGGAATTTTTTTTCTATTTTCCATGGAAAATATAGGCTATCAAACATAGCCTTAGTTCAAATATAGGCTATCAAACATAGCCTTATTAATAAAATGGAAATAAATTTTCTAGCTCCCTCTCGTTTGCCTTCTTTGATATACGTGTGTAATGAGAAGAACACAGAGTTGCTGCAAAGAAACAGGTGAAGATTGTCCAGCAAAATGTTATGTAATAATACAGGGTTTGATGTTGATATGAAACAATTAAAGAATCATGGGTTTCGAACCATATCACTTCAAAAATATTCCACTCAAAGCATGATTGGTAGAATAGAATGCATTACGTTAAACGGTGTTAAGGAAAAATTAAGTATTTCCTGTTATATTGTTCAATTCTCTCTCATGATGCTTACCAAATGCACGTTCAGCAAAAAATTAAAAAATAGAGAGAGAGAGAGGATGAATACTATTGGCAAAGATTCATTTAATAATATTGCATAAATATTAAGGTAACACTTCGCGTGCTTTCTAGATTCTCGACGGTGGCAGAGTTTAGAATTATTTGGTGGCTTGATATTTGAGGCAATATAGATACACAAATGTTGTCCTAATGCAACAGAATTGGGAATAAACAACACGATGATCACAAGTCCATTGATTTCATGAATACCGAGAAAGTAGCACAAGTCACATTGCAAAAAAAAAATCATTCATAAAAAGCCAACTCTCTCTACACTTGTCCTTCAAATAAGCATTCAAAATCTAATTTCCAATTTAATCACAGTTACAAACGTGATCCTCAAACTCTTAAAAAATGGAAAAATCAACTAAAAATTAATAAAATGTAATAAAAATAAGGCAATATCCATTTCCATCATCATCATGTATTGATCTTCAACATGTCTCCAAAGACTCGTGTATTTAATCAGTAAATGTGATTATCAGATTTGTTAGTAATGAAACAAATGGCGATGCCAAAGAGCGACAAGTCCAAGAAAACGCCTTATTTTATAAATACGAAAAAAACAATACTTTTGTGCCTGCATTATTACAGACTCAAAGCCTAAGCTCTAAGATACACACATATCACTCGCAGAATCCGAGCTTTTCTCCCCTTGGTATATACTACATGTCCAGTTTGATTATACTACCGATAATGAATCGAACATATCAAAGAAAATATAGATTGAATTTCCCAATTTCGAAGGGAAGAAAGAGCAGATACACAATAATTTATCCCATAGGACTGCAGTCCCGACCTCCAGACAGTTCAAATAACAAAATAAATAGCTTCCACGAAAAACTAGTCGAGCTTGACATTAGAATAGAGCAGTGTGTCCTTGGTCAGAGGCATATTCAAAAGAAATGCAAAATGCAACTATTAGAATAATGGGAAGCCAAAAACAATTTAAAAGAGATCGAGACAGGTACTGCTTGTGTACTAGTATGTATAGTGGATACTAAAATCTTAGAGTCCAGAACTGCCATATAGTCAAAATATGAATAAATTGGAAATGCATTCGCACGACATATATCCTTTCAGTCTCATACCAATAAACATTATTCAGGAACTCATCACGTAAAAAGTAAATGATAAAAGGAGAAATATTGAAGTATGGAGAAGATAACAACCCAAGGCAGTGTCGAGTAGTGGATTTTTTTAATTTTTTTTTTTTTTTTGTTGATAGATTAAGTTATGTCCTGGCTTTTTTTCAACCGCAAATATGTCATATTTATTTGCTTGAGCGTTACATCGGATCTCTTTCATCGATATATTTATCCATGACGGGTCAGATGAAATTATCCAGGATAGGTTCCTCCATAACTTCCTTAGAGAAAGGTTGATGTTCAATATCATCATACAACTCGTAAGATCTCCCAAGCGAGTCTTTGTAGGCTTACTCTTTTGTCACCACATGTGCTGCTTCCCTGGTTCAATTTCACAAGTTTGTGATGCATGAACAATGTTATTATCATCATGAAATGCACTGTTGGCATGATTAGAATAGTTTTCCTCAGGTTTATCCGATTTACATGCATTCATAGTTTCTATTATTGCTCGTGACATGGCATTCTCGGCAGTTAACACCTTCAATCTCTTTGCTATCTCTTGTATGGTTTTGTTAGTGGACATTTTCTTTCGCAAGCAACGGCGATGAGCAAGAGAGAAACTAGTTTGTACTTCTTGTGGACTTTCTTCTCTCTGTCTTTTAGTATTAGCATCATTGCCGATCGGATAATCAATACCTTCTTCAACTTTGTCTCTCTACTAGTTTTCCTCCGCTTGACTCATGATGATATAGCCAGGGGCAGACGCGGAACTTTAAAGTTAGAGGGCACAATCGAATTTGCAAAGAAGTTGGGAGAAATTTTACAATCGAAAATTTACGTCAAAAAAATCATACCTCATGTAATTTTGCATCCGAAAATTTACATGGGATATGAATTTTTCGGATGTAAAATTTCGAAATTTTTTGATGTCATATTCTATATAAAATTTTCTAATAAAATGATGAAAATTACATTGAGAAATTTGTATCGCAAAAATAGTAAATGTTAATGAAATATTTGATTTTTTTTTAAATGTGAGTGAGACGTTTTTATTTAAGATTCACATTTAACGTATTTTTAACTATTTTCGATATTTGTTTGAACTATTCGATATGCCTATAATGTAGTTCTCGAAATAATTTTTGAGATGACCTAAGCAATTTGTAGATTTGATAATCGTACAATCGTCAAAGAATTATGAATACTTAAAGATCATGTAAAACATAACAATATATTGCTATTCATTATCGAACTCTATGATAATTGACACAATGTATAATTTATTTTCAATCTTTCGGAGGTAAAACAAGTCACAAAACTCATCGAGCATATAATTGTAGAGAAAAACAAATCCTGTTTTAGATATTTTTATAACAAATTGCTCTGGATGGGATATTTTTATAATGACAAAGGTGATATTAAGTGCAAACTTCAGTGTCCATCTGTGAAATTAACCTTATTATACAAAATAATATATACAAATTTAATCTCCAACCACTGTTTACACTACTGCTAGCTACCAACCATTGACTTTACAAATTCATAACAACGTGTATTCCAGAATCCAGATTGTTGACGTTCAAAATTGTATTGACAAGGTTAAAGCCAACTTAGAATGCAGACAGTAGTCTAAAAGTTACAATAAGGAAGAATACAAGATCGTTCATCAAATAATCGCTCCTTTTTACAACTATATGGGATCTTCAAGGGGATTTTTAGGGATTCTCTCCTTAGTATATTCCTTTAGATTTTCTGTCTGCCCCCCCTTCACTCTTTGTATCCTGGGCCTTTTATAGTAGGAAGACAATAACGTCTAATCCTCCTGTCTTGTCAACTCAGAGGCCGAGCTGAGCTAACTTGTGTGTTGTCCTAACGGGATTGGGGCCCGAGCTCAATGTTGTACTGTTGACTGAGGATGATGGGACTTGCTGATCCTGGTAGTAAATGCATTGCCTATTAAAACAAGCTAAGACTTCTGATTGGAGGAATAAGTAGGCGCTGACACAAGACCTTTCCACGTGTATGTCTCTGGTTTGGTACTCAGAGATCTTGTCAGTGATCCATAATTATTAGCCACTGTAGCGTCTTGAAAGACTACAATGGCTTGTTGGAAAAGCTACGCTCCTGCCGACCTGACCTCGCATAGCTGAACTCCCAAGTCCTTACCCTCATTGGGATACGACAGTCCGAGCTCAACGACCTCGGAGGTCGGTGTCAACAGTTACCCCCCAGGTCAGGTCTAATTTTAAATGAGAGTCTGACCTTGCTGGAATGACATGGCACAAGTACCAACTCGCGTAATAATTACTCCTACAGCCGCCAGATGCACGTGTCGCCCAAAGGGTGGCTGGACGTCTTCACCTCTTTTTAGGCATTGATTGACAGCCGTTCATATTTATTGCCATCCTTGCCGGTTCATATCCCGCCTTTTGCATTTCCGAAACGTTCCCCTTCATCTTCCTTTAGCCTTTTGAATTTCGATCTTCCTTATTCCAAAATTCATAACTTTTCGGCATTCCTTTATTTTCCCTATACTCCCAAACGAGATAACTATCCAGGTACTCTCCTACCATTTCGGAACACCTTTTTCTTTTACGCATTATTTTCTCTTCAACTTGCTTGTATGAGCTCGGACGAATCTCGAGTGCACTCCTGGGGGAACCAACAGGAAGATCTTGCACCTTCTTCGTCTACTCAGTCGTATAGTCCTTCCACCGCTAGTTCCGACTGTCAGGAAATTTTCACGCCCGTTCCTCTAGCTTCGTTTTTCCCCAAACCTTCTCCCCCAAACCCATTGTCAAACTCACCTAGGAGTATGGAGCACAGGCGAAAATTGAGGGAGGAGAGGAAGCAAGACGAAAGCAGTAGTAGGGGGGGCACCTGGGGGGCTAGCTCCCTTAAGTCGGTTATATCTGGAGGGTCCTTAGCTGCTGTTAGGGCTAAGTATAGTATTCCCTCGACGGTAGAGTTAGTTATACCCTCTTCCTCCGACCGGGCTGACAGTCCTCCCATAGGATGCGTGGCTCTGAACGGCGCTATTCTCAGTGCCGGCCTCAGACTCCCGTTTCCCAAGATCATAAGGTCGTTCCTTGCCTCCTGGGGAATAGCCCCTACCCAGTTATGTCCTAACGGGTGGAGAACCCTCGTGGCTACCCTAATCTTGTGGAAACAGTTAGGTCACCCCGAGATAGACGTCGCCACATTCAATTCCCTTTTTACCTTTAAGGAGGATGGGAAAAATACGGGCTGGTGGTATACTAGTGCCAGACCTAGGACGGGGGGTTCGCTGGTATTAGATACTCCTTCTTCGATTAAGGGGTGGAAGGAGGAGTTTTTCTATGTCCTGGGAGAGTGGCAATTCCATCCTGATGAGGTGGATAGGGAGGATGTAGTTCCTACACTTTATCACCCCCTTTGTAAGTGAGAGTGCTCAATGCCATCTTCCAGTTCTGTTGTCGAATGAAGAGGCTAACTCTTTGCTTTGTCTGTGTTTTGCAGTTTATCGACCCTGTCACTTAAGTTCGGCAATCAAGAAGCGGGCTGACGCTATCCGAGCTCTGTCTCACAAGGAGCGATCCTGCAAGTTCGTGATTACAAACGACAACCTCTTCTCAGCGGGTTTACTCCGAGCTGTACCTCCGAGCTCGGCAGTCAGCAGGCAAAGGGCTTCAGCATCTGCTCCTTCCCGTAAGGGTTTACTAATTCTGGTTACTCTTGCCCGTCTTTGAGTTGTTCTTTACTTCTTTTCCTTTGTATCTCAGGTCAAGAACTAGAAATGCTGAACTTTCGCGCGGCTAAAGCGGCTAAGGTGGCTGAAGCTGCAAAAAGGAAGAGGGAGGAAATCGCTATTACCGAGAGAGGTCGGTCTGGGAGTCCAGAGGTGGATCCAGAAGACGAGCTGCCCCTGCAGAGGCGCCGTTCTGCCGACCTTCCCGTTGCTACCGCCCTGCCGGACTCTCCAGTCCCCGCGACGGTCCCAGTGGCTGCTGGTGCTTCTTCCTCCAAGCCCCAGGAGAAGTGTCCAGACCTTCAGAGGTCGGGTGTTGAAGATTTGGTTGGGCGCCGACCAGAGATTCTTCTAGATTTTCTCAGGGCTCCTTCCCCAGCAAAGGAGTCAGTTGTCGCCTTCCCCTCGCCCCTCAGAGAATCTGCCGTCCTAATGACGCGGAGCTGGAATGACAAGGAGCAGCGATTTCTGACTGAGATGCCTATCGGGGAGAACGTCCTCACAGCTCAGCTCCACTGTCACAGGGCCGTTCTCCACATGTCTTCTGTGGTGGATAAGGTAAAGAGCTCATTTTTAGCCTTTCATGCTTTGATCAGTAACCTCTCTATGCATCTTAATGGCCTTTGTGTTTTTCAGGTCAAGGCCGAGCTTGATTCCGTGCTGGAGTTTAAAGCTAAAGCTGACGAGCTTTTTACCGCAGTTGAAACGGAGAGGTCGGCTTTTGCTGGGGAGAAGCAGAGGTATGAAGACCGTTTGAACAAGATGGGGGAGGAGCTTGACGCCTGCCTTGCCAAGGAGCACAAACTGCTTGACGAGAACAAGGCACTGCATCTCTGGGGGGAGAAAGCAAATTCTCGTGCTGAGCTGGAGAAAAGGCGTGCTGACGAGGCGGTAGCTCAGGCCATGGCTTTAAAGGCGGAGACTGATCTGAAGGTTTCTAAAGCTGTGGAGGAATGGAGGGCTTCTCCGGCTTTTGATGCCATCGCCCAGGAAGCATACGTCCTGGCTATGGGTGAGATCGTCAAGTTCATTAATCAAAAAAGGCCGGACTGGGATACTGCCTTTTTGGTGGAGGCTCAGGAGGAGCAGGAAAAAGAGATGGAGCAGATGCTGAAAGCGGTTGAGGCCCAACAAACCGAAGCCCCTCCGATTGTTCTTGATGAGCTCGCTCCCAATCCCCCTAATCCTTAGCTTTATGTATTTCTTTAAGTTCTTCAACTCTTGTACCCTCTTATTTTATGAATGAAAACACTTTGTTTAATGTTTTACTTTTGCTTTTTCATAATTTGAATTCGCAACTCTCAAACGAACTAGCTGATAGAACTTTTCGCTTTTCGCCTATTTGCGGTAGAAGTCGTTTGAGGTTTGTATAGGGATTTTTGTAGGAATTTCTCGTACATTTTAAGCTAAGTATTGCAGCACTTGTAACATTAGCTCGGCCTACTTCATGAGTAGGGCTTAGGAATCTTGCCAAGTGTTGCAGCACTTGCAACATTAGCTCGGCCTACTTCATGAGTAGGGCTTACAGGAGATTCTGCCTACTTCATGAGTAGGGCTTAGGAATCTTGCTAAGTGTTGCAGCACTTGCAACATTAGCTCGGCCTACTTCATGAGTAGGGCTTACAGGAGATTCTGCCCACTTCATGAGTAGGGCTTAGGAATCTTGCTAAGTGTTGCAGCACTTGCAACATTAGCTCGGCCTACTTCATGAGTAGGGCTTACAGGAGATTCTGCCTACTTCATGAGTAGGGCTTAGGAATCTTGCTAAGTGTTGCAGCACTTGCAACATTAGCTCGGCCTACTTCATGAGTAGGGCTTACAGGAGATTCTGCCCACTTCATGAGTAGGGCTTAGGAATCTTGCTAAGTGTTGCAGCACTTGCAACATTAGCTCGGCCTACTTCATGAGTAGGGCTTACAGGAGATTCTGCCTACTTCATGAGTAGGGCTTAGGAATCTTGCTAAGTGTTGCAGCACTTGCAACATTAGCTCGGCCTACTTCATGAGTAGGGCTTACAGGAGATTCTGCCCTACTTCATGAGTAGGGCTTAGGAATCTTGCTAAGTGTTGCAGCACTTGCAACATTAGCT
Organism: Fraxinus excelsior; assembly: GCA_019097785.1. Classification (NCBI taxonomy): domain Eukaryota; kingdom Viridiplantae; phylum Streptophyta; class Magnoliopsida; order Lamiales; family Oleaceae; genus Fraxinus; species Fraxinus excelsior. Next base: position 106,884 of record CM032645.1, read on the forward strand.
CGGCCTACTTCATGAGTAGGGCTTACAGGAGATTCTGCCACTTCATGAGTAGGGCTTAGGAATCTTGCTAAGTGTTGCAGCACTTGCAACATTAGCTCGGCCTACTTCATGAGTAGGGCTTACAGGAGATTCTGCCCACTTCATGAGTAGGGCTTAGGAATCTTGCTAAGTGTTGCAGCACTTGCAACATTAGCTCGGCCTACTTCATGAGTAGGGCTTACAGGAGATTCTGCCTACTTCATGAGTAGGGCTTAGGAATCTTGCTAAGTGTTGCAGCACTTGCAACATTAGCTCGGCCTACTTCATGAGTAGGGCTTGATGGAGATTTCGCCTACTGCATGAGTAGGGCTTACTGGAGATTCTGCCTACTGCATGAGTAGGGCTTAGGAATCACCCGGCGCGGACGCCGCACTTCTTGCAGAGTCATTCTGATAACCATGCTTTTATTCATAGAGATAGCGTATTACAGCGACCTATTGATAATACTTTTTGAGGTGTTCTGCGTTCCATGGGTGCGGTAGAGTCCTGCCGTCCATATCTTCCAGTTCGTAGGCCCCTTTAAGCAGTATCCTGCTTACCCGGTAAGGGCCCTCCCAGTTTGGTCCTAAAGATCCAGCATTTAGTTCTCTCGTTGCCAGGAAGACCTTCCTTAGGACAAGGTTGCCAACCTCGAATTCTCGTTTCTTCACCTTCTGGTTGTAGTACCTCGCGTTGCGCTGTTTGTATACCGCATTCCTCGCTTCGGCATCATTCCTTTTTTCTTCTATTAAATCCAACTCCTCTCGTAGCGTTTGCTCGTTTCTGTCTTCTTGATACGTCAGAGTTCTGATAGATGGGATTTCAATCTCAAGAGGAATTACGGCCTCTACCCCGAAGGCTAGGGAGAAGGGGGTTTCTCCGGTGCTGCTTCTAGCAGTAGTGCGATAAGACCATAGCACGCTGGGGAGTTCTTCCGCCCATCCTCCCTTAAGAGTGTCGAGCTTCGTTTTCAACGTATGCTTGATAATCTTATTGATGGCCTCAACTTGTCCGTTAGCCTGGGGGTGATTTGGCGTGGAGAAATGTTTCTGTATTCCCAATTCCTCGCAGAAACTAGCGAAGCGGGTGTTGTCAAACTGTTTTCCGTTATCCGTCACTATGGAGTGAGGTATTCCAAACCTGCATATGATTGACTTCCATATGAACTCAGTAGTCTTGTGCTCGGTGATTTTCGCCATAGGTTCGGCTTCGGCCCACTTGGTGAAGTAGTCAACAGCCACAATTGCAAACTTCGTCCCCCCTTTTCCCGTTGGCATGGGGCCAATAAGATCGACCCCCCATTTTGCGAAAGGCCAAGGTGCCATTACATAGTGCAGCTCCCAGGGGGAAGTTTGATGTTAGGTGCGAACCGTTGGCATCTGTCGCACTTCACGGTGAATTCCAGAGTATCCTTTTTCATGGTCGGCCAAAAGTATCCTTGGCGCATGATTTTGTGTGCTAATGACCGTCCTCCTGCGTGATTTCCGCATATTCCTTCGTGTATTTCTTTCATAGCGTGAAGGGCTTCTTCTTTATCCAGGCACCTCAATAGTGGCGCAGCATATCCTCGCTTATACAAGACGCCGTCGATCAATGTGTATCTTGCTGACCTTACTCTCAGCTTCCTTGCTGAGGTGGGATCCTCCGGGCATGTACCCGTTTGGAGGTACGTGACGAGTTCTTCCATCCAAGTGTGTCTGGGTTCCGTTATCATGTGGATCTTCTCAGCTTCTTCAATCGCAGGGCGGCGTATTCTTCCAACAGGTATGCTATCAAACCTTTCAATTCCTTCACTGGTTGCTAGCCGAGCTAGTGCATCAGCGTGCCCGTTCTGAGTTCGGGGGACCTGTCTGACGCGGATATTTTTAAACTTCTGGAGTTCCTTTCTGACGAGCTGAAGATATTTGCCCATCCTTTCCTCTTTGGCTTGATAGGTTTCGTTGACTTGGTTCACTATCAGTTGGGAGTCACTGTACGCCATCAGCCAATCAATTTTCATTTCGCTTGCCATCCGGAGGCCGGCTATCAAGGCCTCGTACTCAGCTTCGTTGTTGGAAGCGCTGAAGTCAAAAGGTAACGCTTCACAGAACAGTTGTTGGTTAGGGCTTATTAGAACTATCCCAGCCCCTGCTTTCTCATCCGTGGAAGATCCGTCAACGAACAGTTTCCAAGGGGCATGGGGAGGTGATTGTTCCATAGGGTCCGAACTGAACTCAAGAATAAAATCGGCTAGCGCTTGAGATTTGATTGAGGTGCGTGGTTTATACTTTACATCGAACTGGCCGAGCTCAATTGACCATTTTACCAACCTCCCTGAAGTGTCTGGTTTCTGTCGTACCTGCCTCAAAGGTTGATTCGTCAGGATCTCGATGGAGTGCTCCAGGAAGTATGGCCTCAGTTTCCTAGCAGCAATTATCACGGCGTAGGCCAGCTTCTCCAGTGGGGAGTAGCGAACTTCGGCATCGTGCAGGGCCTTGGAAACATAGTAAACTGGATGCTGCACTCCGTCCTCCTCCCTGGTCAACACCGCGCTGACGGCGTGTTCAGAGACTGCCAAGTATAGCATAAGTGTTTCTCCTTCTCTAGGTTTGGACAGCACGGGTGGTTGTGATAGGTGTGATTTCAATTGTTTGAAAGCAACCTGACATTCTGGCGTCCATTCAAACTTCTTTCCTCCTCTTAGCACGTCAAAGAAGGGCTTACACTTGTCTGTCAATTTCGACATAAACCTACTGAGGGCGGCTATCCGTCCTCTTAAGCTTTGAACTTCTTTAGGTCTGGATGGAGGACGCATCTCAATGATGGCCCTTATCTTCTCTGGGTTAGCTTCAATTCCTCTGCGGTTTACCAGGTATCCAAGAAATTTCCCTGAGCTCACTCCAAATGCGCACTTACGGGGGTTTAGTTTCATCCCGTATGTTCTTAGGATTTCAAACATTTCGGCGAGATGTTGTTGATGTTCCCAAGCCTCTGCACTCTTACCCAACATGTCATCCACGTAGACCTCCATGGTTTTTCCAATCTGTTTGGCAAACATGGAGTTGACCAGACGTTGGTAGGTCGCTCCTGCATTCTTGAGCCCAAACGGCATAACTTTATAGCAGTACAGACCTCTGTCGGTGACGACTGCCGTGTGTTCTTGGTCCGGTTCATGCATGGGAATCTGATTGTAGCCTGAATATGCGTCCATGAAGCTAAGCAGGTCGTGCCCAGCAGTGGCGTCCACCATTTGATCGATTCGTGGCAAAGGGAACCCGTCTTTAGGGCATGCTTTGTTCAGGTCGGTGAAATCTATGCATACCCTCCAATCTCCGTTGCTCTTTTTCACCAAGACTGGGTTGGCGATCCATTTTGGATATCTTGCCTCATGAATGAATCCGTTCTCGAGCAATTTTTGTACTTCCTTGTTGAGGGCTTCATATCGTTCTGGGTTTAAGGGTCTCCTTCTTTGCTGTTTGGGCCGTGCTGAGGGATCCACTCCTAACTTGTGGCACATGATTTTAGGGCTGATTCCCTTCATGTCCGCATGTTCCCAAGCAAACACGTCGAGGTTTTCCCGGAGGAAACAGATAATTTGATCCCTCATTGGTGGCTGGAGGTCGTGACCTATTTTCAGCTCCTTGGGCGGGACGCCTAGTCCAACTTTGATGATGTCCAGCTCTTCCATAGGTTCTCCACCTCGTATTTTTACTCTTGGGTCCAACGTGTCTAGGGGGGATTCTTTTGTACTTGTCATGCCGACCGCGTTTAGTTCGGTAACCATTGGATCTATGTGTTGGTTATCCAGCATTCCGACCAGGGGCTTGGGTAGGTCTACATTGCAGGCTCTTGCTTCAATTTGATTTCCACGTATTACCCCTGGTCCATTCGGAGTGGGGAACTTGAGACAATGGTGGTACATTGATGTGGCCGCCTGAAGTTCATGCAATAGGGGTCTTCCCAGTATAGCATTGTAGTTTGAAGGGATATCAACCACAACAAAATCCGCCAAAATTTTTCTGTAACATGGGGGTTCGCCGAACTCGACGCTGAGTACTATCTGCCCCCGAGCTTCGACCGGATCGCCGGAAAATCCTTGAAGTTTCCGGGGGTACGGTTGAAGGTATTGATCATGTATGGCCATTTGTCTCAAAGTTTGGTAATAAAGCACATTTACCGAGCTCCCATTGTCCACTAGAGTTCGGTGTATGCGGACTCCTGTCACATCCATGGCGATGACCAGTGCATCACTTTGGTCTTGCAGAACTCCTTGTGCATCTCTCTCAGAAAACCCGAACCACTCAGAGCCCGGGACAGCAGCAGGTTCCGATGCGGGGTACTTTACACTAAAGTTTTGATGTACGTGGGCATCGCGCGCCAACTTGCGCCTAATTCTCCTTGAGCCCTCTAAATATTGGTTTCCACCTACCAACATTCGGATTTCAGCGCGGGGTTGTGGGTCGCGAGCTGGGAGTTCAGGTCGTGCCGGCTGTTTTTCTCCCTGCTGGTTAGGCTGTTGAAGTCCGGATGGACCTGCTATTTGTGGCTTTGCTACAAACTCCTGTAGATGGCCTCTTTGAATGAGTGCTTCCACCTCTTCCTTTAGGTTTCGGCAGTTGTCAGTGTCATGTCCCATCATTCTATGGTACCGGCAATACTTTCCTAGATTCTTCCCAGCCATTTCTTTGCTTCCCAGCGGGGGTCGGCGAAAAGACTTCTTTGCTTCTGATTGAAGAAAGACCTCCTTCAGACTGGCATTTAAAGGGTGATAGCCACGGAATTTATCGGGGTACGGACTAGTGCGGCCTTGATCCCTTCTATCTTTCCTTTTCTCCTGACCTCCGTCCCTCTCCGTTTGTTTCCCCTTTGCTCGCCGTGGGGACCGGGAGATTTGTTTAGCATCCTCGTGATCCGAAGTGGCTTCTTCTGCACTGATGTACTTTTCAGCTCGGCCTAGAAGTCCATGGTACGTTTGCGGGCCATCTTCATGGACTGACCACCAGAATCGTGTCTTGGGCCTCAGTCCAGACAAAACTGCCATGAGCGCAGCGTCATCAGAAACTTTCTCGACTTCCATAGATTGCTTGTTAAATCTGTCCAGGTAGCTTTTATGGGATTCCGTTTTCCCCTGCTTTATGCTCACCAGG